>JAAGEH010000393.1:20380957-20506846 GCA_011751065.1 Lasiurus cinereus | reverse complement strand
GGGATTGCAGGGAGGAGGGGAGGGCGGTCCTCGCTGCGGGGATTGCAGGGAGGAGGGGAGGGCGGTCCTGGCTGCAGGGATTGCAGGGAGGAGGGGAGGGCCGCGGGTGCGAAAGGTGGCGCCACGGGGGGTGCGGAAGACAAAGGAGGCCCCACCGAGAGGCGACCCGAACGAGGACAGTGGGTGGCGGGCCCCAGGATATGAAAGGAAGGAATAAAGAAAATAGGGAGGACGCCCAATCAACGGACCTCTACACAGCCGTAAAAAACCTTTAAGAGAGAAAGAAAATAGGGGAGGAAGAAGGAAAAGGGGCAAGTCTGTGTCTCATCTACGGGTACAGGGAAGGGCACCGTTTTCGGCAGGTTTGTGCCAAGGCCGGTTCCAGCAATGCGGTTATTTTTGAAGGCCTGGCCGGTTAAGAGAAAAAACCCCTGTGTCAATTGTGGTTGCATTAAATAGGCCACAAGGGGGCGCGGAGAAATCACAAATTTGTAGGGGGGAGTGTGCTTCTTGGGCCCATCCTCACAAGGCATTGCTGCAATACCGTGATTGTTGTTAGAAGGAATATTAAATTATTTTCTTTACAGCCCTGATAATGAGACGGACAAATTTTTTTTTAAAAGATACGACTGATTTTAAGTTGATAATAAAAATGAATCTTTAGGCAGATTTTTATGCCTGTACCCATCAGGCAACTCTTGTTGACTGCTCGTAAATTTCCTCACTTTTTTCAGAACATTAAATTAAAATATAATGGACTAAGAGATTTTCTATTTTTTCTTAAAGACATTTTCTACACAGCAGTTAAGATTGGAAGTATAAGTGATCTTTGTGGTCATTTACATGAATTCCAAATTTTGACAATAGTGTTATCTAATTTGTCGGTGTAATTTGGAGTTCCATGAGTCTGGTTTTAAATTTGTTGTGGAGTCCATGAACATTGGCTTTTCTTTGGTGCCAGTAGATTGGGTAGTGGCAACCTGAGGAAAGGGGGTGGCTATTCTCCCCGGCTTCAAGGCTAGGCAATATCTCTCATTGGCTTCTTTTGAAAGATATTCCACCCAAGGAAGCATATATTATTTTCATAAGGATTATTCTTTTTGTTTCTAACATTTATAGTCAAGCTAAATATCTGTGGTAATAGCTGCTGGTCTGATATTGAGAGCAATGGATTAATCTGCACTTGTATGCAGAAGAGAATACTGCAAACCAACGTGCTCATCAAAGAATGTAATCATTAACTGGATGCTTTTGCTTCCAAGTGAGAAGTTCATCTGGAAGAAAATGTCTCAGGAGCATGGTTAAAGGAACAAAATGATCAAGCTACTTACTGATATATTTATTTATTTATTTATCCTCACCCAAAGATCTTTTCTCCATTGATATTCACACAGGCATGCACCCCTGACCTGGAATCAAACCCAAAACCCTTTGGTGCTCAGACAATACTCCAATCACTGAGCCACACCAGCCAAGGTATCTACACTAATAAAAGGGTAATATACTAATTAGACCATGTTGACCAGACATCTCTGGTCATCTGGTCCTCCTTCTGGACAAAGTCATTGTGGCGGGGGCAGAAGCAGAGGTGGTTATGGGCAATCAGGCCAGAGTGAAGCAGTTAGGGGCAATCAGGCAGGCAGGCAGAGTAGTTAGGGGTGATCAGGCAGACAGGCAGGCAGGCAGGCAGGCAGGTGAGCAGTTAGGAGCCAGTGGTCCCAGATTGCGAGAGGGACGTACTGGATTGGAGAGGGTGCAGGCTGGGCTGAGGGACCCCTCTCCTCCACCATGCACGAATTTGGTGCACTGGGCCTCTAGTGTTTGTATATATGTATTTATAGGGGTTCTTAGTTAATTTCAGGTGATACTCAGAACTGTATTTTTAGATATTGCCCTAATATCTAAAGGTTTTTCAAATTAGATGAGTTTTTTTTTTTAATTGTTCTAAGATTGTTGAAGGAAGTTATATAATAGGTCCTGAGACTTGGGGCCACTGAGGTCATGTTTGGATTGATTTGGATGTTTAAAGGAAGGCCAGGATAATGCCATGGAAATAGCTAGGTTTTGGTTGGGAAAGCAGAATATCATAAAGTTCTAAGACATTGCTGGCTAGTTTCATACTATATTTAATGCTATTAACTGTCAAATGAGTTTATTTCAGCGAACATTATACATATATGGCAAATAGAATGAGCTCTGCCTATTTAAATGAAGTTCTTCATGGCAAATAGAACGACCTCTGCCTATTTGAATGAAGTTCTTCCTCACTCTTCTTTTTTTCTGAGCAAAATATTTCTAGGTATTCTGACCATTCTCCATAAATCCTATTATTTAGCTTCTTACATATTTGTAAGTTCTGGTTGCTATAGTTTGCCTGAGCATTGCACCTGTTTCAGGTTATTAGTCAGTATAACGTAATAGATATTTTCCCTAAGGTAAGGCAAAAGGCTGCACTTACCACTGCAGTTGAACAAAGGTACAATCTGCTTGCCTTTAGAAATTTGTGTTTTCAATAACTTCCAGAGATACTGCTGAACAAGATATTTCTTCACCATCCTTGATGAAAAATGAACATTAATAATGCAGATAAGAACCAGGCCAAGCGATGCTGAGGAGAAAATAAGGTCCAGAAGCCCTAATACCTTTTAGAGAAATAAATTTAAAATGATAAGGTCAATAGTTCCCACTATAACAAAGAATGAGGTGAGTACTGTATAACCCTTAAGTTCTAAAAAGTTAAATATCAAATGTATGGACTCCTATACCTTGGAAATATTTATGTATACTGTATATAAATATATACCTATATCTACACTTATGCTATGTTTATTTCTTATATAATAGAGAGGAAATGTATGTGCTCTTATGGATGTCAGATATGTTTATTTAAACGTTCATTATATGTACTAGAGGTCCCGTGTAATGAAATTCGTGCACGGGTAGGGTCCGTAGGCCTGGCCAGCAATCAGGACTGATCAGGTTCCCCACCTCATCACCTCCTCCTTCCTTCACTCCCTCAGCATCCTGCCACTGCTACCCACCATATCCCGCGACACCCCCCCCCCTCCACTCCCTGGTGATCAGCGCATGTCATAGTGACCGATTGAAATCCTGGTCTCCCGGTCAAACTCCCAAGGAAACAATTTGCATATTAGCCTTTTATTATACATGATTATATTTGTGATGTTAATATTTTATATATTTTATATATAATGATAGGCCTCTAATATAGTATACAAGAGAAAAAGATCTTAGAGAGGTAAATAACTTAAGAGAAAAACAATTTAAAGCAATGCTAACAATTAATTAATTTGCCCATTTACGAACTATTTACTAAGCACTTTCTGTGCACAAAATGCTGTAAAGGATACAAAGTTTTTAAGGCCAGTTTCTGATTATCATACATTATCTGATGTGTGTGCTTTCATGGCAGAAGTGGAGGAGAAGGGTGATGAGAGGAAGAAGCCCACATTCCAATTACTGCACCCAGGCAGTTTACATGACATGCAAATGGCATGTGTGAGGTCCTGTTTTGCTTAGAAGGGTATGCACTCATGCCTGCTGTTTTAGTGTAATTATTAACAGTTCTTTCCTTAATACTCAAAAGTGTCTGGGGTTGGACATGTACATCAAAATCCCATAGAGTTCATAGGAGATAAAATTCTCTTCCAGTAATTGGAAACAAGGAAGCTGTCGCTGAATCCTGAAGGGTGGGTTTGTTTCAGGAGATAGAAACAGAGATGAGGAGGGTGGTCAAAGCTTATGTCTCATCAATGCTTTATGGTTTCCCCAGTAGCTGCTTAAATTATGTCCCTGCTTTCTATTTCCTTTTTTTTAAAAGTTAAAATCTGCTCTAACTAGCACCTTCAAATTTATTTATTTATTTATTTGTTTTTTTTTGTTTATTAACAAATGACTTAATGATTCTTCATCACCATAAGTTAAAGCCAAACCCCAACTGCCATTAGGGGGTCTTCATTATCTGACCCCGCTTGTCTACCAGGCACTCTCAATGCTCACTTTTCACATCAGCAGAATTGAACGTCTGTGGATGTTCTGAACATGCCATCCTACTTCTCATTCTTATATATGTCCTTGGTCGTCATCATTAGGGCAAACACATAGTACAGTAATTAGTATATGCTTGGAGCTGTTAATATGAAAATTTCACTTGTATGAACTCATTTCACACTCTAAAATTAATATTACCATTTCTGATGAAAATTTGGGGCAAAGAGGGATTAAGAAACTGTTTAAGGTTGTTCAGCTGGTAAGTAGTTTAACTGATATTTGAACCCAGATAATCTGGCTTCAGAGACTAGGCTTTTGACTGCTATTCTAGAAAATTTCTGATGGTTTCAGGCTGCCATACACCTTTGATTCTTCTAACCTAGACCAGAATTTACCCTGTTATCACTATCCCTGTATTCTCCCATAATGTAAATTTGTACTTCTTTTGCTGAGCTACAAATAATCCAAACAATAACAGATGTTGGGGAAGCACTTCAGTGCTATTGGTGGTTGAGAGGAATAGAATATTGTCAGATCATTTTAACACATATGTAATTGGCAGTGATAGCTGGATATTCAAGTATACATGACCAATCTGAAATTGCAGATAGGTTTGGCAAAACAGCGAATGCTGAAGTATAAAACTAAAAGGAGAGGAAAAGTTAACAAGCAGTAAAGGCAAAGAATCTAAAATACAAGAGGCCTAGAATAGTTTATTTAATTTTATTGACAGCAAAGAAAGATATAATTTTTAAACAAATATATATATTTGTAGCACAAGCCACACCCACTAGCCATGCCCATCAGCCAATCAGAGCGAGTATGCAAATTAACTCAACCAAGATGGCTATGGCCACAGAGAAAGCAGGAGAGAGGCTTGGGTTGCCCCTGGCAATGGAGGAAGCCAAGCTTTCTGCAAAGCCTGGCTGCCTCCGCTCCAAGCTACAAAGTTTCAATTGTAGAAGATAAATAAATCCCAGATACCAGGGCCTCCACTTGGGTCACTGGGGGGTGTGGCTGGCCTGCAAATCACCACAGGTCCCTCACCCAGGCCACCCCACTCCCCAAGGGAACACCCACCCTGATCCAGGACACCCTTCAGGGCAAACCAGCTGGCCCCACCCATGTATCAGGCCGCTATCCTATCTAATAAAAGAGTAATATGCATATCGACCATCACTCCAACCCAGAAGATGACTGCCCTCATGTGGTCAAAAGATCCTGCCCCTATGTGGATACCAGATGGCCAGCAGGGGAGGGCAGTTGGCAGGGCTAGGCTTGTAAGGGAGGGCAGTTGGGGTGATCAAGCCTGCAGGGGAGGACAGTTAGGGATGAGCAGGCCCACAGGGGAGAGCAGTTAGAGGCAAACAGGCTGGCAGCAGAGCAGTTAGGCATCAATCTGGCTGGCACGGGAGAGGTTAGCGGGTGATCAGGCTGGCAGGCGGAAGTGGTTAGGGGCAATCAGGAAGGTGAGCAGTTGGGAGCCAGTAGTCCTCAATTGTGATAGGGATGTCTGACTGCCCATTTAGGCCCAATCCTACTTGGTTCCTAAACGGGCAGTTGGACATCCCTCAAGGGGTCCCAGATTGGAGAGGGAGCAGACTGGGCAGAAGGATACCTCTAACCCCCATGCACAGATTCTGTGCACTGGGCCTCTAATATTTAATAACATGCTATTCAGCTTCCAAGTGTTTGAGTGTGTTGGATTGTTTTTATTGTAGTTTATTTCTAATATTATGCCATTGTGGTCTGAAAAGATGCTTGGTATGATTTCAGTCTTCTTGAATTTGGGGAGACTTTTCTTGTGACCCAGTATGTGGTCTATTTTTGAAAATGTCCCATGTGCACTTGAGAAGAATATATATTCTGCAGCTTTGGGGTGAAATATTCTGAAGATGTAAATTAAATCTATCTTAAAAAGTGAGTCATTTAGGATTGTTGTTTCGTTGCTGATTTTTTGTCTAGAGGATTTATCCAGTGATTTCAGTGGTGTATTAAAGTCCCCAACTATGATTGTATTGTTATCTATCTTTTTGATATCTTTCAGGAGATTTTTTTATGTATTTGCTTGCTCCTGCATTGGGTGCATATATGTTTACCAGGGTTACATCCTCTTGTTGTATCAATCCCTGTAGTATTATGAAGTGGCCTTTCTTATCTCTTGTTATGGCCTTCACTTTGAGGCTATTTTGTCAGATATAAGTATTGCTACCCCAGCTTTCTTTTTATTTCCATTCGCCTGAAAGATATTTTTTCATCCCCTCACTTTTAGTCGTTTGAGTCCCTTATTCTGAGGTGGGTCTCTTATAGACAGCATATATATGGGTCATATTTTTCTTTTCTTTTCTTTTTTTTTTATCAATTCAGCTACTTGATGTCTTTTGATTGGAGCATTTAGTCCATTTATGTTTAAAGTTATTATTGAAAGGTACTTGCTTGTAGCCATTTTTATTTCTTGAGGCTGTGTTCCTTCTTACCTTTTTGTTTCTTCTTTTTACAGCATTCCCTTTAGCATTTCTTGCATTGCTGGTTTGGTAGTGATAAACTCCCTTAGTCTTTTTTTGTCTGTGAAGCTCCTGATTTCCCCTTCAATTTTGATTGATAGCCTTGCTGGATAGAGTATTATTGGATTGAGTCCCTTGCTTTGCATCACTTTGTATATCTCCTTCCATTCCCTTCTAGCTTGATGTGTTTCTGTTGAGAAATAATTTGATAATATGATGTGGGATCCTTTGTAGGTAACTCTCTGTCTCTCTTTTTGCAGACTTTAAGATTCTGTCTTTGTTGATAACATTTGCCATTGTAATTATGGTGTGTCTTGGTGTGGGTTTTTGGGATTCATCTTCCTTGGGACTCTTTGTACTTGAGTAACTCCCCCACCCCCTATATTAGGGAAGTTTTCTGTCATTATTTCTTCAAATAGATTTTCTAATTCTTGCTGCTCTTCTTGTCCTTCTGGTGGCCCTATTATACATATGTTATTTCGTTTTGCATTGTCCCAAAGTTCCCTTAGGCTCTCCTCCTGATTTTTAATTTTTTTCTCTAGTTGCTATTCAGATTGGGCTTGTTTCTATACCTGATCTTCTAACTCACTGATTTGGTCCTCTGCTTCTTCTAGTTTACTGTTGAAGCCTTCCATGGTGTTTTTTATTGTAGCTATATCACTTTTCTTTTCTTCCTGATTTTTGCATAGGTTGTTGATTTTGTCATCTATCCAGTGTATGAACTGTCTGACCATTACTCTGAATTTTTTTTTTCATGTTGCATGTTTCCATTTTACTTATCTTCTGACTTGGCGATTCCTCCTTTTCTTTTATCTGGGGATTGCTTCGTTGTCTCCCCATTCTGACTATCACCAGAAAGTTCAGATGTTGAGTTGTGAGGGCCTGGACCATGTGCAGTAATGCTTCGTTCAAGTGTCACTGAAGAGCTCTGATACCAAAATATGCAGTTGCTATGGGTTGTTGGGAATCACGCTTGCCCTGGGTCAGGGTCACTGGCGCTTAGTGTGGCCTTGTGTGTGCATCTCGAATCAGGGACCCTGCCTGCGCCACATTGAAACAGAGAACCCATGTGGCATGTGCCAAAAATCAAAGTCCCCTATTGTGTATCAGTAGTCAGAGGCTCCCTGTGTCCATGCTGAGAATCAAGTATCAGAGTCTCTGTTTCTTGGTGCTACCTCACACTGAGAATCAGTTCCCTGTGTGTACATGTGCCAAGAATTGAAGTCACTGGCTCTTAGTGTGAATGTACTGAGAATCAGGGATCTCAGACTTATGTAATGAGGAATGGAGTCTAGTCACTGGTGGTCCATGCTACCTCTTGTGTGGAGATTCAGGATCTCTGATCTGCCTAGGACACCAGGTTGCTCAGTTGCACTGTATTGGCAGGAGGTCCACTTCTGCCCTACAGTAAACAGCCTTATGTGTGCGCTTGCCCTGAATCAAAGTCAGGTAGCACTGCCCCTTAGTGTGGGTGTGGGGTCTGGTCATGTGGGTGTGCACTGTGGAAAACAAACTCCCTGTGTCCATGTACCCAGACTCAAATTCAGCGCAGCCTTCCTGTATGTGCACAGGGTCTGGTTGTGGGGAACAAACTCCCTGAAACCGCACATCCAGGTTCAAGTTCACCGCAGCCTATCTGCTAATGTACAGGATCTGGTCATGTGAAACAAACTCCCCGGGTTTGAACCCCCAGGCTCAAATTCAGTGCTGTCTTCCTGCATGGGCATAGGATCTGGTTGCAGAAAACCATCTCCCCAAGGTCATGCACCTATACTCAAATTCAGGACTGCTTCCCTGTCTAGGTGTGGAGATGAAACACACGAGAAACAAATTCCCCGAGCTCACAAGTCCAGGCTCAAGTTTAGCACTCTCTTCCTGCCCTGCAATGGCATGGGATCTGGTTGCAGAAGACCACTTTCCTAGGGATGAGCGGCTGGCTTGAATTCCGCTCAGTCTCCCTGCCTGAGTGCAGAGACTATTCGCAGGAAACAAACTTCCCGTGTCTGATACCAAGGCTCAAAGTCAGGCAGAGTCACCACTGCTTTGTGTGTGCAGAAAGCCTTATTGTGCAGCTGGGATCTGGCAGTTTCTATGTCATTGCTGTGGAGGTAGTGTGGGAGGACGATTGCTTTGTGACTTACAGAAATCTGCAGCTGGATGCCTGGAGTCCTGGTGTCTTTGGATCTACAGCTGTGGTGGCAGATCTTCTACCAGAGTGGCTGTAGGGTCCTAGTTTGCTTCAGAGACCAGACTGGGTGGTGGTGAGTCTAGGATCCTAGTCTCAAGCAGTTCAGTTCTTCAAGATGGTGTGGTCTCTGTGCCGCCATTGTCCACCCTGGAGTGTTTGTGGTGGCCACTGGGTTTTGCTGTCTAAGACTGCCCAGATTGGCAGCCCCCTGGAAGAACTGCAGGGTCTAACTGTCCCTATTTCACTGACACCCACACCCACACATGTCCACACACATCTCTATAGCTCCCTCACTCTCTCACACACTCCCCCTCCCTACCTCCTGCCAGTCGCCATTTTGCCTTTAGAAGGTAATTTTTTAAAAGGAATGAGACCATGGGACTGTGGGTAAAAATGCATCAGATTTGAGCAGATATTTTGGAAGAATAAAATTAAAACAGTTTTGAAAATGCAAATCCAGACAAAAAGGATTAACAGAGTAAGAGAGAGAATAGATACAAGGGTATGAAGCAATGAATGAGGAAAATGATCTCTGGAAAGATAGGAAGGAAAGGAAAGGGAGGCAGAAGGAGAGAGGGAAAGAAGGAGAGCCAAGAGAGGAGCAAGGAAGGGAAGGGAATAGAAAGGAAAGGAAGAGAAGGAAGATTTTTTCGTTGGAGAGGAAGGAAGTTGAAAAAGTTCTTGACAATGTTCTCATGTTCCTTTGTGAAATAAAAGCCAGTTATCTGAAAATATGAGAGTTCTGAAGGCATGATAAGGAACTTGAGAACATTAAATTGACACTGCAGATTATCCACTTTTGATGTTAAGAATTTCTTGGTGATGTAACTTCCCCAACAATTGGTTGCCGGGAATATTTTCCTCTGCAAGTGCCTTTGCTGCCACACTGGTTGAATAATTATTAATTGACAACCTCATAGACTATTCCCATGTATCAGGAAGAAATGTATTATCAGCTGCACCTGTTTGAAGTAATATTTTTGATTATGAACCTTTTAATAAATTCATAGTATTAAGAAACATTTATTTTCTTACATAATAACATGAACTTCTGTGCACTTTGATGTGATATGCAATTACATTACATATTTCCTGTCTTGAATATAGCTTATACAGTTCTAATATCTGAACTATCTGGTACACACATACAAACCTCTAACTTAAAAGGATGTGTGGTTGTATAACCCAGTGGTTTCTAGATGCCATGTACCAGTAAAATACAGTTAATTTGGCTAAATAAAATATTAAACAAACAAACACTACAAATTATTCTAACCATAATTTCTAAAATAGCTTAATAACATAAAAATAATTTTAGTCTTTTTTATAAATTTATTTATTTATTTTAAAATTATTTTTTATAGCACTGTCTTGTGAGTATTCTGAAAACATCACCCTCTTGTGGACATTTAGAAAACAGCACCCTAGTAAGGCTGAAAAAAAATTACTTGTCTCACAGGTCTCTTAAGCTGTACTCCTTTTTTTTTTTTGCTTTTTTGATTGAGTGATTTTTTTTTTTTTTACCACACTGGCATCTAATTCACTGATCCAGTCCTAGCTTCCCCTAATCTTCTGTGTACTCCTTCCAAATGTGTTCTTTATTAGTGGTATGGCAGCCTTTTATTTCTGATTGTTCTTTTTCATAGTTACTATAACTTTTCTGATGCTATTGAGTATCTTTACCACCATTATTCTGAATGCTCTATCAGGTAAATTTCTTATCTCCATGTCATTTATCTCTTCTTCTGGACAATTCTCTTGTTCTTTCACTTGGGGGTTGTTGATTTTGTCTCCCCATTTTGGCTGCCTCTTTGGATTTGTGAATATGTCTTAGGAAGATCTGCTACACCTCTCAATCTGTAGTGCAGGACAGTGTCCAACAGTGTTTATGACTAATTAAATCAGGTAAAGACTCAAAGCCTCCAGAGATCTGCCTCTGCCTGCAGACTGATTGAGTAACCTTCAGCTAATGGCCCACAGGTGTGGAGCGAGGTTTCCAACAGGTTGGGGCAATTGCTTCTGCCTGCAGGCTAATAGTCATTCTCATTCTCTTAATGGGCCATAGAAACTCCACAAGGTGGGGTAAGATGTTTTCCAATGGGGTGGGGCAACTGTCTTCCCCCAGGCAAAAGCCTCCTTGATAGCAAAAGTCTTCCCAAGAAAGATGACCTCTCCAGCATGAGGGAATTATTCAGCAAGAAACTGTGGTATCTGCCTTCTGAGCTTTAACCTCAGTGCCCTCAACCCTGGCTTCTGCATACACAGCTCCAGTCCATTCTGCCCTCCCTCTGCTGCAGCACAAAGTGAGTATTTACGCACAAAATTTTGTATATTGGCACTTTAAGAGGGTGCCTGCATTTCCAGCCGTCTCTCCCTCACAGACAGCATCCCTGTTGCTTTTCAGTCAGATGTTGTGTGGGCACCTTTCTCAGTTCTGGTGCTCTCTGCCCACGGATGATGACCCAGAGTTCTCAGTGGGAACCCTCCACACCTGAGATACCTCTCTAAAACTTCAGCTGCTGTCTTTGGGAGCCTGGCCAACACTTTTGCAATTCTGCCCTTTCTTCCAGAGTCTATGTGGTCACCACTTTCAGTCCTTGGTTATCAGTTGTTATTTCCAGCTAGTGTTCAGGGGATTATTCAGGATGTCTTTTTGTATTTTAGTTGTACTTCCAGTTTGGTCCAGAGAGTATGTCTGTGTACTGTTTAAAGTATTACATATAGTAGTACATTTGTCTCTTTTCCCCCATAGACCTCCCCCACCACCCCACACCCCAGCACATGCCCTCACCCCCCTAGTGCCTGTGTCTATTGATTATGCTTATATGCATGAATATAATTCCTTTGGTTGATTTCTTCCCTTACCCCTCAAAGTTTGATGGTATGTTTGATGTTTCTCTGTTTCTAGATCTATTTTTGTTTCGTCAGTTTATGTTGTTTATTATACAGTGGTACCTCGAGATCCGAGTTTAATTCGTTCCGTAACCTTGAGGCGTGGGAAACTATGAGACGACTCGTATCTCAAAAATCTCGTATGTTAGGGCACTCGTATTTCCAGGTACCACTGTATTTCACAAATGAGTGAGATCATGCGATATTTATCTTTCTCTGACTGGCTTATTTCACTTAGCATAAGGCTCTCCATGTCCATCCATGCTGTTGTGAATAGTAAGAATTTTTTTTTCTTTTTTGCAGTAGTATAGTTTCCCATTGTGTAGATGTACCATACTTTTTTAACCCATGCATCTGCTATTTCCAAATCTTAGTTATTGTAAATTGTGCTGCTATGAACATAGGGGTGCATATGTCTTTTCTGCTTAGTATTTCTGATTTATTGGGAGACACATTTGCAATAAAATTATTTAAGTTGAATATATTTAGCTTTATAAATATTTCTGACACTATTCTTAATATCTGGGTTAACTGTAGGCATATAGGGTGCTGGTCTGTGGAACTGTGTTTAGGATGATTGGTTTATATCCAAACAATTTCTGGGCTCCAGCATACATAAGCCAGCCATTTTCTCTTATGATATGGATAGAATCACCAGAACAGATATAGCTCCAATTTAGGTCTATCTAGCTTCAAATACTGAGTCTTAACTACAGATTTCTCATAAAATAGCCTGTTTTTAGCAATATAAAAATTATCATGAAGGGTAAAGAGTATTATCATTTAGTTACTCTTTAGAAAGATGACTTCCAGGAAACCAGAGTTAAAATATAGTATTATCTAAGGTAATTGGAGGTAGCATATCTATGTTTGAGGGTAGAAGTAATAAATTTTACGATACCAAAAACAGGTGGTAGAGTGAATACACATACATATAGACTCCAATAACACACAGCAACAAAAAATCATTCCTTTCTAAAAGACACACACATTTATCACATTTATATCCATATTTATCTATGTATCTAAATTTATACAAACACATAGATACATATAATTGACTAAAGGCCCAGTACATGAAAATTTGTGCACTATGGGGGGTGGGGGGTGGGTGGTGCCTCAGCCTGGCCTGCCCCTTTTCACAGTCCAGGAGCCTTCAGGGGATGTCCTACTGATGGCCTAGGCCTGTTCCCCAGGAGGTGACCTAGCCAATCAGGGAAAGGTGCCACCCCCATTACTCTGCCACTCCTGCTGCCTCTGGCCTCCCTCAGTGGGAGACGACTAGACCAATCAGGGGAAGGCACCATCCCCATAACCCTGTTGCTGCTGCCACTGTTGGCTGCCATGGCTGCTGGCCTTCCTTGGCCCTCACAGCCTCTGCGGTTTTGTCCAGAAGGATATCCAGAAGACATCTGGTCTATTTGATCTAATTAGCATATTACCCTTTTATTAGTATAAATTTCCTTTGAACCCATTTGAGCATGAATTGCAGACACCATTCACCCTAATTATCTCAGTGTGTATTTTCCAAGAACCAAGGATATTATATATAGTGATGTAAAAGAAGCACTATACTTAACAAAATTAGGAAAATTAACCCATTTAGAATGATAATAATTAATTAACAGTCTATCTATAAACTTAGTTTTTCCAGTAATATTCATAGTATTCATAATCACTTATTTTCCTAGTCTAGTATTGAATCTAGAATCAACCATTGTGTTTAATTTTTATAGCTCCTTAGTGATAAGCAGTTCTTTTTTTGTTTTATTTTGTTTTTTTATGACATAAATATTTTTGAAGATTTCAGTCATTATTTTATAGAATGCCCTCAATTTGATTTTCTTTATGGTTAAATTCTGTCTGTGCAATTTTGACTGGATATTAAAACATTATATGTCTTTTTTCCATATAGTTGGTTCCATAATTGGTGATGTGTTGTTGTTTTTGAAGATAGTGTTTGTTAGATTTCTCCACTATAAACTTTATTATTTTTATAGTTTTCTTAATATATATTTTTATTGATTTTTTACACAGAGGAAGGGAGAGGCAGAAACATCAATGAGAGAGAAATATCGATCAGCTGCTTCCTGCACACCTCCCATTGGAGATGTACCCGCAACCAAGGTATATGCTCTTGACTGGAATCGAACCTGGGACCCTTCAGTCGGCAGGCTGATGCTCTCTCCACTGAGCCAAACCAGTCAGAGCTATTTTTATAATTTTTATAATTAATACAGAAGAGATACATTGAGACTATGTAAATTTCCTTTTCCTCATTGAACTCACCCATGAGTTTTAGTATTCATTATTTTTGCCTGAATCAATTGTCATTATGAAGATGGCCAACTAGTGACTTTTTAACTTCATTATTTCTACTATACTTGTCAGTTAACATTTAACTGCAAAGATTAGATTTTTCCTTTTCTCCATTTATTTATATCAATATATACTGGTGGATTGTTATTTCATTCAATGGGTTATAATCTATTACTATCATTATTTATTTTGATGTCAAATTGTAAATGTAAGCTGTTTACTATGTCTTACACTAATATCACTCCGTTATATGAGCATTAAGTTACTTTTTGATACAAAAATAATATGCAAAATAATACAAAAATAAATATGTTGATCTTTTGAATTATGTTCACCAGTTCTCTATGTATTTGTTGAGTACTAGTATGGATGTGAAATATAAAAAATCAGCAAGAATTCTTCTATAATTCTTATTTATATTGATTGGAAATAGGAAATTCTTTTCAGCCATTGATAAATCAGTATTACTGCTGTGTTATTTTAGGGCTATGATGTGAAAAGACAAGCTTGTAGAACAGTGGTTCTCAATCTTCCTAAGGCCGCGACCCTTGCATACAGTTCCTCATGTGGTGGTGACCCCAACCATGAAATTTTGCTACTGTTATGCATCGTGATGTAAATATCTGCATTTTCCGATGGTCTTAGGCAACCTCTGTGAAAGGGTCGTTCGACACCCAAAGGGGTCGCGACCCACAGGTTGAGAACCGCTGTTGTAGACGGATGAGAGAAGCACTGTACATTACTGCTCCTGTTCTTGCCAAGGTCATATTCTCCCTTCTGGCTTCCTGAGATTGTCCATTGCAGCCACTGCCAGCCCAGGGCAGCTCAACAAAGGAACTGGGGATAAGTACCCAATTTACTATTCTCCTATGGGTGCTTTCCTGATGCTGCTTCCCATGGGCCAAACCAGTTGTGAGCTGTAGAGTAAGCGATTGGTTGATGAGACTGCTGCTGTGCATACAATTAACCCTCACACGAGCAGCATGGAGAAGCTTGGAGAAGTGTGCCTCTGAGTGTACAAACAAAATAGCCAACTCACACACAGCAACTTTTACTTTTATAAATACAAGTTTAAGAGATTCTTTTTTGTGTTTCAAGTTGCCATCCACCATTATTTGGGCTTCCTTACGTTTTTCCTGAAGACATCAGCTTATACTGACATTAGTCCTTTCTCCTAACAGAGACACACCTTACCATCAGCCCAGGTAGACCCAGTTGTGTGTGTGTGTTTAGCTCCCTTTCTCCTCCAGTTTGTTGAATAAAAATAGCTTCATTTTGTTATAAAATACTTTTAACAGAAAGTACCTGGACAAACAATAAAATAGAAAATGTAATCTTTATTAGTTTTGCACATTTTTAATGTTGGTTAGCATCATTTAGGGTAACAGTAGCATTTTCCAGCATGCAGTTCACGAATACAGTTTATCTAAGTAGTTTTAAGAAAAAGAGGAGCCTACTGTTTGCTTCTTCTGTAAGAAACACAAAATGTCCTGATGTAATTGCCTAGATAAGTTCACTACTCTATTTTTGTGGTGGGGAGAATGTGAAACCCACATCATATTTACTGCAATTTAAAGCAGCATGAGTCCAAAGAAATAAAAATATAAACAGAAGTTAGAAAAAAAGACAAAAATGAAAAAACAACACTACATTCAATAGCTAGTACAGATGCCACCAAAAAATGTAAATAAAATTTATACCTTTTTCCACTTACAAAGCATAATTTGGATGTGAATTGTGAACTCATTTTGGCCCTTAAAATTATGAAATAATCTAAAATAGGCAAATGTAATAAAAAGCAGTACACAACTACCCATTCTTGTTTTCATTTCTTTTTTTTTTTTTTTTGCAAATTTCTTCCATTAAAAAGTACTATGGACAGAAAGTAAGAAAAGTGATTGTGATCTCAACCTGAAGGTAATTAATTTTCTCTTCATATTTATGTACATAATGCTGAAAAATAAAATAAAATGACTTTTTTTTACAGTATTTATATTTGCTTATAAAATTCTAAACACATTTTTAACAGGTTAAGCAAGGTTTTTTTTGTTTGTTTGTTTA
This sequence comes from Lasiurus cinereus, assembly GCA_011751065.1. Lineage (NCBI taxonomy): Eukaryota > Metazoa > Chordata > Mammalia > Chiroptera > Vespertilionidae > Lasiurus > Lasiurus cinereus. Next base: position 20,490,871 of record JAAGEH010000393.1, on the reverse strand, counting down.
TTTTTAAACATGTCTGTACAGTCTGGCTATACACCATGTTACCCACTTAAAATTTAAAAATAATCAAAAGGCTATTAAAGTGCTGCAAACTATTGCTTAATGACATAAAGAAATGAAGTCAGTTGAACAATTACCACTGACATACTGTTTCTTATAAATGAGATTCTGAGCAGTGGGAAAAACCAGATATAGCAACATGGTAATAAAAACATGCATTTATAGCATCCAAACTATTTATAATGGTACAGAATACTTTATATTACTTGTGTAAAGCTTGCACTCTACATTTCTTGTGGTACATATTTGATGCAATAAATACTGTGCTTAGGTCATATTTGTTTGCCCAAACGTGCACCACAGGGTAAAATGACTATTTACATAATAAATAGCATTTCAGTAACATATACAGCGTTGATCTTGCTGAGCTGAAGATGGCTAAACAAAGTGCAGGATTAAGCAGAAATTTATAAAGGGTTCTTTTGGTCAATTCAGTCTTCAGGGGAGAAGCAATGCTCACTATTTAGTCGTTTTGTTTTTTTTTAAATACAATAAACAAAAACATAACATCATGATTCCAGACATTTGAATGAAGTTTGCACCTACTAACATTTAATGGCCTACCACCCCCAAAATGATGTACTTGGTCTAGGGGCTGGATTTGAAAACAAAAACACAAAACAAGATGAGCAAAGCACCTCCGATGATCACCTAATTACCCCTCGGAAACATGAATGGAATTTAAGAGCTCATTGTTTTCCTCCTGATCTTTTTTTTTTTTTCATCCATGATCTCTAAGTGTTGCATGCCCTCATGCGAACCACACAGTCTTTGTTCAGTTAGGAGGGCGATGTGATTGCCATCACTCCCGGTGGCATATCTGGTAAAGAGGTCCTTTAAGCTATATCCCAACAGAAACCCCATTTACAAAAATAGTCACATATAATAAACAACATATGGATTAAAAAAAAAAGATGAATCCACTAACAGATTTTGTAAAAAATGTGACAAATGTGGCAGTTGAAATGCAAAGAGTGGATACAATTACTACACTAAAGTGTTTCATGTTAAACAACCCAAATCATAGATTTGCACCCCTTGGAACTGGTCCTCACATTCTGAGTAACCGGTTTGTCTCTTGTCTTCAGCAGTGTCAGCTGGTAGTGAGAACAGTAACCTCCTGTCATCTCCCCTTTACACAGAGTTGCAGTTTTCTGACAAGGGGTCACTGTCTTATTGTAGGCACTGACCTTAAGTAGATTTGTGTAAAAACAGTCAGTTTGGCATTGACCTCCTAAAGGAGTCCTATTGACAAAAATACATCACCTTCACAGGCTGTAAACAAATAGTAACCTAATTATTTTTATTTGTTTGTATTTATTTCCCTTTGGCTTTTTTATCTTTGCCTTCTTGCTCGTGTTTTTCCACGATTGGCTTTGTTACCCGATCATAGGAGGGTGGACAAGCTGCTGTGGACATGGTCAGATCAGTTTTTTCTGTAATAGAATTTTCATTTATTCTGTCAATGATCATATCTTCTTTTACAAGAAGATTAACCCCACCTTTGATTCTATTTTTGTTATACATAAATGAAGCTTGTTTTACAGTTCGCCTTAAAAGGTAGCGCCTATAAGCACGCTGAATAATAACAGCGGACACCTCCTCTTGTTTTCGTTTTAAAGTTGTAGTAATTGGCTGGTAGGAGGCCTTTGATGGATTGGAAGCCATGAATCGTTCCTCCATCTGTATTCGGAGAGCATCCATCTCTCCACTCTCCCCCAAAACCCTCTTAGTAAAAGCAAACAGAATGTCAAGACAGTGGATCCGGTCACCACTGACCATGGGCAAATCCATGGCAATGAGCTGGAGTTTGTTTGGTTGTGGCAAATTGAGAGGGGGTTCAAGAGCAGCTGCAAACTGTGATAATTTTTCAAATTCCATGAACTGGGTAGCATCGGGGTCAAACTTTTCCCAAACCTCGTAGAACATCTCAAAGTCATCCTCACTCAGGGGCTCTGCACTTTCTTCAGTAGCAACACTGAAGTTCTCCAGGATGACAGCGATGTACATGTTCACCACAACCAGAAATGATATGATGATGTAACTGACGAAAAAGAAAATCCCAACAGATGGGTTCCCACAGTCTCCCTTAACTTGGCTTCCAGGATTTACTTTATCAGGATCACAGTCTGGAGGTCCACTATTAAGAATAGGTGCTAGCAACCCGTCCCAGCCAGCAGAGGTGGTGATCTGGAACAGACAGATCATGCTGTTGCCAAAGGTTTCAAAGTTGAACATGTCATCAATTCCAACTTCCCTCTTGACATAGGCAAAGTTGGACATTCCAAAGATGGCGTAGATGAACATGACCAGGAAGAGCAGGAGGCCGATGTTAAACAACGCAGGGAGGGACATCATCAGAGCAAAGAGCAGCGTGCGGATCCCTTTTGCCCCTTTGATCAGACGTAGGATCCGGCCAATCCTGGCAAGACGGATCACTCGGAACAGGGTAGGGGACACAAAATATTTTTCTATCAGCTCAGCCAGAAACATGCCTGTAGATAAAAAAAAATGAGAATGTCAACTAACGAAGAAATTATCTATTAAAATAACACTTAAGTTTTTGTCAAGGCTCTAAGGTAAAGTTCAGAATATTGATATTCAGTTACATAATAAATTTGATGTACACACACACACACACACACACATATAATTGTATATAATTTAGGTTATAAATAAACCAAAATGACATCCAGTATTAACTCAATATTTGCAACAGTTGGAATATTTTCAGCCCCAAATTTATATGTTAAAGCCCTAACCATCCTCCTTGTGGTGGTATTTGGAGATAAGGTCTTGGGAAATAATTAGGTTTACAGCAGATCCTGAGGCTGGGCCTTCATGGTGGATTAGTTTCCTTATAAGAAGAGACACTGGAGAGCTTTCTGGCCCTCTTCAGAAGATGGCTGTCTACAAGCTAAGAAGGGAGCTCTCATCAGAAACCCACCATGCTGGCACACTGATTTTGAATTTTTAACCTCCAGAACTTTGAGAAAATAAATTTCAGTTGTTCAAGCCACCTGTTCTGTTATGGCAGTCTGAGTTAAAACAACATTCAGTTCAATAAAAATTTTACAGTACTTTTTGACTTTATAAACTTTTTATTAGCTTACTTAAAATTTCCAGACTGAATCTAAAAAAAATAAGTTAAAATTCTCAATTCTGGCTGAATAACATTGGCCAACAGTATAAGAACAAATTTACATGAATATATATTTTTTTTTCTGAAATTGGCAAACCACATATCCTCTTTTCAGTCCTAAACCATCTAAAAGCATCTGCAGTATTTGATGCTGTTTTCATCTCTCCATGAATTTAATACTTTCCTTAGTCTCCTCTATAATATTCTTATATATTTACTTATATATGCTCTGGTGCATGTATAAAGGAATCTAAGGCTGATGATCTTTTTGGTCTCCTGTAGCTGATACTTGTCTTAGCCATTTATTTATTTATTTATTTATTTATTTATTTATTTATTTATTTATTTAATAAATCTTGATTGTTCAGATGATTACAATTGTTTCTCTTTCTGCCCCCTCCCCCCCTATAGATTCGCTCCACCCGGTTCCCACCCCATCCTCTGCCGTTACTCGCCCTCACTGTCCTCATCCATAGATGTATGATTTTTGTCCAGTCTCTTCCCACAACCCCACACCTTTTTCCCCCTGAGAATTGTCAGTCCACTCCCTTTTTATGCCCTTGATTCTATTATATTCACTAGTTTATTCTGTTCATCAGATTTTTTTATTCACTTGATTTTTAGATTCACTTGTTGATAGATATATGTTGTTCATAATTTTTATCTTTACCATTTTCTTCTTCTTCCTCTTCTAAAGAATACCTTTCAGCATTTCATATCATACTGGTTTGGTGGTGATGAACTCCTTTAGCTTTTTCTTATCTGTGAAGCTCTTTATCTGCCCTTCAATTCTGAATGATAACTTTGCAGGGTAGAGTAATCTTGGTTCTAGGTTCTTGCTATTCATCACCTTGAATATTTCTTGTCACTCCCGTCTGGCCTGCATAGTTTCTGTTGAGAAATCAGCTGACAATCCTATGGGTGCTCTCTTGTAGGTAATTAACTGTTTTTGTCTTGCTGGTTTTAATATTCTCTATCTTTTGCTCTTGGCATTTTAATTATGATGTGTCTTGGTGTGGTCCTCTTTGGATTCATTTCTTTTTTTGGGGGGAGGGAGGGGGTCTCTGCACTTCCTGGACTTGTAAATCTATTTCTTTCACCAGATGGGAGAAGTTTGCTGTCATTATATCTTCAAATAGGTTTTCAGTATATTGCTCTCTCTTCTTCTGGCACCCCCATAATTCTGATGTTAGTACACTTGAAGTTTTCCCAGAGGCTCCTTACATTATCTTCATATTTTTGGATTCTTTTTTTTCTTTTTTCTTTTCCAGTTGAGTGTTTTCTGCTTCTTTGTATTTCAAATTTTTGACTTGATTTTTGCAATCCTCTAGTTTGTTGTTAGATCTCTGTATAACATTTTTTATTTCAGTCAGTGTATGCTTACTTTCTAGTTGGTCCTTTTTTATATCCTCGAGGGTCTTGCTAAATTTATCCATCTATTCTAGGAAATTCTTGAAAAAACTTATAACCATGGTTTTGAATTCTATATCCAGTCATTTGCTTTCCTCCATTTCTTTCATTTGTGATCTCTTTCTTTGTCTCTGCATTTTGGCTGCTTCCCTGAGTTGATAGCGTGGCTTTGTGTGCTAGGTGTCCTATAGGGCCCAGTGGCTCAGCCTCCCCAGTTACCACCATCAAGAGGTGGACACTCTTGATGCACCCCTTTGTGGGCTGTGTGCACAGTCTGGTTGTAGTGAAGCCGATTATTGTTGGTATCACTGGCAGGAATTAACCTCCAGGCCAATTGGCTGTGAGGATCAGCTGTGTCTACTAAGGAAGAACTTCTGTTCTGGAGACACCCTTATGGGAGAAGACTTGAAAAAGCCTCTGTGCTCAGCTTGAGTGGGGTGGAGTCTCAGGGCAGAGCAGACAGCATTAGTTTCTCATCAGCTCTGCCCTAATAGGCCCCTCTGTCTCAGTGTCCCATGGTAACCGCTGCAAGCACCTCTGAGAGAAAGCCTGCTGCCAGACAGTCCAGTTTCTCCCTGAATGAGTATGGATCACCAGAGTCTCACCCGGAACTGGAGTTCAGTGCAGTCGGGATCTTTTGTCTCCCTCCTGCTTGAGAAAGCAACTGTGTACTCAGTTGCCTACCCTTTCAGCACACACGCCTTGGTACCTCTGCCTTCCACCGTTTCTCTGAGTCTCAATGTGCTTTTCTCTTTCCTGACAGTCTAGTTTCACCCGTGTGAGTCTGGGACCCCAGTACTGGAGTTCAGCACAGTTGGGAGCTTTTGTCTCCTTTCCCGCTTCTGAAAGCTAGCTGCACACTCAATTGCCAGTCTTCTCCATGCATGCATCTCAGTACCTCTGAGTCTCAGTGTGCTTTTCTCTTTCCTTCTAGTTGTAGAATTTTCACTCAGCCAGCCTTCCTGTGGTTCTGGATGATGTTTGTTTTGTATTTTAGTTGTAGTTCTGAAATTATTGTGCGAGGCAGCAGTTTTGTATTTTAGTTGTAGTTTTGAAATTATTGTGCGAGGCAGTGTTTACCTATGCTGCCATCTTGGTTTCTCCAGCCCTCTTCTTTTAAGCTTCTTTCTCCTCTTACCATTTAAATAATGAAATAATAATTGTACTGAAGAAGAGCTCAAGAAACCATGTGCCTTGGAGTTACATTCTCTCATTCTGTACATGGTAAGTAAGCCTACATAATTGTGTGTTTGTGTGTGTGTGTGACAAACACAGACACACACACACACACAGAGAGAGAAAGAGAGAGAGAGAGAGAGAGAGAGAGAGAGAGAGAGAGAGAGAATAAGAAGAGAGTCACATACAACTTTAGTACCATATCCACAAAGGATTACATGAAATATTAGTGTAGGAATCAAAGGTTACATACAAATATGAATTGGATATCAATCAACTTCTTTCAGAGAGGGGAATGACATAAAAATCTGCATAATAGAGGTACTCCATATTGGATAGTTAAATATTGACCTAATCATATTATCTGGTTTAGGAAAGAGTGAATGTTTCAGTCCCATAGACAGACTTCTTTGTTTCACTGGAGCTGGAGTTGTTTCTTTAACAAGATGAGCTATTGCTCATGTGAGCTGTGGAAGGGTTTTGAACAAACATCAAATAATGTCCCATGCTGCCGAGACTGGTTTGGCTCAGTGGATAGAGCGTCGGCTTGTGGACTGAAAAGTCCCAGGTTTGATTCCGGTTGGGGGCATGTATCTTGCTTGCGGGCACATCTCCACTGTGGGGTGTGCAGGAGGCGGCTGATTGATGTCTCTCTCTCATCAATGTTTCTGACTTTCTATCTCTCTCCCTTCTTCTCTGTAAAAAATCAATAAAAATATATATATAAAAAATAATGTCCCATGCCACCTGTACTTTCCCTTGTGCATCATTACTATAAACCCTTTCAGGGTAATCTAGAAAATTTTTACCTGATACCCTTAAAGAACTTGTGATATGAATTTGGTAACATTTTGTTCTTATTTTTATTCTGTTCTCAGTCTAAGCTTTATCTTCTCTTGTCATCAACTTCCATTCCTATCTACTTGCTGATGGCTCTATGACCATATCTCTGATGCAATGTATTTCCCAAATACCAGACTAAATTTCTAGTCCTTTTCTCAACAGAGCCATCTAGATATTGTATAGGCTATTCAATCTCAACATCTCAAAACATTTTGATCTTAGTTAATAGTGTATTTCTAATTCAAATGAACGAAAATTTATTATATTGACAAATAATATACCCAGTATCTAAAATGGACAGAATAGGATACAATACTGTATGTACAGCAGGGCCTCATTTTGTAAGAAAAACAAACACAGCTGGATGAAATACATTAACATTTTCTTAGTAGTTATCTCTGAGTAGTGGGATGACCTCTAATTTAAACTTGATTGTTCCCACTTTTACTTTTATTGAGCTGAACTTAAGAGACTTTAAATACTTCTTACCTACAATGGAGAGAATGACAACTACAAAATCAAAAATATTCCAGCCTATGGTAAAATAATAATGGCGGAGGGAGATGAGCTTCAGAACACACTCTCCGGTGAACAGCACAATGAACACCAGGTTGATGCGTGACAAAACACTAGTTACATATTCACTTTGGTCATCTGTTTCTACCATCATTGTGACCATGTTGAGACAGATGAGGATCATAATGCTTATGTCAAAAACTTGTCTGGTTACAAAGTCAAAGACCATTCCTTGATACTTGTTCTGTAGAGAGACAGAAATGCTTTTAGCAACAGAATAGTTTTCCTGAACATATTAACATCTATAGAAGTACTTTCTCCATTGACTCTCTAGTATTGTACAGAGTAATCATTGGCCCTGAATTTTGTAAAAGGTGGTTTATAATGCATTACTTTTTAAAAATATATTTTTTATATATTTCAGAAAGAATGGGAGGAGAGATAAAAACATCAATGCTGAGAGAGAATCATTGATTTGCTGCCTCCTGCATACCCACACTGGGGATCGAGCTCACACCCAGCATGTGCCTTGACCAGGAATCAAACCATGACCTCCTGATTCATATGTCAATGCTCAACCACTGAGCAATACATTAATTTTTTTGAACTCAGTTATCTAAATTGTTGTTTACCAATGTGTATTCCACAGAATAACAATCTCTTCTCAAAAGGAGATTTCTAATAAGAAATATTGCATCATAATACAAATGCATATTAAAGTATTAAGTTTATGAGAAGGTAAGAAATCTGCTTTATTTTGTTTTACCAAAATGTCCTATTATCAGTTGAACCATGCATCCATTTCAAAATTCAGTATCTAATAACATAATTATTTGTCTTATTTTCGAAGAACTGTTCAAGGGAAATTGGGATTTCTAGGACATTTTGCACTTGAAGTTCATATATGGCAGTACTGATGTTCTTCCACCACACAGTCTTTGCTGACATTGTCAGACACAGAATTCTGATTGAGTCTACATAGAGATAATCAGACCAGAAAAGCACTTCCTTATTCTTTGATGTAAAACATTTACATCCTCAGCCCTGGCTGGTGCTCAGTTGGGCATCCTACCATCCACCAAAAGGTTGCTGGTTCTATTTCCTGTCAAGGCACATGCCTGGGTTTTGGGCTTCATCCTTGGTAGGGGGTGTAGAGGAGGCAGCTAATGGATGTTCCATTCACACATTGATGTTTCCCTTTCTTTCTTCTCTCTAAAAATCAATAAAGATATTTTTAAAAATTCACATCCCTTGTCACTTATTGATGGTTCTGTTCCCAGTTCTGCCACTGTCAAGTCACTGCCGGCCATTGTCTGGCTCATTTCCCTATGGCACTGAGGAACTCTGATGACATCTTATATCTTACATTTTTCCTATACACAGTTGACCTATTTCTACCTCCACTGTTGAGGCTTATCAAGGGAAAGTTTATATTACTCATCATTCTCAAGAATGCAACTGCTGGCTGGCATATTATGAAAGTTCACTGGTATTTTGTGTCCTTTGCTATTTAGTTTGGATTCTAACTGTATAATTCTAAAACCCTTACAATTAAAAGCACATTTTCTATTTCTTCTTCTTTTTATTTTTGGTCTCTCTTTTTTAAAATTATTTTTACCATTACCATAAAAGATATAAACTAATGATGTTTTAAAAAATTAAAGAAATCTTTGAGGCCAGAAATATTAGCTGCTATCAGTCTTGTAAGAAAACTCATGCAAGTTTTGTTTTTGGCATATTTTTTCCCCCATCTCATTTTGTATTTCTTACTCCTGGTCGAGGTATAGGCTTTTGTGGCTTTTTTGATCCTAATTTTTTCATAGCATTATAATATTTCTTCTGTTCTTCAGTCATAAAGATGTCTTGACCTCCAAAGTATAGAAAAGAAAAAAATAGAACTGGTTAAAACTATGTCCCTTTGCACATAATATTTTAATGATAAACTTAAAATAGAAAAGGAGTAGTTAAAAAAGGAAATGCAAACTTCAACCAGTTAGGATAATTTTGCTTGGGACTTAAAATTTGAAAAATTAAAATGTACACTTTAGGTACTATAATCCTATTTAATTTTCACAATCATCCAATATTGACTTTATTATTTTCATTATCCTATTAATAAAAGGCTGATATGTAAATCTACCAAACAGCAGAACGACAGGTCACTATACTGCAAATTGACCACCAGAGGCAGATATTCAACACAGGGGCTTCCCCCTGGTGGTCAGTGCACTCCCACAGGGGGAACACTGATCAACCAGAAGCTGGGCTCATGTCTGGGAAGTACAGCAGTGGTGACAGGAGCCTCTCTCACCTCCAGGGTAGCACTAAGGATGTCCAACTGCCAGCTTAGGTCTGCTGCTCCTGGGGATTGAGCCTAAGCCATCAGTTGGACATACCCTGAGAGCTACCAGACTGTGAGAGGGCACAGGCCAGGCTGAGGGACCCCCCCTCCCAGTGCATGAATTTCATGCACCAGGCCTCTAGTTACTTTATGAAGGAAAAAATTCCAGAAACTGGGAGGCTATTTTATTCCAGACTAAATACTAAATGAGAGGTAAATTTGATTCTTAGAAATGAAATACTTGGTTCATCACACTATACACACTGCCTTCCTGAATTTAAAGACAATATTTTTTAATTCAAATGTAGTAAAGAGTTAGCATATTTATGTTGCAAGATGATTTAGAGTACTCATAGAAAGGCACTTTCACTCTGCCAAGAATTGGTGCAAAAGTAGGGAAAGAAAACTGGATAAGTTGGTAGAAGAGTTAAGGGATAAGTCAGAGATCATAAGTATGGCAGGTATGTGATAGACCAGTAGAGAGGATTTGGAACTCAGGCCTGATATTGACTACAACATAATATTAGTAATAATGAAAGAGGATGGACCTAGCCAGTGTGGCTCAGTGGCTGAATGTCCACCCAGGAACCAGAAAGTCACTGGTTCGATTGCTGGTCAGGGTACATACCTAGGTTGTGGGCTCAATCCATACTGTGGGGCATGCAGGAGATAGCTGATGGATGATGTTCCTGTCTCATTGTTTCTCTCTCTCCCTTTTCCTTCCTCTCTCTCTTAAAAAAAAAAAAATATATATATATATATATTAAAAAAAAATATATATATATAATACTTTTATTGATTTCAGAGAGGAAGGGAGAGGGAGAAAGAGAGAAACATCAAAAGAGAGAAACATCAGTGATGAGAGAGAATCATTGATCAGCTGTCTCCTACATGCCCCCTACTGTGGATTGAGCCTACAACCCAGGCATGTGGCCTTGGCCAGAATCAAATCCAGGACCCTTCAGTCAAAAAGCAGATGGCTCTATCCACTGAGCCAAACCAGCTGGAGCAATAAAAAATATTTTAAAAAAATAATAAAAAATAAAAGTGGATGGATGGGGCAGGAATGTTTTGAGTGAGACTCTCATATAACAAAAGGACTCATCCTATATAATAAAAGGCTAACATGCAAATTGACTGAATGGTGGAACAACTAGTCCTATACTGTGCACTAACTACAGGGGGCAGATGTTCAACACAGAGCTGCCCCTGGTAGTCAGTGTGCAGCAGCAGCACAGCAGCATTAAGGATGTCCAACTGCTGGCTTAGGCCTGCTCCCTAGTGGGGAGCCATAAGTGGGGCATCCCCTGAGGGCTACTGGACTCTGAGAGGGCACAGGACAGGCTGAGTGACCTCCATGAGTACATGAATCTCATGCTTTGGGCCTCTAGTTATATAATAAGATAACATACTGAGCAAATGAGATGAAAGAGCAATACACAAAAAAAGAAAAATAAATGTCAAAAAAAGCACTTGAAAACATATTCAAACTTACCAATAAAAGACAAAAGTAAAATAAGCCCTAGCCAGTGTGACTCGATGGATAGCATCACAATGAAGGGTCCTGGGTTTGATTCCAGTCAAGGGGATATACCTCAGTTACAGGCTCAATCCCTGAGGCTGGATGGGGCTCATGTAGGAGGCAACCAATGGATGTCTCTCTCACATCGATGTTTCTCTCTCTGTCTCTTCACCTCACTTCCACTCACTCTATCATTGGGAAATATCCTCAGGTGAGGATTAACAACAGCAACAACAAAAACAAACAAACAAACAAATAAAACAAAACACTAATTCCATTTATCAAATATCAAGTAATAAAAACAAAGAGTGTTTAAAGTTAGTGAAGCAGCTGTGAACCGGGCACACCTGTACATAGCTATTGGCCATGTAAGTGGGAGTATTATTTGGGGGAAGCAAACTACTTTACTCTGGGAATTTATCTTAATGAAATAATTAAAAATTTTTCCCCACAAAAACTTTTGACAAGACACTATTTAAATCATTAAAGATTAGAAGCAATCTAAATCATTAGTATAATGGGAAGTGGTTAAGTAAATTATTATCATGTATATATGAAGACTTAACAAAATACGTAAGTATAATAAAAAAGAGAATTTATAATTATAGATAAAATAATTTCAATAACAATAATCTGTATAAAGAAAATGTGAATAGAAAACATAATGTGAATAGTGGTTACTCATAAGTAATGATATTTGTTTACTTTCTATATAAAGAGTTATTTAATTCAAGATGGGAACTGGTAGTTTATAATTAAATATTAGGAAGAATGAAGTGGGAATATATAAAAGAAACTAATGAAGATGTATTTTTAGGAGGGGAGTTGCAGAGATAAAACAAGTTGATTTTGGGAAAAAGACATATGCCTGGGTTTCTTTGTAATATTCTCTTTCAAAAGATAGAAAATGTAGTTTCTGATTAAGAAAAGAAAAACAAACAGAAGGGAGAGAGGATTTGTAAATCTATTCTCAGGAATGTGAGCAGTGTATGGCAAGGGAGAGGATACAAAAAACAAAACAAAAACTTTCTTATACACATCCATTTGGTCTCTGAATTAAAGTATACTTTGGTGGGGAGAATACCTCTAATAATTTTACTATCTTTAGTGATAGAGAAAATGTTAGAGATACTTATCTTCTTTTTTTGCTGGTTGAAATTATCTATGATGACACCAATAAACAGGTTCAAGGTGAAGAAGGACCCAAAGATGATGAAAATAACAAAGTAAAGATACATGTACAGACTTTCTTCATACTTAGGCTGCAATTCCACCTACCAAAGGAAAATATTTTGTAAAATATCATAATACATAGTGATACTAGAAGTCATTGGTACTTTTTCATGAGAATAGAAAAGAAAATTCCTTGTAATACTCAAGCAGTACTTCTTTTCTCTCCAAATCAACTTAACTACCTTTAAAAAAATATCTGAAAGTGGCCTTTAAGGATGTCTTCATGAAAAAATATGGTTATTAAGGATCTATTTTTATTAATGTAAATACAACTATCATCTTGATATTTGGACAGTATTATGCAAAATTTGGAAAAATTTAAGGTACTGAATTTTAACAATTTAAAAATTAATGAAAAAGTTTTTCTTGAGTTAATATGCATACAATGTTTAGAAGCAATCATTTGGGCATACATGAATTTATTCAGCAAACAATAATTGAGTTATTCATTTAGATTTTCAGCATCATATCTTTAACATTATAACATTCACTGAATTTTTCTGATTTAGTAGATATAACTAGAACTTCGTCTTAAATCATCAATTGATAATTTAATATCTAGATTGTGCTTATTATAAATTAGCATTGAACTATTATCTATCACTTAATAAAGAAGTAAAGAAGTCATAGGTTTATGTCCTTCTAAAGACAATATAGTTAAAAGCCAACCAAACTCATAAAACAAAGTAATAAGTAACCAAGTGAAATAACACAACTCTGGAGCATATCAGGATGGTACTTAATATAAAACTAAAGCCACTTAGGGGAAGTGCATATCAAGAAAGATAAAAGTGAGCTCTATCAGGTCAGTTTAAAGATTATCAGGACAGTCTACAATGATAGACTAAACAGATTGGGCTTCAGAATAAAAAAATCAAGGCTTTTAGAAAACCTTAATTTTGCAAAGTTTGCAAAGTTTCTTGAGGCCAGAAAGAAGTTGTGGTAGGAGAAATCAAATAAAGTAGGTCTTTACTTTGGTGATATACATGTAAAGATATCTATTGGCCATAGAAGTGATAACAGCATTAGTAAAGTATGGATACTAAAATCATATAAAATAATTAATTTGAAAGGAACTATTATGGACAACAACATTTCAAACTTTCATATCATTCAATATGGAGAATAACTATATATTTCAACCTCTTGATATTTAGACAGTAGTTGGCAATCACATATATTTTCACATTTGCTCCTGCATACCAAAATTATTACTGATTATGTAATTAGTAGGTAAGAGGAGAAAAATAGGAAATATTTAATAGAAAGATATTTGTTAGTTATTAACTATATGAATATGCTAATTTAGTTTGCCTTTCAAAATAGTTTTGATTTATCTTTGTAAGATCTTTTTTTATAAACATTAGTATACTTTAATATTAATTTGAGTCATACTTTTTTCCTTATATTTTTTAATCATTGTAGAATCATTCCGTTTGGCTGCAATACTCTGCTGATTTAATTTTAGCACCTAACAAATATTATAAAAAGACAGTATTTACAAAATACTTACATTTCTGGAATCAACTGCTGCATACATTATATCCATCCATCCTTTAAATGTGGCCTATAAAAAAGGACACACATGCTTTACTTTGGCATAAAAATAATTGAGATTTAACTTATAATAAATATTCTTAACCATGGGTTTTTTACAAAGGAACATTTTCAAAACAAATTTGACATGGGTTTTGGACCAACACAATAGTCTTAGTCTTTTCACTTCTAGAACACATAATGAACAAAGATCACGCAGATATACATGAGTAGGCAAAAGTAGGTTTACAGTTGTGAGTATATGAAACAGTTTTTCTTGTATTATTTATTAATTATTGTATTATTTATTTGTATTACATCTCTAAGCCTATTTTTGCCCATCCCTGTGTATAAAGTCAGATTTTCAACTATCCTTTTAAGAATTTTGGAATATAACATCCAGAAATAATCCATTCTTCTCTATAATTTTTTTTAGGAGAGTGAGTTAATATGGATAAAAAAGGTGAAAAAAATGTACAATAGACACTAGGCTTTCATAAATTCAAGAAGGATCCTGAGTCTAATAACTTAGAGCAATTTGTTATTTGTCCCAGGAAATAAATTTTGAGCCTGTGAGCCTGAGAGGATTGTTAGCTAGTAATTTTAACTAAGCTTTCAGCATCTGTATTGCAACACAATACACATATTTCCATAACACTAACACTTTTGAAGTGGTGGATATTGTAGGAAGAAAGCCACGTATGGGTATGATGGCTGTGAAGATCATGAAATGACTTTTAGCTAGAAAGTAGAAGTTATTTGTATATCCAAGAGGGAAATGTTGAATGTACCAGTGGCTGTGGTCAATGATAGAATATGTCCATTACACACTAGGAACATAAATAAGAGAAAGGTGATTCAAGGAACCACTTCAGTGAATTACTAAACAACAGAGAAGCAATTCTGTTTAAAGCCAAGTATAATACTTAGTTTATTAAAGAGCAGAATTTATTTTATAGTTTTGTACACTATCATTATCCTATATTTTCAGAGTTGTTTAGTATTTTAAGGAGTTACTTGAAGTTTTTAAATTTTATTTTCTCAATTTTATGAAGTGAGACACTTTTACAAGTGTGGCCATTAGTTAATAGTTAGGCTAAATGCCCAAGGAAATAACAAGTGTCTACTATAATATTTAAATAAATCATACAAGCCATATTTTTTAAATCCCTATTTTAATTTATTTTAATTGAATGAGCATTCAGAATAAGTCAGCAATATCCACAAGAGAAATAAGAATTCTAACAAGAAGGTGGAAGAATGTGTAAAAAAAAATAGTAGTACAGACACCTCTGAAAGAGATGCAAGAGACCAGTATAGGTTTGTTAGCTTGTCGGGTCTTCAGGCCGAAAAACTGAAATCATAACTTTGGTGAAAAGAAATAGACTTGTGCCCTAAGAACTCTGTAAAAATCACTAGGAGAGAACTTATACAACTTTAAAAAAATTTAAGTGGCATTTCAATGGCCTTTATCCACAGCTTTGTTGATGTGCAGCTGCAGCTAAAAGCACCATCACGTGAAAATATTTAAAGGGCCATCATGTTGTGCATTTTCATAAATTATATTTTTATTTTGTATGAATTTGTCTTAGAGACCCAGGAGTGGTAACATTACTATTAAGATAAAATAGACTTAAGTAATTATATTGAAAGGTCATTTGAGGTGTAACAACAGCTGCTTATGTTGCTTTTCTGTATCCAGGCATTATCCGGTATTATTTCCATTTCATTGTGAGAATCGGATCCTAAAACCGAAATATCATTCCTCAACCTTCAATCCAAATGATGCAACTCAGTAGCAGTTAATGGCCACCAGAGTCAGTCTAACTAGGTGTGTGGAGTCTGTGTGCTTTGAGGTGTGTGTGTGTGTGTGTGTGTGTGTGTGTGTGTGTGTGTGTGTGTTTGTGTAGGAGGTGAGAGAATGGGGAGGTGGTCCTTCAGTGAAACAAGCTTTTCAATTGCAATAGAAAAAAATAATAAACTTATTGATGTATTAATCAACCTTTTCACTTGGGAAGAGAAAGCAATATGAGAAGAGAAAAGGACCTTTGGAATGAACTGAAATACCTGGCCACTATCAACTATGTCTGTATTGTTTAAAAATATAGAGTTTCCACCTTATAAACTGGTACTAATAAAACAAAATTAGAAAAATAAATGTTATAAACTTGCTTATTTAGTAGATAAATAATGGATATATGTAATTACTTGGTTATTATTCTAAACAATAAACAAATTTCAGAGAAAAAGAGTGTTCACTTACAACTTGAAGCAAAGAGAGATACCCAAATCCTACATTATCAAAGTTTACTTTCACATTTTTCCATCTTGCAGTTTCATTTCTTTCTATTAGCTTTTGGCAGTCAGAATGATTGTTCACTTCGCTGATATCAAACATTTCACCAGTTGTGGTGTTGATACAGTGGTAGAATTTGCCGGCAAATAAATTTACACCCATGATGCTGAAAATTAGCCAGAATATAAGACAAACCAGAAGAACATTCATGATGGATGGAATTGCTCCTAAAAGGGCATTCACAACCACCTAATACACAAATGGAAAAAAAGAAAAGTCAGAATTCTTGTTGTTTAAAAAAATAAGACACCCCCCCTACCAGTCTTTAATTTTTCACTATTGAGTCAATACTGGAAAAGTAAAATAAAACAATCTTACAATAAAATCTATTATTTCTTAAGCAATACATTTAGGGAAACAAATATAGATAATATGACAAAGAAACAAAAAGTTTAAAAATAGAGAAGGGGAAGTACTCAAAAGTTAAAGGAAAAACAAAATTAGAAGATTTGCTGCCAGAGGAAGTCAGAATATATGACGTTTATTAGGAAAAAAAAAAAAGAAGTAGGGAATCCTAATACAGACTAACTCACTTAAAAAAAAGGCAATATATTAAAAAACAAAACTAAAATATTTGGATGAATCAATGAACATACTCTAATTAAAATTAAGTTATATAAGTATAAAAATATTAAATACCTATCATAATTTTGTCCTTAATTATTCATGCATTGCTATGACTAATAATTTTTGCAGAAGAAGCAAGACATTTTAGCATTATGTATTTCATTAGATCATCACATCTTTATTTCAAGCTCCAGTCATGTTAGTAGTTTCATTTACTGAGTTTAATTCAATAAACTTATTTTAAATGAAACATAATAAAAATCAGTTTCTAAGGAAAATAAGAAAAGAAGGGATGCCATATCTAGTTGCCAAATCTGTGCTAATTATCTACTCTTTCCTACTGAAACATGGTTTCTCCCCTTGTCTTTATTTATCATAAATTCAAAATCTGAGTTTGCATATTTGGCAGCAATGTAGGGGAGACTGTCCTTGCTTTCTCCTCCACAGTTCCCATTAGAACTGTATATGAGTAACTAAGAGGGAAAATAAAGTGGCCCCTAAAATGCTCCTCAGTGGCAGATGGCACCTTAGACTTGAACATAGCTAAGTTAATTCTACCTCTGAATCTCAACTATTCTTGTCAATCTGATCCAAAGCAAACAACAGGCTTCTAAATATCCCCTATCTGCCATATGATGTTAGCGTATTTTTAGAACAAAGTTTCTGAAAAAAACAGCGAATTCCAGATGCTTCTGAACCCTGCTATTTAGTTATTTATTAAAGTCTGTAAGTAATTGTAGGCCTTCTGGTATTAAAAATAGTGTAATAAGTGGGCCAAAGGATATGATAAAACCACAAATGACAAAGGTGGAGATATGAGCATGAGAAAGTAAATCAGTTGAGTTATCCAGGCAGATCCAAATGATGTCATCTATGCAGCCTACTCTCATTGACACATGGCACCTTGCCTTATCTCATTTGGCTCTCTGAATTAATATAATTCATTGAAAATATCTGTCTTATGCTTCATTTTAAATATGGATACACTTAGATTTCTCTTGGATTCAAAATTTGAAAGCTGAAGTTATTATTTATTTGCCTCTTTTTTTTCTAAATATTTTGCCTACCATCCAGGTAAAAAAAGCTATTTCTATTGTGTACACAGGAGAGTACATGTTAAAATGTGTTTTTTTACCCATAGCCAATTTAGAGTATGACCAGAGCACTGGTTACATATACCTATTTCTTTCCATATCAATCTATAGGTGTCATACTTCTTCAAAACCGTTATCACCTCTGTCACTTCTTTTTAATTTTCACCTCCACCATCCTAGTTCTGGCCTCTAAGAGCTTATACTTTGACTCTCGTTACAGCCTTCTAATTTCTCCTTCTTCTGATCCATGTAAGATGAATTAATTTTCTCCAAGCCTCACTTTAAAATTATTTAATGGCTCCCCACTCATTATCAAAAATTTCCCTACCTTGATATTAAAAATACTCTACAATATACATTTCTAGTTTTAAATTCGCTAGCTACCTACTCTTCATGGCAATCCAACTAATATAATTACCCTAGAATTGAATTGCCATTTCTTGTTCAAAATCCTCTTTATTTAAATACTCTTTCTTTTCCCAAGCTTTATTTCAAGCAGCACTTTTTTTTTAATGGAACCTAACTTGACCCCCCCTCAGTTTAGCTTCCAAAATAAAGGTGAATGTTTCCTTTTTTGACTTCAAGAATTAGAATTCCAGTGCTGGTCAGGGCCATAGAAATAATTTAGTATTGTGTTCTCATTTGGTAAATAAGAAGAATGAGGCTAAGGTAGGTCAAGTTCAGAAAAGAGGCTAGAAAGAAGACTATCTAGTGCTCTATGCACTCAACTTCATTAATTCTCCTTAGAGTTGTTGCTCTTATCTGGTACTCATATTGCTCTTCATTAGAGTTAATTACATTTTACTAACCCTCAACGATGATATGCTTTTTATTTTTTAAAATTTAAGATGGGAAAATATATTTGTGAATTCTCCAAGGCCTTGAGTGCCAAGAAAATAGGAATATAACAGAGTGCTTTGAATAAAGGAATACAAAAATGGTTCTTTAAATGAATGAATGAAGTTTAGCTTAGCATTTATTGATCAAAGCATAATTGTTAAATGCTCATTATGAATATGGAATGAGAATAAAGAGCTGGGCACAACAAAAATTGGCGGTTAGTTAATATGTCTGAGAGATTTACTTTGAAAAAGGGGACTTGTTTGGCATTAAAATGAACCCAATGGAATTTATGGTACAAGTGTTCTGTAGCAGTGACTTTTAGATATGATTACAATATTGTCATACATTTGGCCCAGAGAAAAGTTTTATTTTTATGAAGATAAAATAACTATATGTAAGAAAATATTCCACTAGTATTAGGTGATTTACTATACAAAGATCCATTCATAGTCAAAATTTTATTAAATTAGGCAATAAAGGAGCAGGGAGGGAAAGGACTGTCTTTTCCCAAGAGCCTCTATCTAGACAGTTCTTGGTTCAGCACAGAAGGGGGTGTATTAACTCTTTTCAGTCTCCAGGGAACTGCAGTAATTGGTTCCCATTTAGTAAAGGCGCTAGGTTAGCGCTAGCCTGAGTAAATTGGAAAGAACAGATTGAGGTTTCAGGCTGTGTAAAATGAGATATCTAAGAAAGGAATTATTTTAATGAATTAACATTAGAGGTTGCTTCTTCTCACAAATGTTTTATAAAACATCATCAAATACAATTTCACTATGCTGGCACAACAGCATAGTGAAAACTCTATTTTTGGTTCCTTATCTGCAATTTTGATTAAATCAATATGAAATGAGGAATTGACAATTAAATACACAAATTATTGTGAGGAATTTTGATACATGCAGAAATGTCCTCTTATCTGAACGAATTGCCTTTGAACTTGAAATCAATACTACTCATGTATTCTAATGTTTCTCTAATCCAAATACAAAATAACTATGTGAATAAAAAATAAAAGTAGGTAAAGTAGAAATCACATTATTAAGTATGAAGAAGAGTCAGATAACCTTTTAAAAATCTAATGCCTATATTTGTTGTGGAATTTAATTAAGGTAATTATTTTTGAAAGATATGATACATCAATTACCCATGCAAATATTCCAACCTTTTTCTGCCTCAAAAATAAAAACTCTCCTTCTTGTACATTATTTCTAAACTTTAGGAATACATAAAATGTAGATTTATTTTCATTTATGTTTTTACTGTGATGTCTTCTAAGATCCTAAGCAGTTAGTTGTATCTTAGAAGACATCAAAGTGATTTATTCTAGGAGTGAGTTCATGCATTAAATTCATTTAATCAATACATCTAAATTTAATGAATATTTAATGTAAATTTATTAATTTAAACATCTTATCTTAATACACAGGCTAAGATGTTTTTGTTTTATTTCTAGGTGGGTATGTTAGTCTACATAATTCAGAAAAGTCCTTGTATGTTAAGTTTCACTCAAAATATAAATCACATGTGCTTACTCAACTCTTTCATAATACATTTTTGCCTTGTTACATTTTTAAAGTAACCCTATAAACTTACACTTAATAAAAAAGTGAGAATGGTCACACAGTCAATACCAATCTTAAGAAACCAGAAATATTGTACCCTCACATCTGCTCATGTAAGTCAACAAGACAAGGAATCAACTCCTGGCAATTTTCAGGACCCAGACCAATGCAAAAAATGCTAAGGGCTTCATGTCTCAAAGAGCATCATGAACTTGACAAGTTAAAATATTCACCCAATTTTTTTAAATCAAGGTCCCCCACCATCATCAATCAGTCAATCTCCCCATCAATAGATAGCTCAATATACACATAACTAAACTATATTCAATGAAACTTAATAAAAATATCAACAATTGGGGTTCAAATCCACTAAGGGTAAATAAGTACTCAAAGCTACTTTTCTCAAAAGAAATTTCAAGACAGTTGAAAATTGGGAATTAGATTGTAAATACTATATTTTCCCTACTGTAGTACCCTTCCCAATCCCTCCCTCATCCCACTACACAAAGTCACAGTGAAAGGATGAAAGGTAGCAAAAGGGGTAATACAGTACCCATAATAAAGGGCTGAGGGGAGGAACCAGCGCTCCACCCCATCCAAGTTGGAGCAAGATTATCCTATATAAAATAGAAATATATAGTTTGTTATTAGTTAGAAATCTGATATGACAGAACATTTGGTGTTACTTTTTTTTTTTTATGATGCTCTCTGTCTGTTTCCCTATCAATCAAGACTTGAGTTATTTGAAAAAGGTCTTTACCATTTCTTAGATTAGGAAATTAAAAACACAAATTTAAGTACAAATTTTATTTTACTCTAGATAGTCATGACATCAATTCACTCAGTTCAATTTTACAAGTTGAAAAATTTGGACTGGAAATTTGAAATACAATAAATGTTGAAAAGCTCTCAGCCAGAATGTGCATAAAACATGCAAAACATAAAGTGCAACGTGATGATAATTTGTTTATTACTTTTTAACTTCCTATCAAGCATTGTGCAACATGCTTTACTTGGTAATGTCGCATAAAAGCACATGCTTTGAAAATGTGACAAGACAACAAAAAGAAGATGAATGGCTGATTTACGCTTTTACACAGCTATTGTGATTTTATGCTGCTAGGAAAAAGAATAAAATGAGAGTTTCTACGTATATTCAAATCTCACTTCCCAATTATAATTATCATTATTATCTCCATCCTCACCACTATCCATGATTACATTTATAAAAAGTCAAAAGATCCAAACACTTAGAAACACAAAAAAACTAAAATCTATAATCATATTATTTTTGTCTCTACAATGCCAAATACATACTGAAATGATGAGCCATTTTAGGGTTGTGTGTATGCTGTCATTATGAAGCAAGGAACCATATTCATAAATCTGTTCATTTAAATGATTAATTCATCTTCTATCAGTACTTATAAGGAGTTTATGCTTTTGAAACTCCAAGATTCAAAAATGAATTTCTCCTTATATTATAAAAAGCCTCATTGATCAAAAAGTATAGGTAAGGTTATTCCTGTAAAAATTGCAGGTGGATGCACAAGACCAACATTGTTATAAAAATAACTTGTTAAATACAGGAGTGAGTATCTGGCCATTTGATTCATGGTCTGTTCTTATCTGGGAGGGATGCATTCCAAGACCCATAGTGGATGACTGAAACTATGGATAGTACCAAACGTTATATACACTATGTTTTTTCCTGTACATACAAACCTAGAATAAAGATTAAATTACAAATTAGGCACAATAGGATATTAACAATAATAATAATAAAATAGGACAATTATAACAACATACGATAATAAAAGTTGTGTGAATGTGGTCTCTTTCTTCAAAATATCTTACTGTACTGTGCTGCCCTTTTCACTGAAAGGGAACATGCCTTGTAAGGCATCACTACTCTTGAGTTTCGGGGGCATATTAAGCAAAATAAGGGTTAGTTGAATACAGGCACTGTGATACTGTGACAGTCAGTCTGATACCTAAGAAGGCTACTAAGTCACTATCTCACTATTCAAAGAGATGAGTCATGTCGTGGGTGGGGGGGGTGCAGGGGGGAACATAGCTGGAGGTGTGTGCCTTCTCAGAATTGCACACAAATAAAAATGTATGAGTTGTTTATTTCTGGAATTTTTCATTTAATATTTTCAGACCATGGATAACTGAAACCATGGAATGAAATCTCGAATAAAAGGGAACTGCTATATTTTGATTCAGGTGACAAGTTTTCAAGTACAATGTATTAAAGTAATATTTTTCTCCAGAACTGACACTGGCAGGAAAAAACAATAGAAAGTGACATTTAATTGGAAAGTAAACTTAATTTTCACATACCCTGGAGAGAATTGACTTTAATGTTTTGGTAAAAATATAAGAATCTCTGTGAGAAATAAAACTATATTATATTGTGTTAAATTGTTTCTAATGAGGGAATTATTTATATATGTTAGGGAAACTGTAGACACTCTTATGTTCTTAAACAGTGACATTTAAAATAAATTTTATTTTAGAAGAACATATTATAAGGCTATCAACAACCTAGAAAATGCAAATGGAAATAGACAAGTCTGCTTAGATTCTACAAACATAACTAAATCTTAGTCAATAAAAGAGCAATATTTTTCTATTTAAATCATACTTAATTAAAAATCTTTGTTCTGGTTAAAAATTTGATTTTTTAATAAATAACTATTTTCTATACTACATATCTTATATGTAAATGCTTCTTGCTTTTTAAAAAGGTTTGGAAAATTAACAAGTAAATAACAGCAAAATTTCTAATCTGTTATGAACCATAGGGAGTGGCTTAGTATTTCCTTAGAGGAAGTAATATAAAGTTTTGTGTAATTCTGATAAATGATATTTACGTTATCATTAATTTATAAATTACCTATGTACTGAGTCAAAATTACATTTTCTGTTCATTATGCTGTGTTTTACCACATTGTCATGAAAAATTGTGTGGATTTATATATAAAATCTTTAAGTTACTATTACTATTTGTAAAAATTAAGAAGATTAATGCAATTATAAATTGAGGCTATATTAAACATAACTTTTTTAAAAAGTTTAAAATTTAGTCAATATTTAATATCTACTACTGAATATCTTACAATAATGCAAGCTTTGGCATTATACAGACAAAACTGTCAATTTTTTATTTTTTCATTTGTTTTTCCTTAGGCACATGTGTGATTCATATTATTTTCAATAAAACTCATAAAGTACAGTTTAGATCATCACAATGAGAAGTACATGATGTCAAATTCACTTTAGTTGATTATTATCATATCATTACACACAGTACTTTTAATAGTGCATTTGCATTTTTGTATACAGGTTTCTAAGGAAACTCCCAAGATAGATTAGGAAATAAAGTCATTTTAATAAGCACAGCAGATAAATGATATTGTATCATTTCAAGGGTGGCCTAAATTCTCTTGCATATCACCTCGAAGTAAATATGCAACAGATAAAAAGATACAGTAGCAATTTTGCAAGGATTTGCCATTCCTTTGCATGCATGATTGTTTTTTCCTTTTTAAAATTCAATATAATTTAATTTTGGCTATAGGCAATATTCTGGTTCTTTCAGTTTCCTTACCCTCATCCCTTCAAATCGTGATAAAGCTCTTAGGGGTCTCAAAGCTCTTAGTGTCCTGAGAGATTTGATGGCACCGAGTTCAGAGTAACCCAAGGCATTCGCTGTTAAACTGACCAATGAAACCTGCACCAATAAACAAACAAACAAACACAAAGATAACTGTTATTCAATTTTTAATTACTATATCATTCAACAAATACGTTCTTGCTTATAATTACTCAGAAGATAAATGGTTGCATATTTTCAGTAAACCTTTGAAAATTTTAAGGAAATATTTTCAGTTTAATGGAAAAAAATGTAGCTTTTAGGATGTTAATTAAAAGCTAATTGAATAAAAATACTTCAAATGTCATATAATTTATTAATTGTTCACTTAATTTGTTAGTAGACCAATTAGTTTTAAAAAACTAAATAAAAATTGATTTAACAAAAAAAGACATCTAAGTGTAAGAAAATGCCATTGGCTATTCTTCTTTTATTTTATTAAGCCACTGCTGAATATAGGGTTTTGCCTATCGCTAAATAAAATACAAAAACTGCTCTTGTATCAGAAAAAAACAAGAAATCACTATCCTGCATTCAAATGTTCAACTAACTGTAATTGATACGCTCCTAAATTAAGGTGCTAAATCACATTGATTTTGCAGTTTATTTTTTTGGAAGGGGATGCTTTGTCTTGCTAATACGTTGTGTTTTCACTTGTTTAAAGTTCATTATTATGTAAGTAAATATAACTTAAAATGTTATTTCACTATGAAACTCTTAGTTTTTTTTCCCTATAGTAATTTACAGCTTCTGCTATAGTACCTGGTCCAAAATGGCCAATCAATATTTATCAAATAAATAAATAAATTTATATACAAAGACTTAAGAAATAAAAATATTAGGTGTCTAATTCTTTAGATAAAGAGTTTACCAAAACTCCATGTCCAAACAGAGTTTTCATTTACTTGAAAATGGCTAGTACTGGACAATTCCAAATATACTGGACACTGTTTTTGTAAAATTTTCTATTTTTAAGTGAATTAAGTTGCCTTATATTTATTATAACTTTATGCTACTTTATATTTACTATAATTCCTTTTGATTTTTAGTGATTTGCTAATCCTTATGAAATAATGAAAACAGAACATTGGAAAATAAAAGAATTCTTATTGCAAAACTACAGAATGCTCTATAGAATTATTTTCCTAAAATATATAATAAATAATGATTAAAATCCAACTTGTAATAACTGTGAGAGTTGAAATATAACTTCTAATGTTTGAAACCTCAATATTAGAAACTATTTCTCTCTATGATATGATGAAGCAATTTTTTTTGAGATTTTCTCTCAATTTACTAATTTCATAGTAGCAATATTAAGCTTTTCAAATAGCTCTGGCTTTACCTTTGTTTAGAATAAAGGAGATATAATATATGCAGGACTCATCCTAGAAATACTTTCCACAAGAAGCCTTCATCTTTCTGCTGGATTATCTTTTGGGGATAAAACCGTTACCTATGAAACCTGGGATATATTGGATACACTTTTCTAAAGCTGAAATTATGCCAAATTGATAATATGAAACATGATGTTTAATTTTAACAAATTTTAGAACAGTCATTTCTTTTAGGGCAAATGAAATATTAATCATTAGGTGTAGAAATTTGTGAACGTCTGGTACTAGTTTATAGTCTAGGGCAGTGGTAGGCAAACTGTGGCTCGCGAGCCACATGTAGTTCTTTGGCCCCTTGAGTGTGGCTCTTTCACAAAATACCAGGTGCAGATTGAAACTTCATGGCCCATGCGCAGAAGTCAGTTTTCAGCTCTCAAAGAAAATTTCAATCATTGTACTGTTGATATTTGGCTCTGTTGACTAATGAGTGTGCCAAATACTGGTCTAGGGAACTCGCATCACTTCATGAAATAGATTTTCCCTATACTCTGTACCTTACCTCCTATAATGAAGTTATAAGCCATATTATATACTCTTTAAACCTACCCTTTAAAAACTTTGAGTAGATAAAAGAGAATTTAAAAAATTTACAGCAGCTCCCACCATCATGACTATCGAGAGTCTTTAAGACTATATGTACTAATATCATCCTTTAGGAGTGGTTCTCAACCTTCCTAATGCTGTGACCCTTTAATACAGTTCCTCATGTTGTGGTCACCCCCAACCATAAAATTATTTTCATTGCTACTACATAAGTGTAATTTTGCTACTGTTATGAATCGTAATGAAAATATCTGTGTTTTCTGAAGATCTTACATTGAGAATCACTACTGTAGAGCCCAAGACCATCGGAAACACAGATATTTACACTACAATTTATAACAGTAGCAACAAAAATAATTTTATGACCGAGACCGGTTTGGCTCAGTGGATAGAGCGTTGGTTTGCGGACTGAAAGGTCCCAGGTTCGATTCCGGTTTGGGGCATGTACCTTGCTTATGGGCACATCTCCACTGTGGGGCATGCAGGAGGCGGCTGATCGATGTCTCTCTCTCATCGATGTTTCTGACTTTCTATCTCTCTCCCGTCCTCTCTGTAAAAAATCAATAAAATATATTAAAAACAAAACAAAACAAAAAAAACTCCATTAAAAAAATAATTTTATGGTTGGGGGTCACCACAACTTGAGGAACTGTATTAAAGGGTCGCGGCATTAGAAAGGTTGAGAACCTCTGCTTTACAGTTAGAAGCCAAGTACATTTCTCACTGGCATACAACCAAATAGAAGTGGGGCCAGTATTCAAGCACAACTGCCTGATTCACAACATAAGAAATTTAAACAACATGCCCAGTTTAACACTGTCCCTACAAAGTGCTGTTTTTTACATTCAGCTTTTTCCTAGATAATAACCATAAATCCCATCCTTCCAATGCTAAGTCATTACTAACTTAGCCTATTCTTAAAAAAACAACAGTTACATTCAGCGAATTATTTTAGAGATTATTATGTAGCACATCCTGTCAACACAACATAGTGGTCAGAGACTCACTATTTTAGAATTAGCATATACACAAGACAAACTACCTTGAAGGGCAGACAAAGATATGGAGAATACATACATCAACAATTAAGAAGTCCAGCCAACACCAGGCATTGGTGAAATATGTTTGATAGCCATAAGCCACCCATTTTAGAAGCATTTCCAGAATGAAGATGTAAGTGAAAACCTTATCAGCATATTCCAACATTGTCTTAATTGTCTTCCGCTGATCAATATATATATCTTCAAATGCCTATAAGAAAAAGTTATACATTTTAGATTTCTAAAACCATTGTACTCTATAAGCTATTTTTTCTGATTTTATATATATATGTGTGTATATATATGTATATATATACACACACATATATACATATCTATACTTATAATATGGTCAGGATGCTGTCACATAATGACCAATCAGCAGGCTGCATCCCCGCTCCCTTCGCTGGCCCAGAGACATGAGGCTCGCATCCTTGATTCCAGTAATGGGCCCTAGGATGTGAGGCTTGTGTTCCCACCCCCAGTGCGGGCATGGGAAAATGAGGCTCGTGTCCCCAACCCCAGCAACAGGCCTGGGGAATTGATGTTCACGTCCCGCCCCCTGTGCCAGCTTAGAGACATGAGGCTCCAGTCCCTGATCCCAGCAACAAGCCCAGGGATGTGAGGCTTGTGTCCCTGCCTCCTCTAATTAATTCCCTTTTAATGAGCATGAATTTTGTGCACTGGACCACTAGTATTTATATGACATTTAATTCGAATAGGAGGACAGAGGAACAATAGATATTGCTTTTTTTCCCTTTTAAATATCTTTTAATGAATCAAGGGAAAAGTTATTGTCTCTCTTTATGCTATAGCTGAAAGAAAAAAAGTAAATTTTTATGAATTAATTTGACTTAATAAAAAATAGTTCTTGATGTCATACCCTGATAGTACTACCCCACCTTGAAGTTATTTATTCCTTTTGTTTGATTTCTTTTGCTTCCCCTTGTTGGCTTTTTGCCATTGAAAGGAGGTTGAAGAAATAAAAAGCAAAGCTTATATTTTACATAAAGTAGTATTGTAACTGATAATCACATTATTCAATTTTATTTCAAGGTTCATTTATCCCTTCCCCCCATCATTTTGTTTATAGTTTATATTTCTCAGAAGAGACAAAGTCTATGATATATTTCTAATTTATATTACTTCTCATTTAGATAAAATTACTTCCACAATATGTTCTTCTCATATGAACCTCTTTTGATATTTCACATATAACTCTCACATTTATTTTAATGGTAAAATATTATTTCTTATCTTAGTAGCATATAGAAAAATCCATTTTATCAAATAAATATTCAGAAAGTATAGGCTTATATTCTCATTATAAACTTAAGTGAAAGAAACGTTAAGATCCGACCATCTATCTACCTATTTATCTATCATCTCTCTAATGAATGGCTTAAGTATTCCATTTGTGTTTTTCTGAAATGCTATCTATATGTTACAGTTTATATTTTTGCAATTTATTTTTATGTAAATGTAAATTGATTCTGATGTAAAGGACGTCTTCATATAAAGGGAAACCAATCCTTAAATGAATCACTTAGGCACACTGACCAATATTTTTTACCAATATTCATTGTTTCCTGAATAGCACAATTCAAAAGGGTCAGAGAAGGGGTTCCTAAGGACTTATTGACTATCAACAAAGATATAATAACAATAACATTCATAAAAACAATAAACCAGGATTTAGAAGTTATAAATTCCCAAATCACGGGATTATTATTAACTTTTCTGCAGCTGCCATACTTACTTTCTGGTTAAAATATAATATATTTGGTTATAATAAATGAACTGGGGGGAAGAAATATTTTGGGTTACTGAATAAACAAAAATTAAATAACTTATTAGAATATATATATTAAAAGTAAATTCAAAAATAAATAGTTATACATTAAGTCTATAGTCTGGAAGATATGAAATGAGGGTAATTACTAATGCCTTGGAAACAGGTTCAAGGGTAGGATGGTCAATAAAGAAATGTATTTATGCTTTAGGAAGAAGTTCAGAAGCAGAGATAATAGCTAGAGATTAATTAAATGGCTGATGCTATGGAAATGAAAATGGATGTACAATGAAGTTTGAGGGAGAAATGTGCATTTATTAAAACAATGCAACAGAAAAGATTAATAAGTCATTGGTATTAGATTATTATAAAACTTAGTATTATACCACTTCTGCTCAATCTTCACTTACCAGAGCACCACTACTAAGGAGAATCATGAAAACAATGAAGGTTTCGAACCAGTTATGTTCAACTATTCGGAAACATGTTCTTCTCAGGTTCCACCATTGTTTTCCTCTCCCTTCTTCCACACTGACTTGACAACATTTGAATCTTTGTACACAGCCTGCAAGTATAATGTTCAAATAGATAAAATAATTCTGCTGCTTCCATAATAACTTCTGCCATGTTCCAGATCCATCTTTCCTTTCCTATTGCTAGTTCCTTGCTAAGATAACTCTCTAAGCCTGAGTAGTAAGAGCACATTTATTAACTGAAGTTATAAAATCATTCAGGCTCTTTAAATGGTTCCCTGGCTAAGAATACCTGCTTTTTCTGATTCAACTGTTATTCTCCAATAAAGAACTTCGTAAAATGAAAATCATTGTCAAGGAGCTTTGCCTTTTCCTCTATCATCCCATTGTGCTCTGTTAAAGTCTCTAGCAAGGGTGGGAAACATTATTTTTCTGCTAATGACCATTTGGATATTTATAACATAATTCCAGGGCCACACAAAATTATCAACTTAAAAATTAGCCTGCTATATTTGTTCAGATATTTAATTGACGCACACCCAATGCCTTGTCAGGGCCAAACCAAAATATTTGGTGGGTCTTATAGGGCCTACTCCTACTAGAAAAGGACTTCAAAATGCAAATTAATAATAAACAGAAATATTCTCTTTTCAAGATGATATAGAGTAATAACCTACATTTCTCCCAACAATGCTGGATTTGTTACTATTTAGGTTTTCTTGTAGTGCTCCTAAAAGAGTGTATATAATTTTCAAAATTATTTTCTTTTACTAAAATGTGATTTGCATGGCTCTACTTTGTCACTTTTTTTTCCCCCTTCCACTCCTTCCACTCAATCTTACATAAGAATTAAATCAACAGGAAACTGTAAATGACTTTGTAAGCACCAGGGAGGACACACGCACATACACGGAAGGAAGGGAGGGAGGGAGGGAGGGAGGGAGGGAGGGAGAGAGGGAAGGAGGGAGGGAGGGAGGGAGGGAGGAAGAAGATGAGAAAGGAAGGAAGGGGAGAAGGAAGGGGAAAGAAAAGAAGATGGACCTTGATCCCAATAATATTATATCCTAGTTTTCAAGAAAAGATATAAACACAGGAACCCTGCCTCAAGTGGAAAAAAAAAATTAGGTATGCTGAAAAAAGGGGGAAAAAGAAAGGAAAGGGAAGGAAGGAACAGAGGAATTGAGGGGGAGAGAAAAAAGGTAATAGTCATATTACAATTCAAAAGAGAAAAGAGCTCTCATAAAAGAATATATGACTAGTTATCAGGAGAATTAAATGGATATATTGATTATAGCTGCTGAGCTCTTTTCCACTATGGTCAGATGAAGGCAGTTTGAGAAGGACTTTGAGTGATGTGTATAATTTATATAGTAATTAGAGGAAGATATTAGATATCAGGCCTTTGAAGAAGGGATCACTAACTAGAGAATTTTCAAATAGATTAATCTCTTCAAAGCTTAAATTCTCCAGAAAATTTGACCATGTGAATTATTACTCATAGAGAAAACAAAGATGCCAACTTGTGAAATCGTTGTATTTTAAAAATGATACATTACTTACTAAGTTTGATTATATTAAAATATTTTTCTCCGTATTCATGATCCCTACCACATAATGGGCAGAGATAACTGCAACATAACAGATTGAAAATTCATTAGCATATTGGTCATTGAAATAGATCCAATACAAAGTTCTATCCTGTTATGAATCGTCTATTTTGGGTGATCAAGAGCTAAAAACACACACACAAAAAAACAAAACTTCACTATACAAATGGAAGATTAGCATGAGGGCCATTTTCTTCACCTTCTGTGAAACAGGCTTCAGGCTCCAGGGTTTCCTCAGGCTCCACCACAGGCTGTTCCTCTGCTGGTGCACCAATGTCTACAGTGCTGCCTTCTGACGAGCTACTGCTTTCATTAAGTTTCTGCGCATGAGATGGACATAATGAGTAAATCACTTTAATTTTGGTAACTAATAAGTAGCCCACCAAGAAAAGATTAATACTATAAAATGATTTTGAATTATTTTTGAAATGAATAGATTTTGTTTAGAACCAAAGTGGGATTGAATAGGAGGACGAAATAGGGAAATTGCCGATATGAACTTCTTTGCCATAATTCACAATGTAGATGTGAAATTAGATTGCTATGTTATGAAGTCACCAATAGCCACCAGAAACATGTACTAAGCAATCCACTGTCCTATGCATTAGAGAAGCCCTGATATTTGTTAAGGAGCAAGTCTTTTAATTTTCAAGTGGTTAGAATTTTTTTCTATCCTTTCACTACTACTTCTAGTTTAGCTGCATTATGATTAGATAATAACCTAAATAATATCTTCTATTTTGAATTTATGGAGACAGTAACACTATACAGTATCTGCTATTCTGAATTTATTTAGGTTTACTTTAAGATCTAATATTTTTAATTTACATAAATGTAACATGGGCACTTGAAAATAAGAATTCTCTGTACATATAATTTTTGAGATAATAAACACTTATAGCATATTTACTTTTACTATTTACTAGAGGCCCAGTGCAGTAGGGTCTCTAGCGGTCGCCAGCTGGGTCCTCCCTCTTTCCCTCTGGCAGCCTGTTGCTGCCACCACCGCCACCCTCCAGGGCCTCCCTCCCTCCCCTCGGCCGGCCCCCCCACCCCCTGGTTGAACTCCCAGATGAACTCTCTGTCAAGGGGACAATTTACATACTACGCTTTTATTATATAGGATAATATTCAAGTTATCAGTGTCCTTTTTAAATTTTTCTTTGTTTTAACAAAGGCTAAAAGAATATTATTAAAACCCTCACAATCAGTATACATTACTTTTATCAATATATTCGTATAGTTCTCATTATTGAAATAAAAGATGCAGTGGCTCTGAGAGTTTATTTGATTGGGGTAATAGCATTATTATACAAAAAGAGAAGGGAAAGATTTGTGGAAAGAATCTGTTTCTACATTAGTACATTAGATATACAGTCAAATAAAATGCTAAATAAATTGAATAACAGCAAAATAAAACATCCTCAAAAAAGTATTTTATCGATATAAAAACCAAAAAGGTAAATTAACTTTTCATTTTTTGTTCTTAAATTAAAATTTTATTTTATTTTGAAATTCACCTAATAAAGCCACTGGTTCTCATAGTTTTTTAGATTAATAGACTATTTTAAAAACCCATGTTAATGTTTACTAAACCATTAATCAGCCTTTAATTTACTAACTTCCAAATGAGCTAGTTTATTTGAAAACAGGACTTGTATTCTCCATGGTTCTTTGGCAGGCCGACTTAACAAGGGAACCTAGAGAATGCAGGGAACACATGGTGCCTAAGGCAACCATTTTGCCTCGTACAATAACCATTTAATAACTACAACCCTGATAGTAAGAACATTTTTCTTCTCAGTGGCTTTATGCAACATTTTTTTCCTTTTAAAAATGTTTGCTACAGAAGCAAATGATTTTGATCCTGAGTGTGAAAACAAAGTATAACAGATAAAATACTCCATGATATTATTTTAAGAGTACATGATTAAATAGTATTTTCTTGTTCTCTGATTTGATCTTAGGATGTTTTTGCTTTTATTTTAGACTTGGTTTGTTAGAGGGAGCTTATCTATAGGGTTTAATAGAGGTTCAATTGATAATACATGCTAAAATATATTAAAAATAAAGTGTGCCCAGCTGGTGTGCTCAGTGGTTGAGCTTTGACCTATAAACCAGGAGGTCACAGTTTAATTCCAAGTCAGGGCACATGCCTGAGCTCAATCCTCAGTGGGGGGTATGCAGGAGGCAGCCGATCTATGATTCTTTCTCATCATTGATGTTTCTGTCTCTCTCCCCCTCTCCCTTCCTTTCTGAAATCAATAAAAACATATTTTTTTAAAAATAAACCTGGAATTTAGGGGTCAAAATGTACAGAATATGTATATGTCTATATATATTGTTTTTGAAAAAAAAAACTTAATTTTAAAGCTAGTCATGTACTATTTTAAAGGTGAATTTTTCACTATTGTTATATATTTAAGATATATATATATATATATATAATTGTAAATCATACATAAATGAGATGTTCTACAACTTCAACAATATTAATATTTCATTGTGTATATTGTGCATTAGTAAATATTTCCAATGTACACTAAGCATATTAAAATTTAAAATGGACTCTACTGAAGACTCTCAACAAAACACTGATATAAAATCAAAGGAAAATATACTGTACTGAGATTTAGTATTTTCACAGAGCAGCTAGAAAAATTAAATATTGTCATTAATTCCCACATCATCTATAAAACCCAGGTGATTTCTTCATCAATCTGTGTTAGAATGAAAATCTTCAGTAGATTATTCACATTTACTAAATATTGAAGTGTTTTTATTGTGAAATCTGGTGATAGTCAAACACTTGCCCAGAGTAGAGGTGATGGTGGAGGAATAAAACTCTAATATATTCTAAATTCTGCTTTTTAACATGAATTTTTGTATCAATGATTAGCTGTAAGGCAACAAAAGAAACATAACATTCCATCATATATTAGACCAACAGAAAATCATTGTAATACAAATAAGTTAGATACCAAAAAACAAAAAAAAATCTGCAAAATTCATTATTAATTCCCAGGCTAGAAAACAAAATTGTAAACCAAATGAGTAATTTTCATTGTTAAATTCATTTTGCTGAATTGAGCAGAGTCACTAGTGTTTTGACATTGATTTTTAAAGTCAAATAACATAACCTATAATAATAATGCTAATTAGACCAGACCACCTTCCTGATGACCTTCCAAATGAACTTCTGGACGAAGCTGAGGTGGCATGGGCTGAAGCAGAGGCAGCTTACCACCATGGTGGAGGCCAAACCCCTTGCACTAATTTCATGCATTGGGCCTCTAGTACTACATAATAAAAGGCGAATATGCAAATTGTCCCCTCTGGAGTTCAACTGGGAGACCTGGAGTTCGATCGCTTGCTATGACAAGCACTGACCACCAGAGGGCAATGTTGAACATAGCAGGAGACCAGTGGCTACCTGAGGGAGTGAGCGGAGTAGGTGGGGAGGCTGAGAGGCAGGGAATATGATTAGCTCTGATCACCGGCCAGGTTTAGGGACCCTACCTGTGTCAGGCCTCCAGTTAACAAATATTTAATGTGGCTCCTGAAAGCGTTTAGTTCTCTTTTTAGTCAGACAAGCTCAGGTTTGAGTCACAATAACTGACCTTTAGGCCAGTGGTCAGCAAACTCATTAGTCAACAGAGCCAAATAGCAACAGTACAATGATTGAAATTTCTTTTGAGAGCCAAATTTTTTAAACTTAAACTTCTTCTAACACCAATTCTTCAAAACAGACTCACCCAGGCTTTGGTATTTTGTGAAAGAGCGACACTCAAGGGGCCACAGAGCCGCATATGGCTTGGGAGCCGCAGTTTGCCAACCACAGTCTTAGGCAATTAACTTGATTCCTTAAGTTTTAGTTTCTAATTTATAAAATGATCCCTACTTCACATTGTTGCTATAGGGATCAAACCAGATAACACATGATGAATGCTTGGCATGTGCTTCCTGAATAAATGGTAATAATTTTCATAACAATATTATATAGTTTTTAATATACCTATCACCTCACAGAATGGCTACTATCAATAAATCAACAAACAAGTGCTGGCAAGGATATAGAGAAAAGGGAACCCAATGCACTATGGCACTACTGATAGGAATGCAAACTGGTGCAACCACTGTAAAAAACAGTATGAATTTCCTCAAAGAATGAAAAATGAAATTGCCTTTTGACCCAGTGATCCCACTTCTTAGAAATATATCTTAAGAATCCTGAAACACCAATCAAAAAATATTTGCAACCCTATGTTCATAGCAGCATTATTTACAATAGCTAAGATCTGGAAATAACCCAAGTGCTGATCAGCAGATGAGTGGATTAAAAGGCTGTGGTACATTTACACAATGGAATACAACATGGCTGTGAAAAAGAAGGAACTCTTATCCTTTGCTATTAGCCTGGATGGAACTAGAGAGTATTATGGTAAGTGAAATAAGCCAATCAGAGAAAGACAAATACCAAATGATTTCACTAATATGTGGAATCTAATGAACAAAATAAACTGATGAATAAAGTGGAACCAGCATAATAGATACATGGAACAGCCTGGTGGGTACCTAAGGGGTGACAGTGATTATATAAAGATGAAGAGATTAGTTAAAAAACATTTATGCAAACCCCATGGACATGAATGTGATGAAGACCAAGGGAGTAGAAGAAGAAGGTGGATTGAGGTAGGCAAAGGAAGGGAAAAAGGAAGATATTGCAATAATGTCAACCTTAAAATTTTTAATTAGCCTGGCTGGCATGGCTCAGTGGTTGAGCATCAACTTATGAACCAGGAGGTCAGAGTTCGATTCCTGGTCAGGGCACATGCCTGGGCTCTGGGCTTGATCCCCAGTGTGGGGTGTGCAGGAGGCAGCTAATCAATGATTTTCTCTCATCATTGATATTTCTATTTCCCTCTCTCTCTCTTTCTTCCTCTCTGAAATCAATAAAAAATATATTTTAATTACAAAAGAAAATAATTTAGACAATGTACACTAAAGAGCATTTTTCTGTTTTTGAGATTTCCCACAATAAATGGGAAGTGAAGGTGCTTTACTCTAGACTTTTTTGAATTATCTTTTATATCCATTAGTTTTATCTTAATATTTCTAATTAACTTACTATGGATTAAATTGTGTGCTCCCACGATTAATTTCTCTAACTCCCAGCATGACTGTATTTAGAGATAGTGCCTGATAGGTATTGGTAAAGGTTAAAGGAGATCCTAAGGGTGGGGTCCTAATCTGACAGGGCTGTTGCTCTTATAAGAAGAGGAAAAGACACCAGAACTCCTTTTCTCTCTACATATGCATATCAGCAAAGGCCAACTGAGCACACAGTGAAAAGGCAGCTATTTGCAACCCCAGAAGAGCACTCTCACCAGACACTGACCCTGCTATCACCTTGATCTTGAACTTTACAGTCTCCAGAAAGGTGAGAGAATATATTTTGGTTGCTTAAGCCATGCAGTGTATGACATATTCTATGGCATCCTGGAAGTTTAACACATAGGTCACTATAATTTTAATTGGAGGATCTATATACGATATTTCTTCTTGTTAAATTCTCTTCCATGTATATGAGACAATGTGATGCATTGGAAGATATACAGACCCTGTAAACAAAGACTATAAGTTCAATTCTCAGCTATACCCCTCATTAGTTATATGACTTTAAGCTACATAAGCTAATTTTCTTATCTGAAAAGTTAGAATAATAACATATTCCTTTCAAAGTTATCATATGCATTAAACCAGATGACCCTTATTCATTTCTGGGATCATTTACATATTCACCATCTAACAAATATCCATTAATAAAAATGAGAAAATTCACACAAAAACTATATTATTCTTCAATTTATCAATCATTTTCCTGGCTTAAATCTTTTATTTCTCAGTGAAATAAAACTTTATATGATGGCAAAAAAAATCCAGATGGAAAATATATAATTATAAATACACATACATATTCATATCTACACACTACAAAATCTTACCTCTTTGCTTTCTTCCAGATCTGATTCACTACTGAAGTCCTCTGTGTTTAAATTTTCAAAGTCAGACTCCCCTACAGCAATTGGTACAGTCACAGTAAGACTGGGATTGTTTATGAATGACATGTAATCACTTTCATCAATAATGTATTTTTCAACACTGCTGCCAGTTGCTATTCCACTTGTGGTTCCATTTACATCTTTAAGATAGCGAAGATCTTTCCCAATTTCTGTGTGATTGGACATACAGCTTTCTTTTTTGTGTAGATCATCAAGTGGTTTAATTTCATCTAAAATCTTTTTCTTTCTAACAAAGGATTGTTGAATAAATTCATATATTTTTCTCTTTACATAAGCGATTCCTTTATGCATCCTCTCCACAGCAATTTGGAGATTGTTCATTTCATTATCATCATCAGTGGCTGCAAGGTTGTCTGCACTAAATGAACTCAGAAGCAAGGCCAGAAAGAGGTTCAGGACCTTAAAAATAATATAAACATGATTGTGATTTCACCCCAATATAAAGAATAGCAGATGGACATCACTTATTACTCTAAGTGTAGAGGAAACTATAAGTTCTAACAACTAGAAAAGAAAGGAACACCACACTACAGTGATTAGAGATTGGGCGATTGGAATTTTTGATCCTGCTCAATAGCTATTTCCCTACATATACATCATTGGGCAAAGATATGATTTCTGTTGGTCTAAAGTTCTCTCACTTATAGAATGAGAAGTTGAATGGGAAGCCCTAAGGTTTAGCTAAGTTTAAAACTGTGTGATTATAAGAAAACAGATCGATGTGTGTACTTGTACAAGAGCCCTGAACTTAAAAATCACTAATGCTTGCAATTATAAATTTAAATACATTCTCTGGTTTCTTTATTGATAAAGACTGATAATGCATTGGACATTAATTGAAATATGACCATTATGACCCAGAATGAGAATTAGGGGTTTAACATAGGCATTGACACTTATTTTCTTAATCTATTATATTTTTCATACCTCACTAGTTGAACTAATTGACTAATTAGAATTGTTTATTAATTAGGAGAACTATTTGTCCCTAATATCTCTATAAGACTGACACACTAATGTATATGTCCTTTCTATACTATCAAAAGTAATTAATATTTCAAGTTTAAAAAGAGAGAAGAGTTGATCAGTTACTCGATTCAGGTAACCTCAGGACTTATTAGCCAACCCTTGTTTTGACTGAGAGCCACTAGAGAATTGGCTAATCCAGAGAGTGACTGTTACTGTGGCGATGAAGGGACAAGAAAACGGTAAAATCAGTATGAACACTTAAAGGCTTCACTTTTTAGTTCTAAACTAGCAAGTAAGAGTGGGTTTTCTCTAAATTGTTTCCAGACTTTTCCTTCTCTTGTCTCTGAATGTTCCCAACATATCCTCTTAGGCATGTCTTCAATATGATACTGTATAGGAATTCACATAATACATGTGATGACATGATTGACAAAGTGGTGTTGAGTATTACTGTAGAGTCCCTGCTATATTGCTGTGTTGTCAAAATGAGACTATAAGCATATGCAAGGTAAGAGACTTTCAAAATTATTAAGCATAGTTTTTGTTTTGGATAAAGTGTCACCATTCCATTGTGCTCTTAATCTATTTCTGAAATATATATCTTAAATGAGTGCATACCACCAGGTTTCCAATGACCATGACCATCATGAAGACAGTAAGGCACATGGCTTGACCAGCGACCTCCATGCAGTCCCACATGGTCTCTATCCATTCTCCACACAGCACGCGGAACACGATCAGAAAAGAGTGGAAGAAGTCATTCATGTGCCAACGTGGGAGTGTACAGTCTTCATTGATTTTGCAGACACAATCTTTGTAGCTCTTGCCAAAGAGCTGCATGCCAACCACCGCAAAGATGAAGACGATGATGGCCAACACCAAGGTGAGGTTTCCCAGAGCTCCCACTGAGTTGCCGATGATCTTTATTAGCATGTTTAATGTTGGCCATGATTTTGCCAACTTGAAAACTCGAAGCTGGAAAATAAAAAAAAATTACCATGACTTTTAATAGGGTTATATATATATTATGGTTTATCAAGAAATGATTAATATTGAATCTATTATAACATCTGCCCTGCCTTTGAACCTTCTCCAGCTTATGGGTAATTATGGACCCTCTAACAAGAATCTGGTTCTTACATATTTTAACCATGTAGATCATTTTCCCTAAGAGTAGATGTTTAAGGTTTATGTGCAGTCCAAATGTGCTTAATTTGTATAGTGAAGGTGGTTATAAGCCAAACTAGGTCTAACACTAATATTAACATGGGAATTGCAATGATTTCTGCTGATACTTATTTGTTAACAGCATGCAAATAACATCATATTGGTTTCTACTATAAGTGGAGAAAAGTATTTATTAATGCTCCTTTGAGGCACTGCCATAGTTGGATGTGCATGCATTTTAAAATTTGGAATGTTTCCCATGATTATAATTCTTTCTCTGATGTGTAAGAACATATACGTGAATCAATGGGTATGCTAAGTAACCCTGCAGCTTTCTTTCCTGTGATTCTTGTGAAGAAGCTCATTTTCCAGAGGTAGAATTAGAAAAAGTTTCTGCCTGCACATCTTGTATCTGATCATCATCCATTGTTACAAAGGGTTGTTTATATTTTAAGTTACTAAAATGGGATATAGTTTCATTATAAATATTGTTTAGATCCAGAAATATTGACTGTAGTTATCTCTAGAAACAATAATTAGCCAGAATGGTAACTGAGAAATATATTAAACTTTACATGACTATACTTCTTGCAATAAACACTTTTTGAAATAAGTGAGGAAATTTTATCCATTTAAGAACAGTTTCTGACAATTCAAATGTTACACAAAAAATGAAAATGTTAGTGGTTGTGTGTTCAAATCTATAATAGTGTTATGCAAAACCCCTGGTAATTGGAAAGAGTTTGTTGTTGCTGTTTTTGTTTGTTTGTTTGTTTTTACCAATCGAAATGAACGGAGAACTGATAATCCTTCCACATTGGCGAGGCCAAGTTCTACCAGGCTAAGGGTCACAATAAAACCATCAAAGATATTCCATCCTTCTTGGAAATAATAGTAAGGATCCATGGCAATAATTTTCAGAAACATTTCTGCTGTAAAGATCCCAGTGAAAACCTAAGATCAAAACAAAATTACTGTAATTCCATCATATAATGATAAAGTAGAATGATACAATATTTGCTCTTCGAACAAAATGTTTATGCTACTTTCCCCTTAATGATTCTATTGCTAGCTTATACAATTATAATTGATAAAAGGCTCATAGATATTAATTCATTTTATTCTCACAGAAGTTTAAAAATATTTTTATTTATTTCAGAGAGAAAGGGAGAGGGAGAGAGAGATAGAAACATCTATGATGAGAATCATTGATCAGCTGCCTCCTGCTGGCCTTACATTGGGGATCAAGCTTGCAACCTGGACATGTGCCCTGATGACACGTGCCCTGACCATGAATTGAACCATGACCTCCTGATTCATGGGCTGATGCTCAACCACTGAGTTATGCTGGCCAGGCTTCACAGAAGTTTATTAAATAGCTAAGGCAAGTATTATAATTACCTTAGTGTTGAGGAAAATATACTGTAAATAGGATCAATGACTTGCCTGGTATCCTACAATTGGAAAATGGGAAAACTAGGATTTGAATGCAAATTTATTTTTAACCAAAGTTCTACTCATTCAATCAAACTGCCTTTTCTCCAGACTTTATACAGACAAGAACTGACAAGATTTTGCCCAGGAACAATTTTATTTATCTATAAGTTTATTTTCATTCACTCAAATCAGATAGTTATTAAACATGTATCTCTATTATAATACTATAGTATCATTATAATAATATTACTACTCTCAATTTGTTAAGCACATGAAAAAAATAAAATTACTTCCATGGTATAAACCCTAGAGCTTTGAAAATGTAAATACTACAATGCAGTACATTTTATATGTTCTGCTTTTACCATCAAAAATCCTAAATCTCAAAACAAATATGGCAAATGCATGTCTTACTTTAGTTCTCTTTCAGCAAATAAAAGCTAATATTCCTAAGTTGAATCAATTGATAAACAATTTAATAATTTATGTTTTTTAAGCACAGAAAAGAATCAAGTGGCAACCTTCAACCAAAATGGACTTGTTAATCATATAATATACAAAATATACTGGACAATTTCAATATTTTATAGTTTTGATATAGAATAGATGGATAAAACAATATATGTCCTACCTAGATCCTGGAAGTGGAAAAGCTGGAGATATTTTGACTGGTTAAATTCTTGCTTATAATGATGATGGCCAGGCAAGATTAAAAGATCTACAATTTTATTTTAGTCTTCTACCAGTAGGGGAACTATGATAATACTATTTCAAAAAGTGTGTCCTTAAACTGTTTCTGCATCTTAAAAATATTATAAATACTGTATCAATATTGACTTTTCAAATAGTCCTATGCCTATTACATTTTTCAGGTTTTTTTGCTTTGACATCAAGGGCTATTATTGTTTGCAAAATGTATAGTGTAGCCAGCTGGATATATTTCCTATCTTTTGGGAGCCAGGAGTAGGAATTGTGGTGGAAAGACTGCTATAAGCTATCAAATGAAAACAGTTTCTCAAACAGAAAAAGTCCAAGACTGAACACATTTACCTTCTAATATGCTTACCAAGTTTCCTACTGTAAGCACATGATTGAAATGAGCTGTCATGGGGTAGTGCTCCATGGCCATGAAAAGAGTATTTAAGACGATACATATGGTGATGGTCAGGTCAACAAATGGGTCCATCACAACCAGGTTGACAATATGTTTCACTTTTAACCAATATGGTGAACAGTCCCAGATTAAGAATATGTTGGCAAATTTGTACCAACAGGGCGGGCATTTCTGCCTCGATTCTTCAAGTTCTAGATTGGAGAAAAACAAGAACCATCACCAAAAGATTTATTTTATTATACACACATTTATTTCAGATCCACTAGACTACTTCTTCTTGACACGTTTCCCATTGCTACAGAGTCAACCCCTTCTGTACTTACAACAAAACAAAAACCTAAAGTATTTATTCTTTAGACTCCTGAAGATATTTCTAGACACACACATAGAACAGAAGTAGCAAAGAATAGTTTTTTTTCTTGTATGTATTAATAATGTGGCTTAGCCTTTAACTTAAATGAATCATCTTTTAAATGAAGTCTCAATAGAAACATGGATTGGGGAAGTGTCATTCTGTATTAATATCTGGCTAAGCTATTATCCTCTGGCTGTAAGAGAAAGGGTAGAGATCAACCTGAGCAAAGAATAATTTTTTAAAATTTGTTTTTATTTTTCAAAAATTACCTGCTTCTCTCTTGCAATCTTGAGAGTATTTAGGTTGATGTTGGAAGTCTTAAACTAAGTAGAACAGAAGAGAGGATCACTATGACTAATGGGATTAGAAATCCCTAATAGAAATGCTTATTTACATGATCTCACTCATGTGGAATCTAATGGACCAAATAAACTGATAACCAAAAATAGGCATAGAGTCACAGAAGCATGAACAGACTGTGGAACCTGAGAGAGAAGGCAGGGGAGGGCAGGTAGGAAGAGATCAACCAAGAACTTACATGCATATATGCATAATCCTTGGACACAGACAATGGGGCAGTCGGGACCTGGGCAGGGAGGACGGGAGTCGGCTGGAAGAGGTTAATGGGGGAAAAAGGAGGACCTATGTATCATTTTCAACAATAAATATTAAAACTAAACTAAACTAAACTAAACTTATATTAACTATTTTTTAAAAAGAAATGCTTATTCTGCATTTTCAAGGATTTTCCACACACAGGAAGACATTTGTTAGAGGCCCATTATCACTAAGTTTCAAGAAAATTTTTTAAAGCTCCTAGGACTTCTAAGTAGGTATAACAAATAATAACTCTTGAATAAGACTTACTATATTCTCCTCAGAATATACTGCTTCCAATGTTTGCTCTTAGAACAAAATGCTTATGCTACTTGTTTAAGATACTTGTTTCAAAAGAGACTACAAATTTAGTAAAATGAATTGGATGGAATTTGTTACAAACCTTCTACTGTATTTGTTAAAATGCTGGCTACACTCATTGCTCTTTGCCTTTGGGAAGGATCTTCTAGAAAATCCAGGGACACATGGAAAGAACTTGACCGTCTTTTTCTCATTTCAGTTTCAGTAGTTGTTCCCTGTAAAAAAAATGCTGATGTCTTAAATAGTTAACTTGAACAATATGATGAGTAAACAACTAACATGACATAGTGAATTGCATGAAACACGTGCATCATGCACTTTCATATTTAGTTGGTGATGGCAGATATTGCTGACTTATTGTGTAATTAACCTGGAGTGTCCAAACTGTCAACTGTTTAGCCATACAGCAGAAAACTGAGGTTTTTTTTAACCTTCTGATTTCATAATATTATGAGTCATGATGCAATTTAGATATAGTTGATAATCTCTTGAGAGACATATTTAACTGTAACCTTTATTTTAGAACTAATAGTGAAAAACTAACAACTTGAAAAATTCATATAAATGATTAGGGCATTTTCTTTTGAGAAAGGAAGCCATTTATTGTTAAAGAAATACAAATGATCATAACACATGTAATTGCCATCTCAGTTTCTGG
Organism: Lasiurus cinereus; assembly: GCA_011751065.1. Lineage (NCBI taxonomy): Eukaryota > Metazoa > Chordata > Mammalia > Chiroptera > Vespertilionidae > Lasiurus > Lasiurus cinereus. The sequence continues at coordinate 20,447,462 of JAAGEH010000393.1, read as the reverse complement.
GTACAAGACATAGATGGTCATTGACAACACAAAATGTATGTTTAAAGAACACACACACACACACATGCTGCATGGACAACAGTTTCATCCAGGGTACCAAAGCAATAAGTCATCTGATACTGACTTAGTCATGCCTCATCATGCTGATATATTTCCAAGTGAGTTAACAGTCTAATGAGGCGGCATGTGTTGAGAAAGTTCTCATCAGCAGGATATGCACCACAAACATATAATGTACCTTTGAACACAGACAATTATTTTATCTGTCTGTATTAATCATTTATTTGTTTCTTTTCACTAAGATGTTTTGAGAAAGCCTATATTAGCTTTCTTTTAGTAAGACAAATATGAGTATTAGAAATTTTAAGAGAACCATGAAGCTATGTATTTAGACACAGTGTTCTTAAAAATCTTCTAAACTAAAGCAAGGCTATATTAAAGACTGTTGGAAAGATTTATTATACACCCTTTACACTTAAACATGGACATCATTCATTCACTTTTATACCAGGCTTTAGAACATGCCCTAATATTTAAGTTCAGCATGGGTATATAGCAAATCCTCCAACTGGAGACAGTAACTTATGATTGTGTCATATTTATCCTTAGCGTGTTTAATAAGTAAGTGCATTCACGTGTTATGCAAGAGAGTATTGAGGCTTTACGTTTTAGTTGGTTAGTCTATAAAGGTATTACAAGATGCAGGTGCATTCACAGCTTGACCAACCAGGAATCATTCTCAAGGGGTTCCATTCTGTAGAAACACTGGCTGGTGCAGCAGTAATAGGCCAGCCATGCCTAAACTGTTTAAAACTTCCTTACATTGTCATCAGTAGCTGGCTTATCTATTATCACCTCTGGCAGAAGCTGTCCAACAGGCGATGTAGGAACTGAGGGTCCACCAACCAAGGAAACCACACCATTGCAATCCACAGTGCTGTGCATCTTCCCACTCGCTGGAAACACTGCCAGCACCCGGGATGACCGGCTGGTCTGACTTAGGTTACTGTTGCGTCGTTCTCCATGTCGTCGGGGGACAAACAAGGAGTCCCTCCGGCTCTCATTATCCTCAAAGGTGCTATGCTCATCATCAGCAAAGTCATTCTCTGATCCCACATCCTTCGCTCTCCCTCTAAAGCTGAAAAGGCTTGTTCTGCTATTGCGCCTTGGAGAAAAGATGGAGCCACGGATGCTCAACAAAGACTAATAGAAAAAAATTAAGTAAAATCATATTAATATAGCCATTTGAAATGTGTTTTTAATTTGCAATATTAAGTTGAAGGAGATTTTAGCATTCATGACATAACATGATTCATTCCTTTTTTATTAATGACATTTTCATTTTATGTGCATTTTCAGATTAAGTTAAATTTGTTTTATAAGAGAGGGTTTCGAGTTCTGGAGATTAATGAATGGAAAGACAGATTGCAACTTAAAGATATTGAAAAACAGAACCCTGAGTTACCATTTTTTCAAATTGAAAAGAAAACATCATTGGACTATTACTACGGACATTATAAACTATTGATAAATATCAGTAGCATGGCCATAATAAGGCTACCTTTGTTTTCATTGCTCTTTCCTTGCAAGAAATTTCATCACCTTTCACAAATTGCTTTAGTACATCTTCCTAAAATCACTTTAAATTAATCATAATGCCTGCTTCATCTATAAAGCTCAGTATCTTGGAACTTGAAGTCAAAATTTCTGAAATCATACTGATGAACTTTTCGATAAAGTATACCATGACTCATATTTTCAGAAGCACACATGATGTTTTATAAAGAAATTGGGGAGTGGGGGAGGGACCAGTATAAAATGACCAAAAAGACTGATTAGCTAGTCCAAAATCCACTTTTTTCCTCCATTAAAGTAGCTGAGGAGCCCTGGCTGCTGATGCTAAGTGGTTGGAGTATTGGCTCTCATACTAATGGGTCATGGGTTTGATTCCCAGCAAGAGCATGTACCTGGGTTTTAGGTTTGATCTTCAGCCTTGGTCTGGGTACGTGTGTCAGGCAACCAACCGATGTGTCTTTTACATATATGTTTCTCTTTCTCTCTTTCTCTCTCCCTTCCACTCTCTCTAAAACTCAATGTTGATTAACAACAACAACAAATAGAAGGAGACTTGACTTGGGGTGGAGAACACACAATATAATTTACTGATGTATTACAGAATTGTACTCCTGAAACCTATATCATTTCATTAACCAATGTCACCCCAATAAATTTAATTTTAAAAAGTTGATGATCAGAACTATTAAATGACATTCATTACAAACAGCAGTAGACAGTATTAGGATGTGACTCCAGGGCTCCTCACTTTCAACTCAGTGTTGTCTCAACTACACCAGACTATAAGACTTACATATATATGGAGTCTAATTTTCTCATAACTATGTGAAGAAAGGATGGGTTTAAATATAATAAACATGGCAGTCAATTCAGTTGATGAAGATCAATAAGTCTGATTTAATTCTCCCCGTTTCAGCATTCTCATTTTCATCCGGGCTTCATTTAACTCAGTAGTGCCATACCTGGTGTGGGGAGGAGTACCTCTTTTCATAAGTCAAGCGATTCCCTTCAATGGAGAAGCGAAACCCTTTCCTCCTGATGCTGTCTTCAGATTCAGATTTTTGAAATTCATCCTCATCTTTCTCTTCCCCACCGGACTGTTCTTTCTGTTTTCTTTTCTTTCTCCGGTTTCTTCTCTCCTTAGCACTCTTGGAACTCAACTTGGAGGCTTCAGATGAGCTGTCTGAGAGCCCGCCTGCTGCACTGGGTTCTCTGGAATGCTCTGAGGCAGTTACAGTGGCTGCCTGCTACATTAAGAAGAAATGGTTTCAGCATGACACTAGAGAAGATCTCATCTTTTTTAAAAATAGCCCAACTATTTGCATGACATTTTAAAAATACATTTGGCTCGCTCAGGCTGGTCTTAATAGAAGCAGCTCTGCAATTCTTAGAGAGAATTGTTTTTTCTTTCCACCTAATGAACACTTGCAGAATTAACTTGGTATTCTCTGTGCTAACATTTATTGTGTTTGTATTATGCTTCACAGACCACATATTCAAAAGGATCTATCAGGCATCAACAAGAAGAGATATATATTGTACTTTGGGGGATTTCATATACTCTAAAAATTGGTATTTACTTAGTACTGCCTTCTTTTCTCTGAAAAAGAAACTGGCGGTTGTGAGAAAAGCTGATGAGTTAGTTGAGGTCATATCCAAAGGCAGGAAAAATGTGATAAGAGCTGAGGTCCTCTCTCCAGTTATTGAAACTGGGCTGTCCAATATCCTCAAAATATTGTCAATAAAATCCATGGAAGATAGTAAAACCCCTTCCTCAGCCCTGCATAATGCTCTATCAGAAGACTAGAGAGGGGAGGGCTAATAGTTTCTGTCAAGCAAGACAAAATATTCAATTCCCCAGTATAGTCCCTAGCTTCAGCTCAGCACTGGTTCTTGCTGGCCATGTGGGCATGGGACCAAAATAAAGCTTTTGTATTGCAGCTTGCACTGGTATGAAGCTGGCAATGTTTGATCACTATTATTGTCTCCAGAGCACACTCAATACCGGCATTCCTTCAAATAAATTAATATTACTCAATCAACTTGGGTAAAGATACTGAGTGTGTATGCTAAACTGAAGAGTGAGAAGATGGAAGTGATAGAAAAAGCATTTTATTGGACTATGAATAGTGACACCTCCCTATAAGAACAAGTAAACCTTAGATTACCTGATCACCACAGAATTGATAACTTTCATATCACTATTGGATATTGCTATAACAGAGAATATTATATTATTTGATGAGTTCCTTATTTACATAAGAAAGGCAATTAAGAACCACATTAAAAACAATATAATTTTGGTTACTGAAAGAATGGACTATCTTCTAAGAAAGAGGTGAACATTTTTAATTTCCAATATTTTTTTAAAATAACCAATAAAGTGTTTTCTAAGAAACGATGATTTCTTAGGATTTTTTCCAAATGCCAGTATACTCATTCAGTAAGTGTCTCTCATTTGAGAAGACCCAAAAATCATATTTCCCCTTTATTCTAAAAATATTCAGCTGATTAAAATGGCATGAGAGATTTCTATTGTGGTTAATATTTTAAACAATGTAGAATGACTTAACTAAAGGATTTATATAGATGTTCAAACTATAAAAATCTTTACCAATCTCCTCTACTACCAGCTTCTATTAAATACAAATTATCTTTCTCTCTCTTTCCAGTATTTTTGTAACAACCATAACAATAAAAAACATCATACTATGAGACAGGACATATTTCATTTGATGAATTTACCTGAGCTGCCTCTTGCTGCTTTTTAAGCTGTTCAAGCATCTGCTGAAATTCAGCCTCTTTCTGTTCTGCCTCTTCCATGGTGGCCTGATTCTGTTCCTCATAGGCCATGGCCACCACAGCCAGGATCAAATTTATCAGGTAGAATGAGCCCAAGAAGATGACCAGCACAAAAAAGATCATGTATGTTTTTCCAGCAGCACGTAATGTCTGGAACCAACAACATCAGCATTAGTTTTCAATATTATTTCATTAACTGGTAGCCCTAACTTAAAACTTACTTGTATATTTTGAAGGTTCTGACATAAACAACAATAATGACAGTCTCAACCCCTCCCAGTTCTTTGTTTTTTTAACCTCTTCTTCCCTAACTCATGCATTCATATTTTGAACTCCAGGAGGGAATTCTTAGAATTATCAAGAATAAAACAGAATTGAGTAAAGTACCATGGAGAGCTTCATCAAGGAACTGAGTTTTAAATTGAAGTCAAGGAAGAAACTGAAATCATCTTTTTATATCTGCTTATGAATTTACATCCCCTGCCACCTAAGAAATGTAGATAATACCTGAGGGTATAGATGGAGCCAAGAAGAAGGTGTGCTTTCTGTTTGGGAAGCTGTGTCTCGGAAGGGTGGTTAGTAAGTTTTGAGTCCAGGGGAAATTAGAGAGAATCACTGTCCTCATCATCACTATACTTAATAAATGTTATAATCAATAGGATAAAGGAACTCAAATCTCCTGGTTTCAAGTTGTGCCCTTTCTATTACATTATACTGTAGTTTGAATTTCACAATTAACTTGTTTTTCTTATATATTCTACTTAAATGCAATATGTGTTGCTTCAGGTTCTCACCAATTGGTAAAGGTTTTCCCAGAAGTCCTGAGTCATCAGTCGAAACAGGGACAAAAAAGCCCAACTGAAAGTATCAAAGCTGGTATAGCCATAGTTGGGATTTCTACCAGCTTTCATACATACGTATCCTTCTGGACATTGGCTGTAATGGGGAAAAAGGAAAGTTTTACAAGAAAGTCTGCTGTGTTTTTTTTATTCCGATAGCATGTAATAATATCGTCTATTTCAAGGAATAGAAATATGACACATAAGTAACTAATACTTTCTCAATTTTTTACAAAATAATTTTACTAGCCACTGATGTCATCATTAACATATTGCAAAGAATTTCTAATAATACAAAATTTACAAAATTGTTTTCTGTCAATAATTAGCGTTTTATCTCTTTTTCACTGTCCCTATTATGAAGCCTCCAGAGTTGACTCTTGGCTCATATATGCTCATCTAAGAAAAAAAGCATTAGAGCCTGGCTAGAGTGGCTCACTGGTTGAGCATCAACCTATGAACCAGGAGGTCATGGTTCAATTCCTGATCAGGCACATACCTGGGTTGTGGGCTTGATCCCCAGTATGGGGTGTGCAGGAGGCAGCCGATCAATGATCCTCTCTCATCATTGATGTTTCTATCTCTCTTCCCTCTCCCTTCCTTTCTGAAATCAATAAAAACTTATTTTTAAAAACAGCATTAAAGTTATAAAACATAAGTACTTGTTTAATATTAGATAAGTTGTCACTTTGTAAGTAACTATAATTATACTAAATTAGTATAAATAAAGTTAGTTGGCTGTTATCTGTCAGTTTCCACAAAAAAGAGACAAAAATAAGTGTGTATATATACATGTACATATACAGGAACACACACATATTATTGGCTTACCCTGCATCAGAGCTATTTCCACATAGTAATGCATCTAAAAAACCTTCCAGAAAATAATGATATCCTATTTAGAAAAAAGAAAGTCATGTGATGAACATTTACATTACATTGAAAATTGAGAACAAGAAGATCAGACACTACTTTTAGAGTTCATTGAGTAATTTAAAATACACTATATAATTCAAAGACATAGGTATTTGTCCCTTCTCCCTACAAATGTTAGATATTACATTAAGGGGATTAAATACTTATTAATACAAAGCATTTGTTCTTTGTAAATATAAAATTAGTGGTAACTATAGGTTTTAACATAATATTTTAAGAGGTATCAGTGTTTTTCCACAATCTGCATAAAAATAAAAATTGCATTCTGTAAAAGTAGATAAAAATAAAATGGATTCCTTTGCCTTCTCCCAATAGTCACATGTTTCAAAATAAAGGCATTATATCATTTCTGGTCTTCTATATTTTAAACACAATTTTTAAAAGTTTTATAATTAATTATAATTTACATTATACCAACTTCCAGAATATATCATAGGTGCCTTTTATTTTATTTTTTATAGGTGTCTTTATGTAAAGGATACATCCTAATAAGTCATGTCAAGTTATGTAATACAAATGAAATAAAAATAATCTTAAATACTAAAGCTTAAATTATTATAGATGAATACTACATTATCTCAAAGCTTTCTGTCTCTGAAAATTTTTTAGATTCATTTGCTATTCAGTTGAAGAGTCACTTCTGTGAATTGTCTTTTGATATTCTCTAATTCTTTCCCACTAAAGATTGGCAAAATTGAGAACTTTCACTGTGCTTTCCAATAACATGTACATATTTCAATTATTATTATACTTATTATCCAATAGTATAATTATTTGTTTACAAATATTGTTTCTCCTTGAAGGAAAGCCTAATAGTTAATTATTTCCACATTGTAATATTTGGAAAGTAGTATTCTTTCAATAAAAACTGAATGAACAAGTAAAGGGATAACAAGAAGAGAAATACAAAATTAAATAATCATTTTATAAGAAGAATTTTTCAGAAGAAAAATGTTAGAATTTCTCAGAAGAAATATTTTCTAGATCTTAAACTTTCAGAGAAATTTATTCTATGCATAGTTCTGTAAGGGATACAAAACACATAATGCAAAATATAATTTTCATTTCTAACAACTTTATGTCTTTAAAAGTAGAAAAATTATGATAGAATTTTTAACTTTTATTAAAAATTAAACAAAGTGAAAGGAATATGTAATTTCTGGAGGAATTTTTGATATCAGGTATTTATGTGAGGTTTTATTCCCAATTAAATTCACTGATTTATAAGCTTAATATGAAGAAATTTACTTTTAATTTTAATACATTTAATTTTCTAATACTTTCAAAGAGAAACTACTTAGTTTATGTTTGTATTTGCTTTAAAATAAATGTTTTCAACAAGTGGGATATTATTAGGAAACAAATTTTAGAGCTAAAAATGGCCTTAGCTATCCTTGACTTTGAATATATGAAAAATGGCACCCAATAAATTTTCACTACAGAGAATAAACCCTAAATGACATCTTCATAGTTAGCTCCTTATTATTATATTAAAAATATTCAGAGACAACAGTGGACTTATTGGCATAGGAAGTCAATAAGGGACATTGCATGGACTGCTCTAACATGTATTTTTCTTAATCAAGGTATTTTCTTAATCTAGATATTTACAACTTTGTGAATTATTTGTTGGCATATCATTAATATCATGGAAGAGTTAATCTGTAGCAACCAAGTTATTTTCTAGATCTGCAACTATAAAAAGATACTGATTCATTTTTAAGATTATATTATCATTACAATAAGAATTATCAAACCACCAGTAACCTTTTATAAAAATAGTCACTAATGTTTCTTCCCTTTGTTGATTTTTTTCTACCACCTTAAAATAATAAATTTTTTCCATAAGCATCAAAATCATAAAGATATAGTTAAATTTAAATACATCTAAAGTTTAAATTTCATATATTTAATATTTTTCTCTAAGAGAACATTCCTGTTACCCATGAATCATGCTCTAAATCTCTCTGCCTTTGAAATATTGCTACTGGCAGATATTAAAATTAAATAAAAGAGAAAATTTGACTTATATTTCTTGTCACTTTTAAAAGAGAAAGGATATTAGGCCAATTATTTTTTTCCATCCTTTAAAGTAGACTATTTAAAAATTTGACTATTTGGTCTGAACTCTTGAAATAAAAATAAACTGAATTCCCATAAATCCACTGACTTATCTGACATTTTTATTACTCTTTTTTAAAGTTTAATTGACTCCAATTCCCTTCTACATTATGTAATGCTACTTTTAATTCTTATTCTACAAATACAGTATAAGAGTAATGTTTGTCTTTAGGTCTCATTTGATTTCCATAAAATGACAATAAAAAATAACTTACTAAAACATAAGCACCCTGAAGCCATATGTAATCACCATTAATTTCCCAGCAACCTATACAGTTTCTAGTACATAAAAGACATTCTGTAATTAATGTTTTATGGGTTACATTTGGATAGCACTTTACAGTTCAAAAAGGGTTTTAGAAATTCTTATGTTATTTAATTGTCTCAGCCAGCACAAGGAAATGTACAGCAACCAAAGATTCCAGGAAAAATTCTAACTGAATTCTTCGGCCTTCCTTATGATGATACAACAGAAAATGCCATTTAGGAGTCAAAATTAGAATAGTTATGAATAAAGTAATTAAATGTATGTGCAAAACATTGATATGGTGATTAAGAGATTGTAAACTGTGATGCAACCGTTTAAAAAATATATCTATGCCTAAATGGAAGGCAGATCAACAATGAAAAATAAATCTACATAGTAGTAATTCTTACTTGAATCTTGAATATATGATTTCCAGTCAAACTCAATGACAGTTTCATTTACAAGTGTGCCATTGTAATTCACAGTTATATTCTTCTCTATACTATGCTCTTCCAGGGAAGAATTGGTGGGAGGCCATTGTACACATTTATTCCGCAGGTTGCCCATGAAGAGCTGCAGGCCAATCAGCGCAAACACACTCAGACAGAACACGGTCAGGATCATGACGTCTGAGAGCTTCTTCACAGACTGGATCAGGGCCCCCACGATGGTCTTCAGGCCTGAAAGAACGAAAGAAGGCCATTACCATGAAGACTTAAAATGTCTGAAAAAATAAATGCCTTTCAATTTTCTTGAAAACATAGATTCCATGCACAAGTCTGAAAATGATGCCAATGCTAGTGAAAAAGCAACACTTGATGGTAGGCTGGTGCTTCTGGAGATGACTTCCAGAAAGAAACAATGAAATGAAGATCTATATCCCAATATGTTGGAGAGAAAATAAGGGAAGATTCCTGGTCGTCATAAAGCCTATATTGGAAAAGGCTCTTATATTTCTATTTTTGCTAATGAAATTTGTCCCATAATTTCATTAGTCAGTTTTATACCAAATTACCTGAATAAATATTTTTGAATTTTACTTATAAGTAAGAAATATTTTGATATAAAACGGGGGGTAATTTGGAGTATAAATATACCTTAAGATAATACATATTCCATGCAGACTCATGCTAGTCTGTATTATCTTATTCCCTTGCCTTTAAAATATATGTATATTTATTGATTTCAGAGAGAAAGGGAGAAGGATAGAGAGATAGAAACATCACAGATGAGAGAGAATCACTGATTGGCTGCCTTCTGCATGCTCTACCCTGGAGATTGAACTCACAATCCAGGGACATGCCCTGACAGAGAATGGAACCATGACCTCCTGGTTCATAAGCTGATGCTCAACCACTGAGCAACAGAGGCCAGGCTTCCCTTGTCTTTTTAAACAATTTTAAGATTACATTGTATTGGCATAGATACCAATGACTACAATAAATAAGAAATTACAGATTGGTACATTCAATAGGGACCAAATCCTTACAACTGACAGAGAAAAAAATGACATCTCTAAGGATAAATCATACAGACTCCATATTACAGTGTCTCAGGCAAGAACTTATTAAACTCCACGGCTGATAAAAAATGTTAAATCAGCCTAACTGGTGTGGCTCAGTGGTTGAGTGCTGACCTGTGAGCCCAGAGGTCACTGATTCCATTTCCGGTCAGGGCACATGCCTGGGTTCAGGCTTGCCCCCCACAAGGAGTTGTGCAAGAAGCAGCAAATGGATGTTTCTCTCTCATCAATGATGTTTCTATCTCTCTATTCTTCTACCTGCCTCTCTAAAAAAAAATCAATAAAAAAATGCGAGACTATAAAAATTTTTGTCCCAATCATAAGAATAATTTTCTTTAAAACACCCTATTGTGATTACTATGATTTTGATTATTTTGGTTCTGATTTTCTGAAATGCTGCATATCAAGTAAAGAAGCTGTTATTGAAAAACACATGATGGCTTTTAACCCAGCTCTCACCTGGAATAACTGAAATTGTTTTCAGTGCTCGGAGGACTCTGAATGTTCTCAATGCTGAGACATTGCCCAGGTCCACAAACTCTGTCACATATCTGCAATAGGGAGTTCACACACAAACACAATAACAGGATACAAAGAAAGAGCTGTAGATACAAGGAACCTTATGCTTTACACTAACCACTTCTTACCTGGGATTACAGAAATAGTTTTCAAAGCTCTCTGAAAGTTGGAAGAGCTGAAAAATTGCCTAGGCTTACAAATTCTGTTATATACCTGTAGAATTAAATCAGAGTTATTAAAAATTTAAGCAGGATTTTATATATTTGCATGGGTCTTTTATAAAGACATTCTTGGTGATTTTAAATAATTGTGTCAATAGAAATTTAAATATTAGAGCCTATTGCTGTGGGTTTCTTTATTCACATAATTTAAGGCCATCAACTAGATATAAACTTCATAAAGTGTACAATCCTGTTGCCATTTTGAAAAGCAAATGCAATCAACATCATGTGTAACTTAGGAGAATTAAGTTAAAATAAAGCTTAATTGTAGTTTCCAGGATGCTGCTAGAAAAAAAAAAAAGCATCCAATCATGCAAGTGAAATTTAAGCATGGAAAGGCAGATTGCCTGACTGGCTGTACATGAAAAAGTTTTTCTAGGGTAACATTTAAGTGAAAGTTAGGCAACTTAAGGATACTATTTATGGGGCCCAATGATGCTCTTGCCCCATTACTCCTATTTTGTTCTAAAAAACGGTAGTCTCAACATGCCTTCTTTTAAATCGTTGCCAGAGGCAATGGTGAAGAATTGGCACTTCCTGATTAGATTATGGAATGAAGAGGAGAGAGGCAGCATTTGGAGCCCTGAGTGTATCAGCTCTGCTTCTCTTCTCATCTACCCAATATATCTGAAAAGGCTAAAAAGTTCACTCTGGAGAGAATGATAGGGCAAGTGGTGCAGGTCAACTTTCCTCCACACACTAATTTCACCTACTCCTGAATGACCTTCTATTACTTTTCTGAGTTTCTTCTCTCTTGGGGAAATTTACCACTTGAAAAAAAAAAGGAGGGGGTGTGGGGGTACAGAGGGATGCTGACATTGTGCACATAATGAGTGTATCTGAAAGGAAGGTATGGATAAAAGGTTTATGTTGAGGGTGAAGAGGGAGGTGACAAAAGTCATAAAGAGAAATAAGAAAGAAAAGAAATCAGTTTAGAAGTAAGAAGTGTCAGAGTAAGACTTAAAATTATTTGCTGATGAAATAAAAATTTAACATATTAAATAATTTATTCCCCTCCACCTCAGTTTGATTTGGAATGTTTGTTGCTAATAGATGTTTATTTTCTGTTATTTTACCAAACTAATAGAAGATGGAAAAGTCAATGGGTGAGGTCAATGAAAATTGGTGCGGCCAGCAGAGTTGTTTGTGCCTGTATTTTTTAAAAGTCATTTTCACAGATATAAAATGAATAAACGTTTGCTTTCTTATTAGTGTGTGTTGAAAAAGCAGCATGTATGAAACTTGTTAGGTGTTTGTTACATGTGAAAATTGTAATTTCAACCAATGCAAAGACTTTATGCCAAAGTGAAATGTCACTTTGACCTCTGTTATACTAAATTAAAATCTGAAGCTTAAATGTATAAACCACACCAAAATATTCTGCAGTTATAGCAATCTTATTCTTTCAAAGCATAAATGGTCATAGAAAGGCAAACCATACTCTTTTGAAGTTTCAAAAAAGGCACTTACGCAAATGTAATGACTGTAAAGTCGAGCCAGTTCCATGGGTCCCGAAGGAAAGTGAAATCCTCTAAACAGAAGCCCCTGGCAATAATTTTTATAAGTGATTCAAAAGTATATATTCCAGTGAAGGTGTACCTGGAGATAAGTATCCAGAAAGAATTGATAAAGTAATATATTTTTCATAACATGTCAATTTCTTATCACCCTATCAGTGGAATAGGTGAATATTGTAAAAGAAATCTAAGCAGGTTGATATTATTTTCATGTAAATAAAACATAGCCCTTACTTTAAGTTCAATTCCCTAACACATGAAGAGTATACTGAGAACAGAGTGAGAAATACATGCTGTATAAAGTCTAGCTAAGTACTTTCTGAAATCTCTTAGTATTGACATTAATGCATAAACCCCCCTGAGAATTATCTAGTACATTCATGTGATGGAGTGGCCAATCCATAATATTGCAGAAGCATAAAATGATTTTTCTTCCGAAAGTAAAAAAAACTCAGTTTCAATCATGAATGAAAATCATTGACAAATTAGCAAGTCTTTATTTCTCTCTTTCCATAAGATAGGTTAACTTACTTGCAAAAAGAATTTAGTTAACAACAAAGTAGATAATTCCAGAGTCATAATTTAGAATGAAATATGAAGCTAACTCAGAAACTTGGATGTATCCAAGTTTTAAATCTTTTACTCAAAAGTTGAAGGATAAAATCACAAAAACTAGGATGACTAAAAGACCTGTGGACGTCACATGTCAATGTCAATACTTTAGGCGTTCTTTGTATATAATGTTTTTCCTTCATAATCTTGTCCCTTTTATGATTGGCTCCAATTTGGAACTGTCTAAGAACTGAAGAAGATCTTGGGAATAGCTCTGGGCTGTTGTTTTAAGGTTCAACAGCCATGGAGTGATAGTAGTCACAACAAGGATAGAATGGGCACCTATCAAGAATATGGACCCTCTGCTCTCAAATGTATTCCAGAACAGAGCCCACAAATGTAGTTAGTAATGTTTCTGTTTTCTGAAAATGCCATTCTTTCACCTCAGTTAGTTTAGTCCTCATCTATTGAGTTTTCAAGTTTTAAAATCCTGTTGGGGTATTTTTTCTGCAATTTTTTTGGTGAAACCAATATTGGCCTGAACCTGAATAGGATGTGCCTGATGGAAGGGAAAACTTTGTGAGACTTAACAAGGTCTTCTGATGGCATGTGTAACCTGCCCCTATAAATTTGTAACTCACTGAATTCATCTGAAATTTACCTGGGATCGAGTCTTACTACATTGGCAATTGTTTTCACCACATTTGCTTTGAACACTCTAGATCCTAAAGGAAAAGTGGTAAGTGTCCAAGAATAATGGGCTCCTGGTATCCACCAAGTACATATGAAGAAAGATATTAGCTCAACCCCAGCATGTCTATGGGTTAATAAGTATTGTCTTCCTGCTTTGTAATTGTGCTTAAAAATGCCATTAATAAACATACTCTTTGGTTTTATTTAGAAGGTACATTAAAACATAGTTTCAAAATTCTAACTATATGTATATCTATGTCCATATGTATATATTTATATCTATTTACCTAACATACATATGTAGTTACATAGTAGGTCAAATATAAGTTGAACTTACTCTACATTCTTTGTCCATTCAGGAGGGTTACTCATTGTCATAAACACACAGTTGGTCAAAATAGTGCACATAATTAGCATGCTGAATAATGTGGTTATTGTTAAGGAACACACACACACAAATACAAATCCATGTATTATGTAAAACTAACATTGAAAAGCTTAAACTGAATTTTAGCCAGGACTCATAAAAAATACACCATTGACAAGTTATCTAATCTCTTTAAACTTCAGTTTTGTCATTGGTAAAATTTAGTAATAATATCACCCTCATAGAGTAATGATATAGATTAAATGAGGTAATATACAAGAAGGCTTTATATAAGGACAAAATGTTGCTTTTGCTACTATTACTATATGAAATTATTTAACCCCCAGAGAACTTTAGTGGGAAAACTATGTGCAATTTGGAGTCATATAGTTTTTGAGCAGAGAGACTTAACTATTTCAGGTGATTAAAATAGTAAGTTGTTGAAGAGAGCACATATCTGCAATATTGTAATTTCTGAAATAAATGTTACTTAATAGAGTTCAACACAATTAAAAATTTATGTTCAAAGTGCTAGGTGTTGGGTTGTTCTATTTTGACTGAATTAACTATAGCAGCCATGGATATGATTAAAAGTGAATATTCTTGAAGGCCAGGACTTAACATGTTGTGAATAAAATTAAAATTTAGCCTAAAAGTGGTCTTGGGCAAGTCACTCAGTCTCAGTTTGAGATTCAGATTAAATGAGTTAATGTGTGATATGGTAAGTATTAGCTAAAATAATGACTAAAAGGGATCTAGAAAACAAATATTGTAATCACTCTACTTTAGACATCAGGAAAATAAGGGCTAAAACATAGAGAAATTAGATAATTTAGCCGAGGACTAGAACTCAAATTTTCTGCCTTTATATTCAATATTCTTTCTACTACAGTTTATTTCCAAAACAAAAATTTTCCATTAAGTAAAAAAAAAAAAAAAAAAAAAGTTTTCTTCAAATGACCACATGATGGCACTAGAAACAAAAAGTAGGATATGGAAACCATATGCATAAAAATGCTGAACATATGATTTTCATATTTCAAATCTTTTAATTTTAACAATAACATTTATATCACTGAGGATTTTCTTGTTATCAGTTTAAAAATACAATGGTCTTTTAAGTTTTATACTTTTTTAAAGAACCAGGTTGTATGAGTTTATGATCATTACATTAGTATTTCTATTTTACTTATTGCCAAAGCCATCAAATGAGACATAATCAGAAATTAAGTTTTTGCCAATAAATATGAACAGATGAAGTTATCTGTAAAGTCCTTCTTTTTCTTTTTCTTTCTTTTTTTTAAATTAATTTTTTATACATATCTCCCCATTCCTTCTTTTTCTTTAACACCATGGGAATCACATTGCAACATCCCTAAAGACCATTTGGAAATATAATCAAAGCTACTTTTATTAACTTCTGTAGTCTTTACTAAGCAATCAGTTTTGCTTGGTAGTAATAATTCTATGACTTAAATTGGAAATTCAGCCAGTATTCCTGTAAGTTATTCACAGAAATCATTAGGAAAGTTCAAGAATTAGCTAAATATTAGTCAAGCCCTCTGACCTTCTTTCATAGAAAATATGCTTACAGGTTTATTTCAAGGTAAACTAAAATACTCTTTATTATAGATATGTCTAAACTTGGCTATGGAATTAGATTTCTTTAATATCATTCTTTGCTGCATATTCCTGATCATTACAAACTGTGTACAAATATAGTAAAGAGTAGTATAGCTATCTTACACTAGATTTGTAGGACTTAACACATACAAGTATTATTAGAAAAGTATATATAGTTATATAATGTTAAGACTGTAAGTTTCAGTGACATCTATGTGACTAATACACTTCAAGAATAAAGCTTAAAAAAGAAGAATAAGGCTTATATGACAAAAGTAGATACAAAATTAGAGTGACAAAAGCCATAAAATATATGTGTGTCCTAACTTAATTTTATATTTAGCTAAAAAGCACTTATAGATTATGTAAAAATAGTTAATATTGATTACTTGAAAAGGATATGAATGTACCAAAATCTTAATAGCTATTTTCCTAAGAGGATTGAAGGGAGTTAAAATGTACAGGGCAGAGGTGGCACTGAACCGGAAGATGGCCTTCCCTTTATTCAATACTATAAAAGTCTGTAAGATAGGAACACAACATAGAAGTATAAAAGTATAAACCATTTAAACTCTATTGTCTACTTTCTATTATCTATCACAATGAATCTTCCAATGTTACAACTTTCGATGTGCACCATGAAGACAATCTGCCCCTGGATTTCTTCTTAACAGAGAGGGCATCCAAAAGCATCACTTACCTTTTACCCCATGCTTCCCTGCAATTTCATCACATAAGACATATGCCAAGGGAATTTATTTTCTTAATATTTTAAACATCAGAGTTAAATGAATGTCTTAAATGGGTGGATATTTCATTTTATTCTGAAAATCGTAAGACACTACATTCCTTGATAGCGATTTCAGCTTTTCCAATTCAAATATCTTGAAAAGTAACTGTGGAATGCAACATCACTCAACAAAACTAATATTTAAAAAAATAATTTTTTAAACATTTACGCTTATAAAATGAGTATAATTCTATTGGTAATAGAAAATAAAAACAGTTACCATCAAACCCACTCTTGGGTTAGATGGATATAATCTAATAATTGATTTTTGGAGGCCAAGTTCCCTGGAGAGTATCTGTTGACCAAGAATGCTAAATTCTGTACTGGGATTTCTGAATTAGCTGACACATTGAATTCTAATCCCAATTGACTATAGCGCTTTCTTAGCACAGAGGAGTAGCTCAGAGCTTCTGTAGAACCTGGAACCCATAAATGTGAAAAAAACTTCATTCTAAAAATTAGGTCTAGAAAGCAATTAGCAATGTGCAGAAAAAAAAGCAGCAACCTACGATAGCATATGAAAGATTCTGAGTCAGTGTATCTTAAGATGCTTACTTACAATCAGACAGAGTTTGGGGTGGGGGAAGCCATTTTCTCTGTGAAGAATATTTCATAGGAAGAGAACTTCATACCTTTTTATTTAAAATTCACCAATTCTTTACAAGTTGTGGGTTTTTGCCTTGCAAACATTTACTATGTTTAATTTCTACTAAGAATATTTGATAGGTGTTTATATGCTTCATTTAGTCTTCAGGTCATTCATGGATAGATTTTTCATTTATTTTTTCCTCTAAATTCAAGTAGAGCAATCATTACAAAACGTTCACTGAGTTTCTGTTTGAAAGTAGCACTTCCTATCTGGTATGAGTGGAATGCCCTGAATCAGGGCTGTGAAAGTGTAGTCTCCCCACTGGTGCTGGTGTCCAAGTCATTGCTGGACTGGAACAACATAGTGACAGTGAGTGTTTAGAAACTTGTAAGTCAATTTGACACACTAATTTCATCAGTTGAATGCAATAACAAAAAGAGGGTGTATTTCATGGGTTTGTTTTTCAAATTTCTAGTACTTAATTTAATTGTATTTTATAGAAGGATGGTGACCTCACCTCTACAACAGAGAGTTTGAAAAGCATTGCTCTAACTTAACTTTGATCCTCCTATTTCCTTTTTCATTTTGAAAGTCTCCGGTTCAGAATACAAGAAAAACTTATACCAAGTCCATTGTAGGAGGAGAGAGTTTCACCTGTACTTACTGGAGAAGCAATCACCATGTCTATAATAACCAGCCCCCTTTTTTTTTCTGATTCATTCAATGCTCCTGTCCCTAAATGGCATTCTGAAATTTATCATGAAATGTGAACAGACTTGTGCAATGCAAATGCCTTTGCCCTAAGGAGTACATGCTCACAAAGACACAAAAAGGCCCACAGTGAGCTAATCAGGACTGAATATGGCCCACCTTGCAAATCTACAGCATGTTTCCTTTTCCCAAAAACATGTTAAGTAAAACCTGACAGAAATATTGGGGGCTAGGAATGAGAGAGCCAACAAAAATATAACTTAGCATATATATTTTAAAATGAAGAATCTCCTGTCCAGCCTGCATGGCTCAGTGGTTGAGCATCGATCTATGAACCAGATCATGGTTGGATTCCTGGTCAGGGCATATGCCTCAGTTGCAGGCTTGATCCTTGGTATGGGGCATGCAGGAGGCAGTTGATCAATGATTTTCTCATCATTGATGATTCTCTCTCTCCCTCTCCCTTCATCTCTGAAATAAATAAATAAATAATATACATATTAATATAATGTATTAATATAAAATATATTAATAAAATATATTAAGTGTATATATATATGTATGTATATATATTAAGTGTATATATATGTATGTATATATAAATAAAATATATTAAGTGTATATATATATATGTATGTATATATACACTTAATATATTTTATTGATTTTTTTTACAGAGAGGAAGGGAAAGGGATAGAGAGTTAGAAACATCGATGAGGGAGAAACATCGATCAGCTGCCTCCTGCACACCTCCTACTTGGATATGTGCCCACAACCAAGGTACATGACCTTGACCAGAATCGTACCTGGGACCCTTCAGTCCGCAGGCTGACACTCTATACACTGAGCCAAACCAGTTTTGGCAAAAAAAAAAAAAATTTTTTTAAAAAGATTCTCCTTATATCAAATGATATTATAAACTAATTTTGAAATAGATAGTAGCAATTCAAAGATATAATGAAGAAATTACAACTCATATGTAGCCTAAACCATGGGCTTGAGGGTAAGAGGGATGATGATGGTACTGAATGTAGCTTAGTGGACAAGGAAAAATCACCTGGCTCATTCTAAGGACCATGCACATAAGAGGTCACCTGTGATTTTGGCTATGTGTACCTTCTAGCTCAAAGGAAGAAGGAAGTAGATAGTGAAAAGGGTGGTAAAGCAGTGAAGTTGTAGAGGCCAAAAGAGGGGGCAGAGGAAAGAAAGAAAAATTCTGCCTTGAGAACTAAAACAAAAAGGAGCAAAACTCAGAAACTAGGCAGAGAGGAGCCCCCAAAGGCAGTAAAAAAATGGCTGGAACCATTAACGTAAATAGAACAAAAGCCACTGCACCCCTGATGCTGATAAGTAATTCTAAAGCTAAAAGTGCTTTCACATGAAGGAGTCCATACTTTGTCACAAAAGTTAAGGCAAAGGGACATAACTCTCAATTGTTCCACCCTTAGAGGGAAACTTTTCACTGATTTTAGGTTGTATTCCCTTTATCTTATATAATAAAAGCTTAATATGCTAAGTGTCCAGTCGTCTGGTCTGCCATTCAACCAATGAAAGCATAATATGTTAATGATAACCGCTCGCTATGATGTGCACTGACCACCAGGGGACAGACACTCTGATTGGTAGGTTAGCTTGCTGCTGGGGTCTAAGCGAGATGGACTAGACATGCCTTGGAGCTCTCCCAATGCCCCTGCCTGGCTGGCCAACTTCCCGCATTCCTCCCTGATCTTGATTGTGTGATGGTGGGGTCCCTCAGCCTGATCTGCATCATCTCGCAATCTGGGCATCTCGCAACTCCTTCTTCCCGAGTGCATGAATTTCATGCACCAGGCCTCTAGTTTGTTTATATAATTCAAATAATGTGTGGAAGATAATTATTTTTAACAATATTTACAAGAAATATATGTACATTGTGTAAGAGCTTGCAATTTGAATTTATAATGATATTAGTGAAATTTATTGTATAATAATGTTTATTCTGTTTTAATTTTTCATAAGACAGAGATGGCCAAGGCATCCTTACTAGAACTCCTCTGCTTTTCTCAGGTTAAAACATATATACTTACCAAAAAACTTCATAAATGTTGCTTTAAAGGGTTTATGGATTTATTTTAAATAGCCTTCCAATAAAGCAAACTTATAGAGCAATCCAATATATAATCTTAAATGTGTTACCATTTTTATGCCAGTAAATTCCATTTAGATATGCAAATTTACTTTTTGCAACTTATTTGATTTTTATTTCCTCTTCTCTGTAGCCTCCTTATAATTGTTGGCATAGCCAAGAAGCTAAACATTTCATTTATAAGTTTCAAGAATGAATGGGACTTAGATACATGGTTCTTCAAATAATGGTATTAATAGAATTGAAGGGAGAATAGAGTCAGAAGGAAACACTTTTTTTACAAGTAAAGTAAATCTAGAATTTTCAAACATATAGATAGGTAATTTCTCTCCCCATTTAACAAATAAAAAAAGGATCAAATGGGAAGACTAGCAAAAATGTTATGTACCTCAAGTTGTATAAACAAATACAGGGTGGGGGCAAAAGTAGGTTTACAGTTGTAAGTATTCAAAACAGTTTATTCTTGTGTTGTTATTTATTAAGTATTAGAGACCCAGTGCACAAAATTCGTGCATAGGGGGGTTGTCCCTCAGCCCAGACTGCACCCTCTCCAATCTGGGATCTCTCCAGGGATGTCCGACTGCCTGTTTAGGCCCGATCCTGGTAGGATATCCCTCTCATAATCCAGGACTGTTGGCTCCCAACTGCTCGCCTGCTTGCCTTCCTGATTGCCCTTAACCACTTCTGCCTGCCAGCCTGATCACTCCTTAACCACTTCCCTGCCAGCCTGATTAATTCCTAACTGCTCTCTGCCAGCCTGATTTCCCCTAACTGCCCTTCCCTGTAGGCCTGGTCACCCCTAACTACCTTCCCCTGAAAGCCTGGTCCCCTCCAACTTCCCTCCTCTGCCAGCCTAGTCACCCCTAACTGCCCTCCCCTGCAGGCTTGATCATCCTCAACACCCTCCCTTGCAGGCTGGTACCTCCCAACTGCCCTCCCCTGCTGGCCTGATCACCTCCAACTGCCCTCCCTTGCAGACCTGGTCTCTCCTGACTGCCCTCCCCTGCTGGCCATCTTGTGGTGGCCATCGTGTGTGCACATGGGGGCAGCCATTTTTTGACTACATGGGGGCAGCCATGTTGTGTGTTGAAGTGACAGTCAATTTGCATATTACTATTTTATTAGATAGGCTAGAGGCCTGGTGCACGGGTGGGGGCTGGCTGGTTTGCCCTGAAGGGTGTCCTGGATCAGGGTGAAGCTTCCCTTGGAGTGTGGGGTGGCCTAGGCGAGGAGCCTATGGTGGTTTGCATGCCAGCCACACCCCTCGGTGACCCAAGTATCTGGGTTTTATTTATCTTCTACAATTGAAACTTTGTAGCCTTTAGTGGACTCCAGGGCAGGCCAGAGTGGGCGGGAAGCTTGGCTTCCTCCATTGCTGGGGAAACCCCAGCTTCCTGCTTGCTCTGTGGCCACAGCCATCTTGGTTGGGTTAATTTGCATACTCACTCCTGACTGGCTCGTGGGTATGGCTTGTGGGTGTAGCAGAGGTATGGTCAATTTGCATGTTTCTCTTTTATTAGTGTAAATTGTGCTATTTTATGTTTAAGCAAATCAAGATTTACCAACTATTCAATTGAGTGTGATCTTTTACACTTTCCCCTCAAATTTTTATTGTGGTAAACTACATAATATAAAATTTATCATCTTAACCATATCTAAACATACAGCTCAGTGTTGACTTTATTTAACACAGTGTATTGGATGGGTTATTACAGTAAAGTATCCTGACATACTTTAAATCTAAATTAGTCCTATAAAAAATTCATTAAAACAACTCAAGATACGTTCTTTTTGCCTGAAATCACTTCAATACAAAAGGAAAAGTTCAAAATTTGTGTTGGAAGAGAAAAGGCTCAAACAATAGCATCTACCTTGAAACAGGCTGCAGGAAATTCATGAAATCAGTTTAATGTGAAAAACTTTGTGCTTGGGGACAAATTTTAAAACATAGCAGTTTGAATGAATTAGAAAAATGAATTCTATATATAAAATACCACTGAAAAGATATATTTGTAGGATCTCTTTATATCCTATACTAGAGGCCTGATGCATAAAATTCATTCTGTGAACAGCAGCTGGGAGCCTCTGCCACCTTTGCAGCTGCTCCTGCCCGCCTCCATCAGGGCCCCTGCCTGCTACAGCTTTGTCCAGAAGAATGTCCAAAGGGACATCCAGTCTAATTAGCATACTAAGCGTCCAGCTGTTCAACTATTCGACCAGTTGCTATGACGCACACTGACCACCAGAGGGTAGATGCTCTGACCGGTGTTAGCTTCCTACTGCGGTCAAAGCTGATTGGGAATGGGTGAGATAGGCCGGACATGCCTTGGAACTTTCCCCTGGTCCATCCCTGGCCTGATCATGCACCAGTGGGTATGTTAGCCTGGCATGTGCCCTCTCGCAATATGGGACCTCTCAGGGGCTGTCAGGAGAGCCTGTTTCAGCCCGATGCCTGCAGGCTGGCCTGAGGGATCCTACTGGTTCACAAATTCATGCATCAGACTTCTAGTAGTATTAGGTATTGGTCAAGTTTTCCCACTTATCTCTTCATGTACAGTTACTAAAGTAACATTTATTGAGCCCCTGTATGATAAGCTATTAATAAGTATGAGCATTATAGATACCTGGAAAGTAGCATGAAACTAGTTTTAGGTTCAACTTTTAACTTAACTGATTTCATTATAAAAAAATGTATTTTGTTTAACACAACACTTGCAAAGCTCTGTGTTATGGCTTATAGAGGAAGCAAAGATACATACGTCATACCTCAAGAAGTTAATAAACTAGTGAATGCTCAACTGTCTCTACTAATAGAAGAAAGTCCAAAAGGAAAAGTGAAGGTTTTCCTAGACTAGAGCTGCCCAATAGAAACATTATGTGAACTATAAATCTGAGCCACATGTGTGATTTTAAATAGTCTAGTATCCATGTTTTTAAAAAGTAAAAAGCAGATGAAATTCCAGTTAATAATGCTTTTTTAAAAAAATATATTTTTTATTGATTTCAGAGAAGAAGGGAGAGAGAGATAAACATCAACGATGATGAGAGAGAATCATTGATTGGTTGTCTCCTGCACGCCCCCTACTAGGGATTGAGCCTGTAACCCAGGCATGTGCCCTTGAACAGAATTGAATCTGGGACCCTTCAGTCCACAGGCCGATGCTCAATCCACTGAGCCATATCAGCCAGGGCCATAATGCTTTCTCTAATCCACTATTTTCAATACGTTACCATGTAGGAATGAAATCAATATTCAAACTATTGAGAAATTTTACATCCTTTTTCATACAATCCTGTCTTCAATGTCTAGACTGGCCACACTTTCCATACAATAATCATATGTAGCTAATGTCTACTGTGTTGGGAAGCACAGACCTAGAAGTAAACCATTCGTTGTACTGCGAGGTCCTCTTCAGCAAAACTGCCAGGTAAAATATCATTTCTGACTTTAAAGACAAACCAAGAAAAATAAGTAAACACCTCCAGTCAAACTGGTCATCAGCAGCTTAATAATCTATAAATAAACATTAGAAAAATATAAGTAGGATTCGTTGGAACTTATGTGGTTTTTAAGAGTGCAGACTCTGGAGCTGGGTGCCAGGTTCAAAATCTGGCTCTGGTGCCTTCCAGCAGGGAGATCCTAAACAACTTACTTGCCTGTTTTGAAAAATGTGAATAAGAATATTTAGCTTACAAAGGTATTGCAATTTCAATTCATTAGAGATTCACATTTAGTATCCTAAATTAAAAAAAAAAACTCAGGAGAGGAGAAACCAAGATGGTGGCATAGGTGAACACCTAAACTACTACCTTGCACAACAATTTCAAAATTACAACTAAAAGACATAATGGACACCATCCAGAACCACAGGAAAGCTGGATGAATGAAAATTCTACAACTAGAAGTAAAGAGAGGGGCTCACAAAGACTCAAAGGAGCTGTAAAAAGCTAAGGTACGGAGATACACAGGTGAAGAGGACTAGCGGCAGAGGGTCTGTCTGGCTTTTCTTAGCAGGAGGGAGATGGAAAATCCCAACTGCACTGAACCCCACTTCTGATTGCACTGAACCCCAGTTCTGGGTGAGACTCATATGGGGGGAGTCTGGACTGTTGTGAAAAGGGGGGAGTGCACAGAAACCTAGGGGAGTCTTGAAAGACAGAGGTCTGGAGGCATGAGCAAAGAGAACTGACTGCTGATTGTGCCCTGGCTTTCTCTAGTGGAAGGAAAACAGAACCTCCCAACTGCACTGAAATCCAGATCCAATTAAACTGAACCCCAGTTTCGGGTGAGACCCTGGGGACCCAGATTCATACGGGCCCCTAGAGTGCATGGAAACTCAGGGGAGCCAGAAAGGCAGAGGTCTGGAGGTGCACGTGTGTATGCACAGAGAGGGCTACAGCAATTACCCAGGGGCATTGAGACCCAGGGGCTGCTGCGTAAGGCAAGGCTGACAAGAAGCCAAGGCTGTCTGCTCAGATCTGAGAGTCCACCACATCCAAGCCCAGCACAGAGGCTGTTGCAATCTGGCAAGTCTTAAGGCTGAGTCCAGGACAGAAGTTCTCTGGGCACAGATACAGCTGATCCTCACAACCAATTGGCTTAGAGGTCAATTCCCCCCAGTGATACCAACAACAATCAAGACTTACCTTCAACAAGACTGTACACACAGTCCACAAAGGGGTGCATCAAGACTGTCCACCTCAAGTAACTGGGGAGGCAGAGCTACTGGACCATATAGGACACTTAGCACACAAAGCTATTCTATCAACTCAGGGTTCAGTGAAAATGCAGAGACAAAGGAACAGATCACAAATGAAAGAAATGGAGGAAAACAAATGACTGGATATAGAGTTCAAACTATTGTTATAAGGTTTTGTAAGAATTTCCTAGAAGAGATGGATAAATTTAGTGATACCCAAGAGGAGAAGAAAAAGGACCAACTTGAAATTAAAAATACACTGACTGAAATAAAAATTATTACACAGAGATCTAATAGCAGATTAAAGAACGCAAGAATCAAGGCAAAGATTTGAAATACAAAGAAGCAGAAAACACTCAATGGGAAAAGCAAAAAGAAAAAAGAATCCAAAAATGTGAAGATAATGTAAGGAGCCTCTGGAATAACTTTAGCGTACCAACATCAGAATTATGGGGGTGCCAGAAGAAGAGAGAGAGCAAGATACTGAAAAGCTATTTGAAGAAATAATGACCGAAGACTTTCCCACCTGGTGAAAGAAATAGACTTACAAGTCCAGGAAGTTCACAGAACTGCAAACAAAAGGAATCCAAAGAGAACTACACCAAGACACATCATAATTAAAATGCCAAGAGCAAAAGACAAAGAGAGAATATTAAAAGCAGCAAGAGAAAAACAGCTATTTACCTACAAGGGAGCACCCATATGATTGTCAGCTGATTTCTCAATAGAAACTATGGAGGCCAGAAGAGAGTGGCAAGAGATATTCAGTGATGAGTAGCAAGAACCTACAACCAAGATGACTCTACCCAGCAGAGCTATCATTCAGAATTGAAGGTCAGATAAGAAAAATCTAAAGGAGTTCACACTACTGAACCAGTAATATATGAAATGCTGAAAGGTATTCTTTAAGAAGAGGAGGAAGAAGAAGAAAACGGTAAAGATAAAAATTATGAACAACAAATATATATGTATCAACAAGTGAATCTAAAAATCAAGTGAATTTAAAATCTGATGAACAGAATAAACTGGTGAATGTAATAGAATTAGGGGCATATAAAGGGAGTGGACTGATAATTCTCAGGGGGAAAGAAGTGAGGGAGAGTGCAGGGAGAGACTGGACAAAAATTATACACCTATGGATGAGGACAATGGCGGGGAGGTAAGGGCAGAGGGTGGGATGGGAGCCGGGTGGAGGGGAACTATAGGGAGAAAAAAGAGGAACAATTGTAATAATCTGAATAATAAAGATTTATTAAAAAAAACACAAAAAAGCAACTCAGGCCCTAGCTGTTTTGGCTTAGTGGAAGGGTCCTGGTTTTGATTTCAATAAAGGGCATGTACCTTAGTTGCAGGTCCTGGTTGGGCCATGTGTGGGAGGCAATCAAGCAATGTGTCTCTCTCTCGGTTTCTCCCCCACCCTTCCACTCTCTCTAAGAATCAATGGGAAAATATCCTTAGGTGAAGATTAAAAAAATAATAATTATTATTATAATTATATTAACTCAGGTGATTGTGCGACAACAGGGCTGTGAATCTGTTTTGGTTAACTAGTGATCTTTTAAATTGCTCAAATTATCAATAATTATGTTGTACACATGGATTAATTAGCAAAAGCTATAAATAACAGAGAAAGCTTAGCAATGATCATGAAAAACAGAAAATGCAGAATACACTATTGGTTATTAAGTTCATGCCTACACTTTAAAATTTAAAACAAGCAATTTTCAACTTTTAACATACATTGTGTTCCAAAAATGTGTTTGGAAGTCAATTGTCTAGGACTTAGAACATATTTTACCACAACAGAGGACTAGGTTGGGCTGCAAGGTACAACTCACTTCCCTTGATGATGCCTTGGCATTGGCCCTAGGAGAATTCCCTTGCTCTATCTTCTGTCAGAAGTGGGATCAAACTTTTTCCAGCTCCAGGCTGCTGGCTTAAGAGGAATTTCCAGCAGGGACAGGTAGAACGAGTCCTGGCAGAAGGAGAGCTGCTTCAGAGGCTTGGGGGTGGAAAACTGCTTGGAGAAGTCAAGAGATTCCTATTATTGCATATCTCCCCAGAAGTTTCTCATCCTGAGGAAATTTATGGCATCTAATTTTGTTTCCTTCCTGTGGGCACTCTAAATGGTCTCACCTACTTCCTTGCCTATTTATTATAACCTGTGGATTCAGACCAAGATTTCCCTCCTTTCCTGGATCCCAGAGGGATGGGAAGGTCTCTCACAGGTTCTCTACCTGACTCTGAAGTGAGCATGCAATATTAAAATAACTTGTTTCTTCCCTTGTCTCATTTTGCTTTTCCTTTAGTCTAGGAATAATCAACCTAAAGAACAACCTGTGGCACTTGCCTGCTGGGGCCCTCCAAACTTTAATACACAACCTTTGCCTAATTGCACATTGATCTTTAAGCCAGCAATTACAATCACAGTGTTCATGGAGGCTAGGTAAAAAGGGGGGTGTCTGCCAATTTTGGTATGCAAATCAGAAATCCTAAACATGCATGAGTATGTGTGTGTGTATGTGAGTGTGTATGTGAGTGTGTGTGTGTGTGTGTGTGTGTGTGTGTGTAGGAATAGGCATGTGTATAATCTACAGATTTATTCATCTCTGAAACTAATTCAAAATATTAAACAATATTGCATGACTCAACACAACATATATCTGAGCTTGATGCTTCACAGATAGTTACGTTCTTTGTTGTAAGCTCCTGCAAAGGAGAAGAATTTGTATGTAGATAAGGGTCTGTAGAATTATTGTCCCTAGTCTATAGTGGGGGAAATAGGGAGCGGGGGTAGAGCCAGTGCAGGAGATGACACATCAGAGGTGCCAGCTGGGCTTTCATCAACCAGGGGCGGGGGACACCTCTGCCTCTACACAGACAGAGAGAAAAACTACAACCGCAAGTGAAAAGATAAAATCTGGGGATCAAACCTTTCTTGGCTCTGTATCTTATCCCATATGGTGGGTGTGGTATACTTTTACTTGTGCAGTTAACTTTTCATTGACTGGAAAAAAAAAACAATTTGAGGCCCAGTTTTAGTGCAGAACCTTATGTCAATTTCTACATATGAATAGAGAGGATTATAGTAGTACTAACCTCAGACTTCTTTTGAGTATGAATGAAACACAACTTGGGAATGCCCTTAAGTTCTAAAGTACCATAAAAGGATAAGAATTAAAACTTTCAAAGTGTCTGTCTGTCTGGCTTTCAAGTATATACACATATGGACACATCTTTCTGAAAGCAGTGCCACTTTTCACATTGGAACTTTTTTGTTCAATAACTTTCCTCCCAAATTCCATATTTAGGAAACAATGCCATTAGCTTGTTACCTCTGATAAATGTTACACTTCTAAAATAGATTCTGATCCTACCCATTATTCTCCATCTTCATTGTCAAAAATCTAGACCAGGTGTCCAGATGACTCCTAACTTGATCTTTTAAAATGTAAAGTGGCCCAGCTTGTGTGGCTTAGTGGTGGAGTGCTGGTCTATGCACCCTCCCCCTGCTCTAAGCTGTCAATGTAAGAACTTATAATAATTTTGTTTGAGCCCGGCTAGCCTGGCTCAGTAGTTGAGTGTCGACCTATGAACCAGGAGGTCATGGTTTGATTCCCAGTCAGAGTATATACCCAGGTGGTGGGCTCAGTCCCCAGTGTGGGGCTTGTAGATAATAGCCAATCAATGATTCTCTCTCATCATTGATGTTTCTATCCTCTTTATCTCTCCTTTCTCTCTGAAATCAATAAAAAACATATTAAAAAATGTGAAGTGGAGAGGAATCCAAGATGGCAGCATAGGTAAACACCTACACTGCTGCCTCGCACAACAATTTCAAAACTACAACTAAAAGACAGAACGGACATCATCCAGAACCACAGGAAAGCTGGCGGAGTGTAAGTTCTACAGCTAGAAGGAAAGAGAGGGGCTCACGGAGACCCAGAGGAGCTGCAAAAAGCCGAGGTACTGAGATGCGCGCACTGAGAGAGCGGGTGCCAGAGTACCTGGCTGGCTTTCTCTGGTGGGAGGGAAACGGAGACTCTCAACGGCATTGAACCCCTTATTTTACGACACTAAACCCCAGATCCAGCGAAACTCATACGGGGGGAGTTTAGACTATGAAAAGGGAGAGGTGCACGGAAATTTAGGGGAGTCGCAGAAGATCAGGTCTGGTCTTGCACGCGGACGGTGCTGCGTGCAGGACAGATTGCTGATTGTGCCGCTGGCTTTCTCGAGTGGGCGGGAGACAGACCCTCCGAACTGTGCCACTTCTGACGCCACTAAGCCCCTGTTTCGGGCGAAACCCTGGGGACCTAGACTCGTGTGGTCCTGGTGCTCAGGGGAGCTGGAAAGGCAGCGGTTAGAGGCACTGCGGGTGGGGTGCACACGCGCACAAGGACTGCTCCAGGGATTACCCAGTCATGTGAGACTCAGGGGCCGTGGAGGGCGGGGTCGACTGGAAGGCAAGGCGGTCCCCTAAGCCCTGAGACTCCACCCCTCCCAAGCTCAACAGAGGCTTCTTCAGTTTTGCATCTGGTATCATAAGGCTGAATCCAACACAAAAGTTTCCCCGGCATAGTGAAAATGCCGAAACAAGGGAAGGGATCACAAACAAAAGAAATGGAGAAAAAAAAAAAACGACTGGATATAGAGTTCAAAACCACGCTTGTAAGGTTTTTCAAGAATATGCTAGAAAAATTCGATAAATTTAGTGAGACCCAAGAGGAGATGAAAAAGGACCAACTAGCGATACAAAAGAGCCAACTAGAGATGGAAAAGGTCCTACTAAAGATGATAAAGGACCAAATAGAAATTAAACATACACTGACTGAAATAAAAAATATTATACAGAGTCCTAACAGCAGACTAGAGAAAGGCAAGAATCAAGTAAAAAATTTGAAATATAAAGAAGCAGACAACATTCAACTGGAAAAGCAAGAAGAGAAAATAATCCAAAAATGTGAACATAATGTAAGGAGACTCTGGGACAGCTTTCAGCGTACCAACATCAGAATTGTGGGGGTGCCAGAAGAAGAGAGAGAGCAAGATACTGAAAACCTGTTTAAAGAAATAATGACTGAAAACTTCCCACATCTGGTAAAAGAAATAGACTTACAAGTCCAGGAAGCACACAGAACCCCAAAGAAAAGGAATCCAAAGAGGACTACACCAAGACACATCATAATTAAAATGCCAAGAGCAAAAGAGAAAGAGAGAATATTAAAAGCAGCAAGAGAAAAACAGTTTATTACCTACAAGGGAGCACCCATACGACTGTCAGCTGATTTCTCAACAGAAACGATGCAGGCCAGACGGGAGTGGCAAGAAATGTTCAACTTGATGAATAGCAAGAACCTACAACCAAGAATAATCTATCCAGCAAAGCTAACATTCAGAATTGAAGGGCAGATAAAGAGCTTCACAGATAGGAGAAAGCTGGAGGAGTTCATCAACTCCAAACCAGTATTGTATGAAATGCTGAAGGGTGCTCTTTTAGAAGAGGAAGAAGAAAGGGGTAAAAGCCAAAAAATTATGAACAACAAATACATATCTATCAACAAGTGAATCTAAAAATTAAGTGAATTGGAGATTTGATCAACAGAATAAACTGGTGAATATGGTGAAATCAGGAGCACAGAAAGGGAGTGGACTGATAATTCTCAGGGGGGAAGGGGTGAGGGGTGTACAGGGAGAGACTGGACAAAAATCATACACCTATGGATGAGATCAATGGGAGGGAGCTAAGGGCAGAGGGAGGGGTAGGAACTGGGTGGAGGGGTGCTATGGAGGGGGAAAAAGAGAAACAAATGTAATAATCTGAATAATAAAGATTTAATTAAAAAATAATAAAAAAAGTGAAGTGAACCGTGTTACTCATCTACCCAAAGCTTTCTGATAATTCATTTTGCCCTTAAACTTCAAACTCTTTTGGATGTATAAAAAGGGGCCTTTTGCCTGGCCCCAGGCCCACATCCCAACCTCCCCCTATTCTCTTCTTAGTACAGCCCATCTTCATTACACATCCTCTGATAGACTGTCCTCTTTCTCTAGAAGATGCTTCTTCCTCTTCTCCTTTCTATCCATCAGATCCCAATTTGAATGCCATTTCTTTACAGAGGCACACAATTGAACTGTCCCGAAACTGTCCTCTTTGAAAAATAAGGTGCTTATCAGACAGCTAGAATCTGGTGGGAAATGTAATTATCACTTATTTTAGAAGCTGATGGAGACCCAATGAGTCTCTAAGATTTTAGTTTTTGCAAAGGGAAGGGATACTCCTGATGGAGGAAAAATAGTGAGCGACAAGTCAGCTGTGGGAAATACTGTGAGCCTGGGAGAAAAGGAGTACAACTAGCCAAGTGGCATGGATAGAGGGTCAGGAAGAGCAGTTACAGGCTTATTTAGATTCTATCACTAGTTTATCTTTTCCACTGATATCATTATTACAAGTGCAGACCCAAAGTGGCATGGCAATGGCCTGTGGAAGTGGAGAGATCAGGTTTAAATCTAGTCTCTCTTACTTAATATCTTTGTGATCTTAGGAAATTACTTCACCTCAGTTTCATTATTTTTAAACAGAGACAAAAAGCTATCTTGGGAGGACATGTGTTTTAAATAAGAACTATATGTACCCTGATACATTTTATATAGAATACAGAGCTCTATTTTTTGCCTTTCTTACATACCTTCTTTAATAGTCCTCATCTCTTCTTTTTAGAAAAACCACTGTCCCATGTCTGCCCTTGTAGTGAACATGTAACACTGTTCTGGCTAATGAGACCATCACAAACTCTTGCCCATGTGACCTAATGTGACCTAATTAGAACCAATTCCAGGGCTTTTGTTAGTTTTTTTTTAATTTAATATATTTTATTGATTTTTTACAGAGAGGAAGGGAGAGGGACAGAGAGTTAGAAACATTGATGAGAGAGAAACATCAATCAGCTGCCTCCTACACACTCCCTACTGAGTATGTGTCCGCAACCAAGGTACAGGCCCTTGACCGGAATCAAATCTGGGACACTTGAGTCTGCAGGCTGATGCACTATCCACTGAGCTAAACCAGTTAGATCTGTTAGAGCTTTTGAAGAGAGAGTTCTTTTTCTTGGAGTTACTAAGCTGTAGAATGTTAGGTTAGTGCTATTGGTGGCTATTTTTGCCATCATGTGGGAAGGGCCAGCCTACCAATGCAGCTAGCTTGGGTGAAAATAGAATCCAAAATGGAAAAGGCTGTATCCTGATGATGATGTTGTAGGTACTGGATCCTTCAATGTTAAAATCAGGACCTTCCTTCCTTCCTTCCTTCCTTCCTTCCTTCCTTCCTTCCTTCCTTCCTTCTTTCCTTCCTTTCTTCCTTCCTTTTTTTTCCCCTAAACTAGTTTCTAACACATTTTTACTTGAGGGGTCTCATACTATAACATAGCAGGTACTCAATAAAGCCTAACCATTGCTTAATTGCCAATATCATCATCTTGGGGTTGTTTCTGAGAGACAGGCTTAGAGGTGACAAACAAGGGGCTTAAGGAAAAAATCATGGCTGGGGAGGAGAAATAGTTGAAAGTCCATTATACAGTACTGTGTTAGATGTAAGGGAGATACTGGATGACTGGTAATTCAAGAAGAGCTAGTAATCTGCAAAAAAATTATAAATTGGGGACTATTCATATGATAATTTATGGAATCATAATCTTTTAATTACTATATACTTTCCTGATTTATTATTCAATTATTTTTTTCAAGAAAAAAATGCCCTAAACCTAATTAAAAACAAAGTAAATAATTTTCTCTATCCAATATAATAGCTAAAAATTCCTGAAGCAATAATAGACTAGGCATGAATTTAAAATAGCAAACTCATGTTATGACTCTTCATGTAGGCCCCGATAAAGACAGAATATGCACATTTTTAATTTTTTAATTTTTTATTTTTAATATGTTTTTATTGATTTCAGAGAGGGAGGAAGAGGGGGAGGAAACATTAATGATGAAAGAGAATTATTGATTGGTTGCCTCCTGCACATCCCCCACTGGGGATTGAACCTACAACCCAGGCATGTGCCCTTTACCAGAATTGAACCTGGGACCCTTCAGTCTGCAGGCCGACACTCTATCCACCCAGCCAAACTGGCTAGGGCTATGCACCTTTTAAAAAAGAGCTGATAAAAAGAGAGAATGAGTTATTTTTATATGGTCCATTAGACATTTTTAAGGGACAAATTTCTACATTACATAATTAACAAACTTAACCCATTCTCACTACAGATCTAAAATACCTCATTTTATTGTCAGTATACTGTCACACTGTCAAAAGTATATTTCCTCCCATGGTGCTAGTGAGTCATCTGTAATTTTAAGAACATGAGAAGGGAGAAGTTTTCTGAAATAAAGAGTGGGTGAAGAATTTGAATGCATAGCCAAATGGTACAAAATCAACCCAAGCTATGAAAAGTAACTGTGAGAACAAAAAAATCCCATAAGAGGGGGAAAAAAAAGTGAGTTCACAAGCTCAAATGTGCTTTATCACACAACTACCATAAATAAATACAAGAAATCGAACCCTGAATGATGTTCTGAAGAACACGGAGCTCACTTGGTGTGGGGAATTCTATGACAGCATTCTGATAGCACTCTTTTTTCTTTAATTCTTACCTTGGACTTCTGAAAGCTTAAAACATTTGAAGGTCTGGAAAGTTCCTAATGCTTCCACGCACCAGGGATGCTCATGAGATGGTTGCTATGATTTCTTCAGTTGCTACTACAGTGTCACTGATCATGGATTAAACTACTTTAAAAATTTTAGTAACATTTTTAACATTATGTAATTTGCACACTTTAAACTGGAGCAAAGAAGATAAAAATATGTGGGCAAATGCCATCTGGAAATACACCATCAGCAGAGACAATTCCATAAGCTCACTGAAATTGTCTTTGTAGAAGATGGCAGAGAACTTAGCATTGTTTCTATTTCTTACACACTACATTCCATATTTCTATTTCTCACACAATGCATTCCATAGATACTGCATATATGTAATTTAATCAAACGTATAAAAGAAAGAATAGATTCTGCAACTATTTTTTATAATAGTATTGCTTTGTTTATTCTATCCTTTATTAAGAAAGAAACTAGAAACTGTATATAGATAAGAATGATACTTAATTATTGTATTTGAGAAAAATCTTAGGAAAGTCACTGGCCTAACTGAGGTTTGCATATTCCAACTCACTCAGGTAATACAATCCCCCCATCCTCAATATCATTAATGGGGGAAATCTTATTCTAAGAAGCATTTTCTCTAGTGACATTTCCACATTTAAACCCTATAGCTATGCCAGAGGACTGTGCCCTTGACCAGAACTGAACCTGGGACCCTTCAATCTGCAGGCCGACTGATTGTTTTAATGATGATCACTCTCTCCATCTCAGGTATTCAAATCACTAAAATAAAATTAGTCATCAAATATCAAAAGAAAAACTTATTATGTTTAAAAGATTATTATTTTGCTAAGCATTCAAACCTTAATAGCAAACAAATTCAGAATTTAAGATTATTCCTTCATATGAAATAATACAATTATGAAAGAAAATTTAAGACTAGAAAACTGTATAGGCATCTTGAGAAAGTTTTAACACATGAAAATGCAAAATAGTCAAATTTCAAACACATAACTCAGTCAGGTCTCCTAAATATACCATATTGGTTTTAAAGGACTTGTAAGTTTCATTTGCATTGCTTTGAATGACTTACATTTGAAGACTCATGTGATGTCAGCTCAATGTGAAAGCAATGGAAGTGTCTTACCTTAGAGAAAACTCCTTCCTGATAACAATATTTTTCTTATCAGGTTGTTCTACTTGCTCACTGTGATTTGTCCCAAAATGCCAAAATATTTTTCCTTCCTCACACAATGTGCATTTGAAGATAAGGATAGAAGATGTTAATGGCAAGTTTGAATGTGAACCTAACAAAGTTTATAAGGGTTACATCAGCACAAGAATCTGGCTGACTTAGTCATTCCATCAGAGTTGGTCTTTCACACCCAGTTTTAAGACAGTTCTTTTTAGTATTAAAAATGGCTTGCATAATTTTGTTTTCCATCTGCCTATATATCCTTTACTAGAGGACCAGTGCTTGAAAATTCTTATACTCAATGGGGAGGAGGGTCCCTCAGCTCAGCCTGCACCCTTATGCAGTCCAGGACTCCTCAGGGGATGTCTTCCTGCAGGCTTAGAACCATTTCCCTTTGTGAGGGTTCTTTTTCTTTCTTTTTTTTAAAAAAAATCTCTGAAACTATAGCAATAAGAAGTGATTTACAAGACTGTCTCTGGCAGCCTGGGAGCCCTCGGGGGATGTCCAACCAACAGCTTAGGCTGGCTCCCACCGCTACTACTGCACTCGTAGCTTTCAGCCCGGCTTGTCGCTGAGTGGAACTCCCCCTGTGGGAGTGCATTGACCACCAGGGGGCAGCTCCTGTGTTGAGCGTCTGCCCACTGGTGGTCAGTGCATATCATAGAGATCGGTCATTCCTGGTCATTCTGCTGTTAGGGTCAATTTGCATATTACCCTTTTATTGTATAAGATTGTATATCACTTATTATGAATTAATAATTTTATATTGGAGCATCCTCTCAAGATAACAAATGCTATCAGTATGAAAACTTTAATTTAAGCAGGAGTGGGGAATGTTTTTTTTTGCCAAGGGCCATTTGGGTATTTTTAACATTATTTGCATCATATAAAATTATCAACTTAAAAATTAGCCCACCTTCAGTCAAACATTTAATTAACTCATGCCTTGGCAGGACCAGACCAAATGATTTCTTGGCTCAGGCTGAGCATTTCCCACCCCTGATTTAAACGGAAATTTAATTAGATTATCTGATTTTCACATGAAGAATCTCTGCTTTTGTCAAACTGCATTAGTTTGGTCTTTATCAAAACATTCATTTGAAAAAAGAAAAAAAAAGTTCATTTGTTGTTTCACAAGTAAGGATACAGCATAAGAGCTGGGATGCTAGATTCCAGCACTGTTTTATGAAGGCCCTGTGTAGCTTTAACATTTTTTAGAATGTATTTAATACTGGAGAGATGGGGGCTGGATGTCTTAGAGTGGCAAAAGGCTTTCTGGGGATTGATCCCCCTAACCCAGTGGTTGGCAAACTGCGGCTCTGTTGACTGAGTTTGCTGACCACTGCCTTAGGGAAAAACACTTAAAAAACATTTTAATAATGTACTAGTGTCTTTAACCTGAAGTCAAAACTTCTGGGTAAGGGTAATGCACAGTGGTTGGCAAACTCATTAGTCAACAGAGCAGAAAAACCGTGGCTTGCGAGCCGCATTTTGCCAACCACTGCCCTAACCTACTAATTTGAACAGACTGAATATATCCAGTGTCTACAAATAAACTAACATACTCTATGGGGTGAATAAATTTCTGTCTAGAACACAGCAGAGTCATTACCTCAGTAACAAAGTACTTTTCAATAAGTTAAAATGTTTAAATAATTTGATTATCTGCATTTTTACTTTCCTCATACAAATTAGCATTTCAGGTGACATATAAAATTATATTCCAAAGGACTAATTTAATGATAAAGTGCAACTTTTCTTATAATTTGAAAGGCAGTTATGAAATGGATAATCTCTTACCTACTAAGATTTGGCAATATTATAAGTAATGTTAAATAGAGAAAAATAAAATCTTTGGAAAATGATTATCTTTTCCTTTAATGTAAAATGGGCAAATGCTTGTTAAAAAGTGTGATGATACACTTAAACCAGCTATATCCTGAAACTTAAAAGGAACAAACATACACACAGTGCTAGCAATCCTTTGGTGAGGGTTTTTTTTTTAATCTCTGAAATTATAGCAATGAGAAGTGATTAACAAGACTGTCTCAAATTCACATATTAAAATTGCCAAATTTATGCATTTGACAAAGGCTAATTTTATATTAAGAACTCTGTTAGCAACAAACAGAGCCTAGAATATTTTAAGGTCCATGTCCAACTAAAATATTTCATTTGCTTGATCACAATCTTTGTGCCTTACCCTTCCACCAAGAGTTCAAAAATATATTGTGTCCAATGGAAAAGAAAATATGTTGCAATCCAAAATCAATACAATAATCATTTTTTATTTTATCTTTTTTTGTAGTCTCTTCTTGGTTTGGTGAAATAATATATATAAAATATGTTTATATATATATATAAAATAGAAAAATATGCTAATTAACCAAGATGCCATAATGACAGGAGGAGATTGCGCACACAGCATCAGGGGCAGGGCGGCAGGGGCCTCCGAGAACCTGCGCTGAGGGAAGGCCTGATCAGCAGTGGCCAGCGCTGCTTCACGTGCCAGAGAGGGAGGCAGGGCCAGACCGGCAACTTGAGAGTAGGTGGCACCACGCTGGGCTCCTAGTGGTCTTAATAAAAGATTGGGTGCTTAATACAAGGTATTTATTTCAAGCATGGAAACATTAAAATATCATTACACATTCTTCAGAATACTATATTTTTGTTAATTATTATCAATATAAATATATTTTTACAAAAAAATGAATAATTTTTAAAATTGGAGTTTATATAGAAATGTTCCAGAAATTAACTTATTTATAACATGACTTAGAAATTGAAAACACTTGTAGCATCAAATTTTGTTCCATAATAAATTAATAATAATATTTTTGAAGTCTATATAATGTAATAATTCCAGGATTTTCACATACAGAAAACATAGAATTTTATAGTAAATATGATCTTGGGGTAGAAATGTTTAGTTCATTAAATTAGCTGCCTATAGCTTATATTTGTTATTAGGTATCTGTGGTGGTGGATTTGGGACAGCTCCATTGGCTATGATATATTCATTTCTCACGCATGTGCATAAACACATACAAACATGTTTTATTTCTTAAACAGAAGAGTACTTAAGACTGTGCTAATTCAGCCTGTGTTGTTGCTACAACCATCCAAGGTATGCAGTAGGCAATTCGCAGCAAAACATGCCTGATAAAAAACACTCACTTTTTTATTGATGTAGTATGGGTCCAGGTCCTCCAACGGTTCTGACACCATCCCTGGAGGAATGTCTCCATAAATAAAAGGAAGGTTCTTTCCAGCTTCCAAGTCACTATTTGGCTTTGGGCCATTTTCATCATCATCTTTCTTGTCTGGTTTGGGATTCTTAGCTTTTTCTTCTGCAATGCGCCTTTCAATAGCTGCAAGAGATTCTCTGGTGAAGAAGTTGAAGCTGTCAGGTCCTGGTGGTACAAGCACTGTTTGCTCCATCTTGTCATCCTGCACATTTTAATTACCATTTACTCCACATATGAAAGTTCTAAAAAAAAAAAAAGAATGCTGATATTTTAAGAAGATTAAGAGAAGACTTAATATCTATAAACTCTTGCATTAAACACTAGAGTATTGAAATTGTTTCCAATTAAATTGAAATGTAATTATTAAGTGTGAATCTTTATTTTAGTAATAACATTTAATGTTAGATCTACCATTTTAACAAAGTTTTTAAGTGTGTAAAACAGTATTGTTAACTACAGGCATGAAATTGTACAGCAGACTTTTAGTACTTTTTCTAGTTACTTCAGGAGAGAGAAAAAAAATCACTAATTGGGCTTAAATGAGATCTTTCTCTTCAGTAAACCCTAATACATTAGAGTCCTTGATATAAAATGGGAACATATGTAGACCTGAATAGAAATTCCCTATTTTTCTCTCCTACAGGTCCCGGTAACCACCATTCTACTCTCTGCTTCTATGACCATAGCTTAACAGACATGGTTTCTATTGAGAGTTTTATTAAGTGTACCAACCTTGTTTATTCAGTCTTATGCTTTGCAGATACAGGAACTGTGCCATAAGTTAAGAAAGTCATTCAAGTCTAGCCTTAATTGAAGTACATTTGACTAAATACCACCATGTCCCTAATGGGCTGTTCACTCTGTAAGACGTAGAAATAGGATGTAGCCCCATAGAGACAATGGTTAGCTTATCAACAGGATGTCTCTGAGAGTATATAAAACTCAACCTTCTAGTGCGTGGCCAGTGTGGCTCAGTGGTTGAACATCGGCCCATGAACTGGAAGGTCACAGTTGGACTTCAGGTTAGGGCACATGCTCAGATTGCTGGCTCTATCCCTAATGGGGGGCATGCAGGAGGCATCAATCAATGATTCCCTCTCATCACTGATGTCTCTCTCTCTCTCTTTCTTTCCCTTCCTCCCTTAAATCAATGAAAAAATATTTTTAAAAAGTCCAACCTTCTTGTCCTAATAAGTGGCCTCTGGCCAAGGTGGTCAGAACAGTTTGCTGTACCCAGCCTTAATGACCAATCAGGCTATTCTGATTGAGTCTTCATCTATTCTGAGATTTGAGACAACTAAAATTATGATCTGGTCATGTCATTAGCCATGTTGAGGTTGTCGTACTTGAACACATATAGAAAGAGACAACTAAAAACTAGACAAATTCCACTGATATGACTAAGAACGACAGAAAGACTAGAAAGAAAGTACTAGATTGGGTCATGGTGGAAGAGAGTTAAAGTTGCTAGAGACAGTAGGGTTCTCCTATTTCAGGGGAAAAAAAATGACCAGAAAGAAGGCAGGTTACCACGAGCTCAATAGGAACTGCACTATTTTTCTTCACTAAAGCAATAATACTATTCTTGCTGATACTATAGTCCTTTAGTGCTACAGTCCTTTTATGAGAACCTGAGGCAAAACTCTCAACTCCAAATAGCAGAGTCAGACCTGATCTGTTGCCAGAGGCCAAATCCCAAATGTATTATTTTCAGGCATATTTAATATGAGCTCAAATTTCACAGGTATTACTGAGCCAAAACTTCCCAGAGCCTATGCTACTGCTTGGTCACAAGGTTTATTTGGATACTGCATTAACTCATTAAGGTCAGCAAGCTATAATACAGTTAACAGCATCTTTTGTATATAGAAATTGCAATAAGATTGTAGCTGTAACTGATCTTTGACAAAGGGACAAAGGCAATATAAAAGAGCAAACATAGTCTTCTCCAAAAAATAGTGCTGGAGAAACTGGACCTCCACATGATTTTATATATATATACTAGAGGCCCAATGCACAAAATTTGTGCAAAGGCCTTGACCCTGGCCCCTGCCCACTTCCCCACGGCCAAAGGCCGCTGCTGCCTCTGCCGCGGCCCCCACCCACTATGGCTTTGTCTGGAAGGAAGGACATCCAGAAGGACGTCTGGTCTAATTAGCATATAATGCTTTTATCATTATAGAATATATATACACATATATATATATATACACACACACATACTCAGACACAGTTCTTATCACTTTAAAAAAGTTAACTCAAAATTAATCACAAGTCTAAAGGTAAATTTTAAAACTATGAAACTCCTACAAAATAAATTGGGATAAAATTCAGATGATCTTTGGTTTGGCAATGACTTTTTAATGAATACTGAAAGCACAATCTATTAAAGGAATAATTGATAAGGTAGATTTAATTAAAACTAAAAACATCTGCTCTGTGAAAGACAGTATCAACTAAATAAAAAGACAAACCACAGAAAATATTTGCAAAACCAAAGCTGATAAAGGACTCCTATGCGAAATATACAAATAACTCCTTTTTAAAAATATATATATATTTTATTGATTTTTTTACAGAGAGGAAGGGAGAAGGATAGAGAGTTAGAAACATCGATCAGCTGTCTCCTACACATACCCTTCTGAGGATGTGCTGGCAACCAAGGTACCTGCCCTTCCTTGACTGGAATCAAACCTGGGACCCTTCAGTCCACAGGCCAACACTCTATTCACTGAGTCAAACTGGTAAGGGCCAAAATATACAAAAAAACTCTTACAGCTCAACAATAAGAAAACAAAGAAATTAATTTAAAAATTAGGCCAAAGCCCTTAAAAATACCTCATCAAAGAAGACATACAGATGTTAAATAAATATATGAAAACATGTTCCACATCATATGTCATCAGGAAAAAGCAAATTAAAACAACAATGAGATACCACTACATACCTAATAGAATGGCCAAAATTCAGAACACTGACACCACTACATGCTGACAGGGATGTGGCTCATTCACTGTTATTGGGAATGCAATACAGACATTGAATGTTATAGCCACTATTGAAGACAGTGTGGTATTTTCTTACAAATTAAAACTTACTCTTACCATACAATCCAGCAATTGCCCTCCTTGATATTTACCCAAGTGAGATGAAGACTTATGTCCTAAAAGATCTGCACATGGATGTTTATAGCAACTGTATTCAAAATTGCCATAATTAGAAGCAACCAAGATGTCCTTCAGTAGATAACTAGATACAGGCAAGGGAATATTATTTAGTGCTAAAAAGGAATGAGCTATCAAGCTATGAAACCACATGGAGGAAAACAAATGCATATTTCTAAGTGGAAGAAGTCACTCAATCTGGAAAGGCTGCATACTGTTTGATTCCAACTCTATGACATTTGGAAAAAAGCAACACTATGAAGTCAGTAAAAAGATCAGTGGTTGCCAGGGACTGGGGAAGGGAAGGATGAATAGCTAAGGCACAGAGGATTTGTAGAGCAGTGAAATTTTTCTGTATGGTACTGTAATGGTGGATACAGACCATTATATATTTCTCCAAACCCATAGGGCATTCAATTCCAAGAGTGAACTCTAATGTAAATTATGAACTTTGAGTGATAATGATGTGTCATTGTAGGTTCATCGATATAACAAATGTGACATTCTGGTGTGCTGTGGATGGTGGATAGTGCTTTTGTGGTGCATATATAGGAACTCTAATTCCTACTCAATTTTGCTATGAACCAAAAAAAGTCTATTTAAAAGGAGAAAATACATTTGATGAAAATTTTATGAATAAAAAGAGTTTTTTTTTAAGTTTTGAATAAACTGAAAAGAAGTATAAGTGGATTAAAAGGCACATCTTACTCTTGGCACATATAATAAAAATGTGAAACTTCCCTAAATTGATGAATGATTTAAATGTGTCCCTTACAAAAATAACAAAAAATTTAGAACTATACAAATTTATTTGAAACTTCATATGGAAAATCAAACAAACAAAAATAAACAGAAAATTCTTAAAATAAACTCTGCCTTAAAATTTCTCTTTATTATAGAAGCCATGGTAAATCAAACTGTTTAAAATTTCCAAATAATAGATTAATATATTTTTTCCAATGATTTATTTAAGTTTAGTTTTATCACATTATAATCCAATAATAGAGTTTATACCATTTCTGTTTGCAGAATTTATTGATATTTTCTTTTTGTCCTAATTGAGGTTGTTTTTTAAATGATTTCCCAGAACACAGAAAATAAGATTATTATTTGTTTTAAAAATATCGAGTTCAGTATATTTCAATTCAATTTATCTTTTTTTTTGACTTGGATAACTTTTTGGTTCTTATTTTTATTTTTTAAAAAACTTTATATAACTCTTCTTATTTATTTATTTATTTTTAGATTCTTTATTGTTTAAAGTACTACATATGTCTCCTTTTTTCCCCATTGACTTCTCCCCAACCATCTCCACTCCCCAATATCTAATCTCACCCACCTCATGTCTGTGTCCATTAATTTATCCTTTTTCTTATCTTACTCAGATTTTCTATATCTGTATATATTTTTATTCTAATTGATTTATTATGAGTTAAAATAGGTGAATTAAAGTCTATTTTTAATATGTCCCTGCTTATTTTCATAATTTCTATATATTTTAATGCTGTTATCTGGAATGTAGATATTGTTTTAATGCTGTTATCTGGAATGTAGATATTGTTTCTGATTCAATCTTTGGAATAAACTAAACTTTTTATTACCTTACATAGTCCTTGTATCACTTTTTGTAATTTCTTTCCTCTAAAGACAACTCAGTCTATTACCATAAAATGACTTCTATTTTCTTCTCTGCGTTTTTCTGGTATGTTTTATCCATTTATTTGGTTTCATCTTTTCTATATCACTGCTTTAATGCTTTCATTCATATGTATATGTTTAGATTTTATATATCGTGACCAATCTGTGCCTTTAAAGGGAGTACCACATTGGAGATCATTGTCCATAAAGTTGTGTAGATGGAACAGAAACATTATACTAAAAGCCTACTTATTGTCCAGAAATAGTCCAATTGTGAAAGCCCTCTATGCAAATCTTCCTTATCACTGGCTATCAGTGCC
This sequence comes from Lasiurus cinereus, assembly GCA_011751065.1. Classification (NCBI taxonomy): domain Eukaryota; kingdom Metazoa; phylum Chordata; class Mammalia; order Chiroptera; family Vespertilionidae; genus Lasiurus; species Lasiurus cinereus. The sequence continues at coordinate 20,404,789 of JAAGEH010000393.1, read as the reverse complement.
AACCAGAAAAGTAAATAACCAGGAAGGTAGAAGAAAAGAATTTTACACTAGCTAATATGATCACCTCAAATATCCTATGTTATAAAAGAATAATATGCAAATTGACCATCACTACAACACACATGATGGCTGCCACAAGATGGCCAGCAGGGGAGGGCAGTTAGGAGGGACCAAGCCTGCAAAGGAGGGCAGTTGGGTGGTGATCAAGCCTGCAGGGGAGGGAAGTTAGGGGTGACCAGGCTGGCAGAGGAGGGAAGTTAGGAGGGGACCCAGGCCTGCAAGAAAGGGCAGTTGGAGGGGACATAGGCCTGCAGGGGAGAGCAGTTTGGGGGGAGGTACCAGCCTGCAGGGGAGGGCAGTTAGGAGTGATCAGATCTGCAGGGGAGGGCAGTTAGGGTCAAAAAGGCTGGCAGGGGAGCAGTTAGGAATCAATCAAGCTGGCAGGGGAGTGGTTGGGGGTGATCAGGCTGGCAGGCAGAAGCAGTTTAGGGGCAATCAGGAAGGCAGGCAGGCGAGCAGTTGGGAGCCAGCAGTCCTGGATTGTGAGAGGAATATCTGACTGCCTACCAGGATCGGGCCTAAACGGGTAGTTGGACCTCCCTCAAGTGGTCAGATTGGAGAGGGAGCAGGCTGGGCTGAGGAACATATCCTCCCATGCATGAATTTTGTGCAATGGGCCTCTAGTAGTATACAAAATTATAAATTAATTCAAATACTGGAATAACATTTATATGTGAGCAATTTAACCCATATTATAATGATATTATATCGAGGTTAATGAAAGTGTTTCTTCAACTCTAAGTATACCTTATATTCAAATGGTTTTAAAAATAAACACTATATTATGATAATTATAAGAATAAATTTTTAAAAATAGATTTCATATGGAATATCTAAAAACTATTAAATGTAATTAATATTAACACTTTGTCAGTAACATTATATTTAAAATCTGTACATTGCTAAAAAATACAGAAATAAATCATGAGTTTTCTATTATACCTCTCTCTTTTTAAAAATATATTTTTATTGATTTCAGAGAGGAAGAGAGAGGGAGAGACAAATAGAAATATCAATAATGGGAGAGAATCATTGACTGGCTTCCTTCTGCAATGTGGTCATGTGCCCTGACCGAGAATCAAACCAGGACTTCTTTGTTCCTAGGTAGACTCTCAACCACTGAGCCATGCTGGCCGGGCATATCTCACTCTGTAGTGTAAAATTTTTTACTGAATACTTTAAATGGTCTTAATTTCTGAAATTATATCTCATTAGATATGGGAGAGAGAAACCTCCCAGAATTGTATTGGCTTTCACCTTTCTCTGTACATGAGAACAAGCATTGAAATAAGTGTTTGGATTGACAGAAGAGCTCTTTCAAAAGAGAAAAGCAACATAATTCTCTTGGTGAGAAAATACTTCAAAGAGATGGTATATTTCCCTTATGAATAATGACAGGCACTTAGACAAAATAAAAAAGAGAACAGAGAGGGAAAAAGAGAGAAGACTAACTACTAGAAACAAAAAAATAAAAGGAAGTATACGTTAACGGACAGCAAATATGAAAGAACAACAAAAGTATACTGGGGATAAGGAGTATAGTGGGCAATAGAAAAATGATGATATTTTTTTAAGAAAGACAAACAAAACTAAAGAAGAAATCAATTAGAAAAAACTCCTAAAGAAGAAAAAATAATCCAAAAGAAAATAAATGGAAGCCAGAGGCTATGGGGAAAAAAATTTTATAAATAAGCCAAGTGGAATTTAGGAGTGGATAGAAATAGTAAAGTAAAGCAATACTCTGACCAATGTTACTTAATATAGGTGAAAGAAGAATAAGAGGAGGAAATTCATTAGACTATACAAATAATAAATAAAAGCAACAATAGATTCTGGTGATATAAAACTGATGTAAAAGAGGAGCAGCTAAGTCAGTAGCATTAGAATTATATTTTAATAATACTACACTTTTGCAGGGGGTTTGCCAGATTTAAAAGTTAGTAATGATAATGTTCTGCATCACTTCTAAGACTTTCTTATTTCATTCCATATACATATTATTATAGTAAATATTTTAGTAAGGATAAGGTTTTTTGCTTCTGGATATTTCATATCTCTCTTTTGCAGCAATTATACATGTATGGCATGTTAGACTTCAGTAAGCACCTATCACAGACAAAAGACTTTTTTCTGAGGTGGCTTGGTGAGCAATACGGTTTTGGTTACCTTCATAGCACAGATGGAAAAGCTTCATTTAATGTAAGCATTACTAATGAGGTCTTACAGTTCCAACTGCTTTGGGCATCTGTATTTTTCCACCCACATAGATGTATCTATAATAGCTCAGAATGGAGTATTTCATTTTCATTGTGGCATTTCACACAAAGGTCTTAATCTTATAAATACTTTTTTACTTGAAGAAATATGACCATTTACACATTAATTACTATTCTAGTTCTTTTGGGGAGCACCTCTGGCCATGACTACTCAGACCTGTTTGGGTAAGTCTGTCTAACTCTGATTAACAGTCCCTTTGGGTTTTCACACAAAGCTACACTCTTCAAGCATACCTCTATGAGGTTTTAAGATGATACTCTGCTACATAGCTGTCTTAGTCTTGAGTTTAATTTTTACCTTTGTTCAGAATCCATGTGAGAAACAGGCATGGTCTTTACATGTTGCCCTTGAGAGATTTTCAACATCCACAACATTGCATTCTGATGCCATTGTGGATTTAGTAACATAATTCAGTAACTTTTCATGGGAATTGTTTTGTTTGTTTGTTTAACAATTTCCTTAAATTCCATGCTATTTTTAAAACCTAAAAGTAATTCCCTCTCTCCATTCCTCTCTCCCAACAATGCTGAGACAATTATTTCATCTTTTCATCCAAGCTTCTACTGCTGCAATTGTAATCTATTAGAATATTGCTATTACTTAATGCCTTAAATAACCCTGCAAAAAATTTACAAGGAAAAAAATTGACTAGTTGATGAATGAATTACATATGTTGTCTCAGAATGTCATGGGTTAGAGCTTTTAAGTGTTTCCTTTCTGACGAAAGTATATATGTAACCCGTAATGTACTGTAATCGTATTTTGATGTTGATGTGGAGCAGGTCATTAGAGTTTACAACACATGCTTTCCGAAGAGAAGATTTAGTTTGCCCCAACCTTTGAACTTCTGAAATGTTAAGTAAATTAGTTTAAGAAAATAAGATAAAGATAAGTAAATCATAAAATCAAGAAATAGCAAACATTGAAAGCAAAGTTAGAGATCATCTAATCCAGTCCTCTCACTTAACAGAGAACAAAGTGATATTCCTTTATTTAGAATTTGTGTGCTTCCTAACTCCAAAATAAATATGTGATTTGTCCAAGGTCACACAGCTTATTAATGATAGAAATGGAATCAGAACTTTTATTTCCTGATTCCCAAACAGTGCCTGCCAGTTTCTAATAATCCATAATAATAAAAGAGTAATATGCTAATTAGACCAGACAGCTGAATGACCTTTTGGATGTCATTCGGATGTCCTTCTGGATGAAGCCACTGTGGCAGGAGCAGAGGCACAGGCGGTTAGAGGCAATCAGGCAGGCATGTAAGTGAGCAGTTAGGGGTGATTAGGCAGGCAGGCAAGCAATTGGTGGCAACAGGGAGGCAGATAGGCAGGCAGAGTGCTTAGGGGTCATCAGGCAGGCAGATGAGCAGTTAGGAGGGATCAAGCAGGCAGGCAAGTGGTTAGGAGTGATCAGGCAGGCAGGTAGAATGGTTAGAGGTGATCAGGCTGGCAAGTAAAGTGGTTGGGGCAATCAGGCAGGTGAACGGTTAGGAGCCAGCAGTCCGAGATTGAGAGAGGGATGTCTGACTGTGAGATTGGGCCTAAACCAGCAGTTGGACATCCCCCAAAGGGTGCTGGATTGTGAGAGGGTGCAGGCCAGGCTTAGGGGACCCCCCTCTCCCCTGTACAAATATTATGCACCAGGCCTCTAGTTCTGAAATAATTTTCAAACACTAAAATGACTATAAACTTAAATAAAATGTATGCAAATATAACACAGTGGCCATATTAAACTAGTATTTACTCAATGAATTGTATTCCTTGGAGAAACACACACACACAAAATCTAGTAAGTGTAAAAGTATTTTGGCAGAAATAGAGACAATCTTTAAAAATCTGAAAAACAAGAGACCAAAAAAGAAAAATGCTCATAATATTTGAATTTAGAAATTGTATTATACAGGTTTGAAACCTGATGAACTATATTACCACAGTCAATTTATATTTTACTTCTAAAACTTTAAAAAATTTTGCTAAACCTGGTTATGTTTAGTTATGAATTGAGCAAATCACTTTATGTAATTCACCTGTCCCACTTAATCTTCCCAAAGGTTTCCTAACACCAAAATTATAACATAATCATACAATATTTATGGATTTCGACCACCTTATACTGTATCATTTAAGGCAGGGAAAATTCATATATTTTTAATTTTATCTTTAAAAGGGTTTGATTTTCACACTGAGGAGAAAATAGACTCCTGCCAAAATGACTGCCAGCTCCTTGTAGAGTCCCTCTACTATTCTGGGACATACACCATCTGGGCATGACAAATTGTGGAGAAGTATTTGAGATGCTTTTGCCACCCACTTTGAAAAAGACTGTTACTGCCACTAATAACAAAAATGACCAGGTACAATGTTATTCTTATGGTTGAGATCTCACATAACTCTTTTTGTAATACCCAAGGAAGAAATTGCTGTCCATAAACTTTCACAAGCCTAGGAAATATTGCTTTATAAATTTCTTTTTAAGAAATAATTTAGTTTACTATTTTTATGATATTTATTTCATTTGGTTTATAATAATATCCATATTCAGCATTACAATTGGGATTAACTAAACAACATATTTCATACATGTGTTTAAAACATTTACATTCTTTAAATAATTTTATTATCCATGCTTAAGTTTTCGTGGTACATACAGATTACATTTAAAATAAGGTCACTTAAGTAACATATGTCTACCTCTTCATTTGTGTTTTTTAAGAGTATTTTTTAGGACATTCTAATAATAAACTACAAATTCACTCAATCCACGACTGCCTTTGCCAATCCAATATCTATAAAATGCATTGTTCAAATTGACTACATAATTAATTACTCTGTTGAATAGATGGTCTATAATAACTTCAGATACAATGCAAAGTTAACATAAATAGCATGATAAAAATACTGTATGGTAAACTAAAATAAAACACTGCATTCTAGAGAAGTTTGGAATCAAGAATTATATAACACGTCACTTTTATTAGTAAAATAGTGCAATCTGGGGCACTGTATAACTATTGTATTAAATGTTTAGAAAAGCATAATAGGATCTAACATTCCAGTCACATCAGTTGAAGTTAACTTAGCATATAATCCTAGTTTAGGAATATATTTGGGGCAGTATTTAATGAATTGAAAAAAATACACAAGCCCACCTGATTGACATGGCTCAGTGGTTGAGCGTTGACCTATGAACCAAGAGGTCACGGTTTTATTCCTGGTCAGGGCACATGCCTTGGGTTGAAGGCTAGATCCCCAGTGTGGAGTGTGCAGGAAAGGGCCAATCAATGATTCTCTTTAACTGTTGATGTTTCTAGCACTCTTTTCCTCTCTATTCCTCTCTGAAATCAATAATAAAAATATATTTTTAAAAATACATAGGCCCACTCAAATCAGTTCCCATATCATGCTTGACTATATACTGTATATGGTGTTGTAGCCCATAGGCTTGTATTTTTGCTCCATACAGAATTTATGCAAATTTAGTTCTAATAGATATTATCCTGTCTTTAATTCTACTTTTCTTTGCCATATAGTAAATTTTATTTGGCAAAATAATTCATTGGGTCCAGTTTTATGTGCAATTACTATTTTCAGATTATGCTTTCAACTATACCATCGGATTGTTTCCTGAACTCCGGAAAGCACTCAACCCAATAAGATATAACTTGCACTTAAGTAAAATGATGCTTTGACAGTATGAGGTACTGAAATATATGTGTCCTACATTTAGACTGAGAGCCTTAGCCATTAGAAAATCATTATGTGGTGACATAGTTTACTGAAATATACATTTGTGTGTGCTGTGCTTATAATTTTTCCTTTCTCTATCAGTTCAAGCAAATTGAATTATACCTCTAATACCTCATTTTTTTGAAGGTATATCCGGAGGAAAGGAAAAATGAAATCACAGCGCAAATCAAGTTAACTAATTTCATATGGCCTCAATATGTGTAAATAATGATGTTTATACTAATGACATTGGCTTCCATTTTTAACAGAAATCTCATATAGACAATTTTGAAAATCCAGTTCTTGGCATGGATTGTATGTTTGCTCATATGTTAATTGGTTAGGTTTATTTTATTACTAGAGGCCCGGTGCACAAAATTTGTGCACAGTGGTGGTGTGTCCCTCAGCCCAGCCTGCACCCTCTCCAATCTGGGACCCCTCAAGGGACACCCCCAACTGCCCTCCCTTGCAGGCCTGGTCCCTCCCAACTACTCTCCCCTGCTGGTCTGATTGCCCACAACTGCCCTCCCCTAATGGCCATCTTGTGTCCACAAGGAGGCCATTTTGTATGTTGGAGTGATGGTCAATTTGCATATTACCTCTTTATTATATAGTGAGATTATCCTCAAAGGTTTGAGTAGTGGATCTTTTTACATCAATGACTTTTCTCCTCTGTTGATTTTATTACTTCATTCTTGCCTTGATAGGTCTGATACATGCATATTTCACAAGGTAAGAGTGAGAAGGTAATTTCAGAAGGTAATTTCATGGATAAAACTGCCAAACCTAAATAGCTATATAACAAAAAGAAAAATACTCTTAAACATCTGTGTGCATCATAAACTGATATATATTTTTTGAGAGATAAGGCAATTATATTTCTCCTTCAATCTTAGAGGTGATGCAATAAATTCCTATCAAAAGCATAAGGACAAGTAGGAATTGGCAACACTTAGCTCTCATTATACACTGTCAGGCCATAAAGTCTTCCCTAGTCACACAGTTGACAACTTACAGAGTTGATTCTTGAACAATACAGGTTTGAGCTGGTCAGGGTCACTTATACATGATTTTTTCAATATAATACAGTATGTAATACATATAACATATAAAACTTGTGTTAATCAAATGTTTATTGTAAGGCTTACAATTAACAGAAAGTTATTAATAGTTAAATTTGGGGGAGTCAAAAGCTATACATGGATTTCTGAGTGCATGGGAGGGTTAGTACACCTAACCCCATGTAATTCAAGGATCAATTGTACTGTCTCTACCACTCACTGTGCAGAGACAGATATCCTATCTAATAAAAGAGGAGTATGCAAATTGACCATACCTCTGCTACATCCACAAGTCACGCCCACCAACCATGCCCACCAGCAAATCAGAGTGGATATGCAAATTAACCCTATCAAGATGACTACGGTCACAGAGAAACAGGGGGGAGGCTTGGGTTGCCACTGGCGACAGAGGAAGCCAAGCTTTCTGCACACCCTGGCCTGCCAAGGTCTCTGCTTAAGGCAACAAAGTTTCAATGGCTGCTGCCATAGAGGAGCAGAAGGCTTGGCTCCAGTCCAGGCTACAAAGTTTCAATTGTAGAAGATAAATAAGTCCGAGATACCACTGCCTCCGCTTGGGTTGCCAGGGGCCATGGCCAGCCTGCAAACCACCAAGGTCCCTCACCCAGGCCACCCCATGCCCCAAGGGAACACCCACCCTGATCCAGGACACCCTTCAGAGCAAACCAGCTGGCCGCCACCTGTGAACCAGGCCTCTATCCTATCTAATAAAAGAGTAATATGCAGATAGACCATCACTCCAACACACAAGATGACTGCCCCCATATGATCAAAAGATCCTGCCCCCATGTGGACACAAGATGGCCACCACAAGATGGCCAGCAGGGGAGGACAGTTGGCAGGGACCAGGCCTGCAAGGGAGGGCAGTTGTGGTGATCAAGCCAGCAGTGGAGGGCAGTTGGGAGGGACCAGGCCGGCAGAGGAGAGAAGTTTGGGGTGACCGGGCCTGCAGGGAAGGACAGTTTGGGGAGGCTCAGACCTGTAGGGGAGGGCAGTTAGAAGTGACCAGGCCTGCAAGGGAGGCAGTTAGGGATGACCAGGCCCACAGAGGAAGGCAATTAGGCTGGGAGGAGAGCAGTTAGGCATTAATCAGGCTGGCAGGGGAGTGGTCAAGGGTGATCAGGCTGGCAGGCAGAAGCAGTTAGGGGCAATCAGGAAGGCAGGCAAGTGAGCAGTTGGGAGCCAGTAATTCTGAATTGTGAGAGGGACGTTCAACTGCTTATTTAGGCCTGATATTACCGGGCAGTCGAACATTCCTCAAAGGGTCCCAGATTGGAGAGAGAGCAGGTTGGGCTGAAGACCCCCTCCCCATACATGAATTTCATGCATCGGGTCTCTAGTTTTCTTATAAAATGTAACTATATTGTACATTGAACATCACTACAAACGTATTTTTACCTCTCCTATCACCCAGAAGAGTAATATGTACCAAATATTTTGGTTAATTCGACAATTATTCATTAAAATGATCTTTTAAGCAAAATTCTTCAAACATATTCTATATTCTAAAACCTAATACTTTACATTATCTATTGGTTCATTCATATTTCTATTTGCCATTTCTAATCAACTAATCCAAGTTTAAAATTTCATGTTCTTAAGATTTGTGCTTAAGATAACACAATTTACCAAAATTAACTCAAACTACATTTACATTCCATTTCAGCTACTAGCACTTAATTGCACCACAGGCTGCATGAAACAGATGTCAGGACATAATGAGCTAACCTGCATTATATTTTTGCTTTTTATCCCCTCCTGAATGATGATTTTAATGGGAAAGAGAATGAAACAGCTGACTAACTGAATGGACAAGTTATACAATGCATAGTTCTGAAGCTACGTACCAATGCGGTAGAGAGAGGCTGCAGCATGGCTACAAATAAAACCATTTCTGGAGTAACGCTGCTTGTTTTTAACTGAGGAGAAAAAAAAAAGACATGTTCTTTTCCTTTCTTTTTTATTTTTTTAAACTCACATAACTAATCTAATATTCCTGGCTATAAGGAACGGTATTGACCTTAGGAAATTGTTTAGAAGGTTTTTGAAATTAGAGATGTAGAACTTTTAAATATTTTAATTTATTAACCAAAGCAGAGGGACCTTACAGAAGAGACTTTGATGCTACTGATTTGAATAAAGAAATGAGTGCTAAACTTATTGTGGGTTTAATTTAGTTTGAGGTTCATTTTAGAAACAGAGCTGTAAAAACTCAGGGATTGAATAGCACTGGTAGAGGCATTAACTGAGCTGCAGAGAAGGGGCTGACTGGCCTGTTACATTTGCAGGCATTACTCAGCACTTTGGACATTTTCACAAACTGATAAATCTTGCCTGCTGCACAAGCAAGTTGAGACCCTTTTTACTGCTGTTCCATTGTTTGTTTTTCCACCAAAGAGAAAGGAAGAAAAGACAACTTGAGCATTAAGGAAAAAGGCAAATTGTGCAACTATTCAATGAGAACTAAATCAACTCAGTCTCTTGTGTCCTTTATTCTCCTCCAACTCCCCTAGAAATATACCTATAATCATTCTATCTGACACATTAGAGAACCAAAATGTGTGCCATACTATGTTCAGTAAATGTTTTTTTAATGAATAAATGAATGAATTGATAATCAATGGCTTATCCTAGGCCATGTGCTCAGTATACAGGTTATAAGACAGCAACATCACTATCCTAGTCTCTTATCTCATTCTAATACACATGTTATCACTAAACTAAGAAAACTAAAGCATATGTCCACAATGAAAATTTTTAGATCTTCATTCATATAAAAATTTTCCTTTCTTTGAAATCCAAGACTGTAACATAAAAATTTAATAAAGGGAATATTTTTATATTTGTGAACTAAAATTATATGGCATATTGATTATTGTTTTTCTAATAAACACTGAACTTTGAGGATATAAAAATCACCCAGAGAGCTCTTTGAAAATACATAGTCTAAGGTCCCACTCCCAAGGTTTTGTTTTAGAGCTCTGAAGTTGGGTCCAGAATCTGTTCTCAAAACACCTGTCCAGGTAATTAGGATATAGGGCTTGTACTTTATCAATAGGCAAATATTGAGAGACGCTAGTATGGAATAATGGACTGGGTGAACATCTTTAAGGATTTAAGTTAATTCATGCAAGTATTATTTTGTTGATTAATAATAAATTCATGATTCAATTAATTAAAATGTTGGAATTATTTTTGATCTAGAGTGGGCATGTGCCCTGACCAGGAATGGAACCGTTCATGCTCAACCACCCTGGCCAGGCCAGAGGTTTATTTTTCATAACCATGAAAGTTCAGTGGTACAAGCAAAAAATTTAGAATGAGAATATCTTGGTTCACATTTCGGTTCTAATTCTTAAAAAAATTGTGACATTAAAATAATCTCTTGACTTCCCTCAGCTTCTATGCCACCATTTATAAAACATGAATGATTGTTATAATAACTGTAGGTGCTTCCTAGCCTTCACACATTTTTGGAAATTGTGCCCATGTGTAACTCATGCTGGACGATGAAACTAGACAACCATGTTTGTACCATCTCATGTTCTCATCCCATTCCTAGAACCAGAGTCTGGTAGATGAAATGGGGACACAGATCATAGGGGAACCAATCCATAAGCTTAACTGAGACAATAGGAGTCTCTTTTCAGAGAATGTTTAAATTGGAGTAAGACTGAATGAGTCAGAATGTTGTTGGAACATGAACTGAGTGATCTAAAGTTGAATGTGGGGAAGTGATATCTGGCCATGAGCAAGCAGAGGACACCAGCCAAAACAGCAGAAGAGAGATAAGCAGAAACAAGAAGCCGGCATGAAACCACTGAGAAAAAATGGGCTGTTTTGATTTGGTTCCAGACTTCTCAATTCCAGTTCAGGTTCTTTATGGCTTAGCTGTGTTTTGTTCAGAGCACTTTCCACTTGTATTCTTACAATAAATAGCCCTTGAACTTAATACTAGTTTGAATGTGATTTTTATTTCTTGAAATTTGGTCAGTGTTCCCTGACCAAAACTTAAAAAATGTAAAATGGCTTTGCTTATAAAGATTCTTAAATTGTAACTGCCTGTCTCACAAAGGAAAAAAATGAAGTTTCAAGAGTGGTAAGTATCACAGATGAAAGATAATTTATAGGAAGTTTGATTTTGGGTCTACTGGTTCACAGTTCAATATTTTTTAAAAACAAACAAATGAATAAAAAACACAGGAATTCAGGCAGCAGGGCTGATATTTTATTTGAAACACTTATTGTCGCAACATGCTTTCTCACTGAGAAATTGAGCCATCTACTTTTTCATAAAAGTAGACTAAAAGAATCCTTCCAGGATAAACCTTTTTCAAAAATAGCCTTTAACATAATTGCATACATTTGGACAAATTTCTAGTTGGGCTGTCAGAATTTTATGTTTTAAAGAATGGTTAAGAATTGTTCTAGGAGAGGTGAGGTGAAGGTAGCCATTATTATTGCACCTTAAACATTAAAGAAGAAGAATTACATTTGGAGACTGATTTTGAGAATGGTATACTGATAGATCTTTCAGAATAGATGACCTGCAAATGGAAGCTCTGAACCACTTAATGAGTTGAGTGATTGAAAGTATTGTTTTAAATGATCATTTTAGATCTTGTGTAACATCTGCCAGAAAGAACAAGTTTTAGTGCAGTCGACACTAAGTTATGCCCATAATATTGAGCCAAATTTATTTTCCACATAAAGTCACAGTTTTATATGTTATATAATCTTTTGGCAGAAATAAGGAATAACATCCAAAATTCAAAGAATCTTGGTATAAAAATATCTAGTATTTTAGATGTTTCAGAGTAAGGCCAGAAAATAAGTTGGATATGATAAAAATACCAAAAATTTCTATTCAGTTGGCATAGGCAGGCAGTTACTAGGCATACATGTAGTAGAATAGAATTCAACAAGAAATTTAAAATGATCACTAAATATCAATCAGCCAATCAAGTACCAAAGAAACTATTAAACCACAACTATGCTAAGTTAGATGCTGGAGGAAGTAGGGCCATCGGAGTTTGCAATGTGCTCCCTTTTAATTAATAACTTTTCTGTGTAGACAAGAGAGTCTATCTATATAATCTTCCATGATCCCTTTAGCTGTTATAAGCAGAAAGCTAAAATCAAGATTCAACAAAAAACACATTATACTTCTGCATTTGGCAACAACTTCACCACTCTTTTTGGTTTTTTGGTCTTTATTATTCTGATTTATACTGCATTTGATGTTGTAATTTAGATCAAATCACTTTTGGAAGTAGAAAAGAAATAAAGCAAATGAAGCGTTCCCTTGCTATAGTTTATGCCCATTTCCAGTGACCTTTCTTTCCAGCGATAAAAGATCCTATCGCATACTTTCCTTGAGATACACCGGATATACCCGAAGACAGTTATACTGTTTCCCTTTCTGAATACTGTATAATTATTTGTATTGCTCATTTGCTCCTTTCCAATTTATGTCCAATTTCACTGATCTGCTTAGACACTCCAACAGAGAAATTATACTAAAATAGCCTAAGGATGATGCTTGATATTTGCATACATTTTCCTTAATACACATTATTGTCACCTTCTAGTAATAGGATTTTTTTTTTAACCTTCACCTGAAGATAGTTTTCCCATTGATTTTCAGAGAGAGTGGAAAAGAGAGGAAAGACAGAGAAAAATATCCATGTGAGAGAAACGTCAATTGGTTGCCTCCTGCATGTGCCTAAACATGATCCTGGCCAGGGAGAAGCCTGCAACCGAGGTAATGCCCTTGACCAGAATCAAACCTAGAACCCTTTGGTCCACAGGCCAACACTATCCACTAAGCCAAACAGGCTAGGGCAGGATATCGTTTTTAATTTAGCCTGTGTCTTTGTGCTAATCAATTTGAAATTTAAAAAAAAAAGGGTTGAAACAATGAAATTGATCTGTACATGTAAAAATATCCCATACTCCTCCTAGTCTTCCTGTGACTAATGAGAAACAACAAATGTATATTGTGTTCCTGTTAAACACAAGTTACATATTTTATGTGGGGTAAGATTATTGATATTTACTCTATTAGAAATTAAAATATATAAATCATAAAAATGTATTAATTCACTTATAAATAATAACAAACCAGTAACATGCTAATGAAATATTAGATGAAAAATAATTATAGCCCTAAAAAGATCTGAGTGGCATTATTTTATAAATTTTCAAATCTTTTAATATGTGCCTTAATGTCTAGATTCTTAAATCAGCTTTTAATTCAATGTTATAATTTACATTTGATGAAGAAAATCTGATCACATATAGATATGTAGCTGTAAAGTTTTAACAGCCTTTTCATATAAGTGTGGATAGTCTTCTTTGATAGTCTAACAAAACTAGACAGGTGGAATCTCAAACTGTATCAATAAACTTCTTGTTTCTGCTACACTAAAATCTATTTATTTATCTTGCACTTTGAATGGATTCATTATCCATGCATGATTTTATATCATTATCCATTACTCATTTGTAAAATATCTCTTGACTAAGTCATGCAGATCTTTGAAATATTGAAATACTTCATTATCCTTCTGCTAACATCAGCACTAATTAGTCCAAAAATCCTGTAAATTTTGAGAAGTTGTTGAGCTCATGATGACAAATATAAGTTTTCCAAAATTCTAATTACTCTTTTGAAAGTTCAAATGTTGTCATAGGTAACAAATATTATCAGTTATTTTTTTAAATGGTATATTTTATAAAACTTCCTTTTTTGAAAATCATTTGTTGAATAACCACTATTTTTCTGTCAGTCATTCTTTCAAGTAAAAATGATGTCCCATAGAAAAGAAGCTATGGCCAGCAGTGTTACTTAGTGGTTGAGTGTTGATCTATAACCAGGAGGTCACAGTTTGATTCCGATCAGGGCAGGTACGTGGGTGTGACTCGATCCTTATTGTGGGCATGCAGGAGGCAGCTGATCAACGATTCTCTTTCATTATTGATGTTTCTATCTCTCCCTCTCCCTTCCTCTCTAAAATTACCAATAAAATATATTTAAAAATAAAAGCAGTTTATTCTGCTTGCAACTCAAACATTGTATACGATTTTTGTGGGTTTTTTTAAGGCAACTATTGTCATACTTTAGCATGTGGCAGATATTCTTTATGTGTTCTTCATTTCAGCACACAGGATGTTTAAAATATGTGTATGTCTAGACAAAATAGAGTTAATATTTTTTAGTGCTTCATCAAAGACATTTCTTTAATAAAACTGGTTTTTAATGCTATTTATTTACTTATTTTTATTGGGAGTGTATGGTAGTCATAATAGAATGACTACTACTACAGTTTGGTGCCACTGTATTGAAAGTGTTAAGGTCAGGAGTTTTAAGTGTTCTTGTATAGCAAGTGCAAATGTCAATATAGTTAAAATGGCAAAAAATGTTTTTGTATTATTATGAAGATAGTTTGATGTGATAAACTTCCTAAAATGTTTCAAGGGAATTTAAGAGGGTCTGTGGACTACGCATTGAGAATAGCTTCTGAAATCATGCTAATGATTTTTTTATTTCTTGAATTATATTCTACATGAATCAAAGCCTATGAACGTGCAGAGAACACAACTGTGCAATATTTTTACATAACTCAATGAGTGGAGGGAGGGTTAGAAGTGAAATGCATAAATAATAGAGTAAAACAAAAATGCTTAGGAATGAAAAAAAAAAAGAGTAAAGAAAAGCAGTAAAATAAGGTGTGGCCCCAGGAAGAGTCAGTTGAGATTCCATTTTTTGTTATTCTGTAGAGTTTTTTGGAGATCACCCTCTTATTTTCTTTCTCTTTGCTTGCTTCTACTTAACTTCTTCACTATGTTCAAACTTCCATTTTGAAATTTCTACAAAAAGCACTTTTGTCTTTATTCATACAGGTTGATCTATAATCCTCTAAATGCCTTTTAAAAAATGGTGTGCAATCTTCCAGACTTCTCAAATCACCCGAAACCTGAAACGCCAAGGCCCAGGCCCATGTAGTACATAAATTATGGTGTTCCAGACCTAAAACCAGTCTGTTGCTTCTTTGGTTTTGTCCCAACACACTAACATACCCAGCTCCAAATACCACTGGCCTTTTAAATGGCATATCACATTCCAGGGTAATATCAAAACTACTGTCTGGTAGCATTTGTCAAGTTTCAAAGTAACTCTTTCCAAGATTTTCAAATTTGCTGAATTTCTTAGATTGAAATATTTTATGTAACAGAACTCTCTTAGTTTTCCCTTCTTGCTTAATATATTACTAGAAACCCTGAAATCTGGTTTCTTTTAATTTTTATTCAATATTTATCTTTAATTTTTAAATTATTAATAATAGTTTAAAATAAGTTGTAATTTAAGATTTGTCATTAACCATTTATTACCCTTCACATAGATTTCTCCCACTACACAGTCAATACATCTCACATCTCCAATATATCCTTGTAATTACCCTCATTGCTTCACTCTGCCAACTCTGGCTCAGTACTGTACATTGTTAATTTACTCTTGTTGTCATTACATTTGCTAATGATAGTAATTTTATAACTTGATTTGCCAATTTGATGAGTTCTATTCTATATATTTAAAATTTTTATGAACATATTGAATTAGTATTTACAGGTAGTTGTTATTTTTTAATGTCCTCAATCTGAAGACAATTTTTATAAAAACTATTCATTGGAAATAGTAGGTTCTGCATGAGTATATAATGACTTTCCTAAAATTCTGCTAAATTCTAAAGAGAAATAAACAAACTTGTCCACATCTTGGACTTCCAGCCTCCAGACCTGTGAGAAATACATTTCTGTTGCTTAAGCTCTCCATTCTGTGGTATTTTGTTATGGCAGCCCCAGCAAGCTACAGCAACAGCCAATGAATTCTTTGATCTCTAGGTCAATGATTCCCCTCTAATGGTATTTATGGAACAAAAGTGGACTAGCACCCTTGCCCATTTAGGTCAAGTGGTTGGACCATCACCCCTGGGATAGAAGGGTCAAGGGCACATACCTTGGTTGCGGGTTCCTCAGCCCTGATAGGGGTATGTGTGGGAGGCAGCCACGGATATGTCTCTCTCACGTCTATGTTTCTCTTTCTCCCCCTCCTCCTTCCCTTCCACTCTTTCTAGAAATCAATGGGAAAAATATCCTCAATTGAGGATTAAGGGAAAAAAGCAGACTAGCATGGAACACCATAAAAGACATGGATAATGTTGTATGTATAAGTTTGGTAAAGCATGTGCAATACATTAGAGATGTTTCTTAGAAATAACTTGTAATTTTTCTCCTAAAATATTAGGTCCTTACTGAACTATACATCATTATCTCCTTAAATTTCCAGTAGAGTAAAATATGAATATATTTTAAATTAGAAAATTTTGACATGAAGTTAGGTAAAAAAAATGTTTAACAGTTAAGGTCATATGGGTCAATTTTCTCTTTAAAGTTATGTGAATTCTCAAGAAAGAAGAATATCACTGCTCTTAAGTAAAAAAGTTGTCCCTAGCCCCCAATGTATAAAAGTGTTGTTAATAATAATTTGCTAAAACATAGGTGCACATATATATGGCACAGCCAACAAGATTAACAATACAATTCAAGGGGGAAAGAATAGTTTTTTAAACAAACAGTGCTGGGATAGCTGGATAGCAACATGTAAAAGAATGAAGTTAGACCCCTACCTCACATTATATACAAAAATTGGCTCAAAATGGAGCACAGACTTAAATGTAAGAGCTAAAACTATAAAACTTATAGAAAAATAAATAAATGTAAAGTTTCATGACTTTGCATTCTGCATTGATTTCATGTATACAACTGTTAGGGCCAGAAATAGAGTATTGGGGGATTAGTTATAGTTATAAGAAATATTAATCATGCTAAATTAACCATGACTGTTTTGCTCTGATTAAAGAAAGCCCATTCTAACATCTGGCTGAGAGTGGTACTCCCCAGGATATGGGAGTTAATCTCAGAATGTAATCTGTTTTCCTTTTCTAAGAACTGCCTATCATCATGGGAAGATTAACAACCTTGTTGACAAAATAATCTGGTCCTATAATTCCTACTTTCCCATGTAATCTTTGTCCTTCTATCCAATATAAGCAGCTGGCTTATTCAGAAAGGTAGAGGAGATTTTCATGGTTGACATGCTGCTCTCCGGTATTATTGGAATTAACACTCATACATGATTCAGCCTATCTCTGCTTAATTGGTTCCAGTAGTGACAGCCCACTTGTTGCCCAATTCCATAACATCAAAAACACAAGTGACAAAAGAAAAAAATTAAAGCCAAAGATTATACATATTTCATCAAAATTAAAGCCAAGGTGGTATATGAAGCACCAAAGAAGGATTAGGCCTTAGGAGAGGGCAAGAAGTTCTGTATCACTTAGAGGAATAAAACAAGTACCAAGTTAGCATAGAAACTCCCATTTGCCAGAGAGGAACTACAAGGTTGGTTGGTAACTGAGCAGGAGTGGGAGCAAAGAGCCAGAAACCATAAAAAACATAAACCATCAGAATGTAAAGTTTGAAGAGACAGAAATATAACAACAGAAGGTTCAATTCAGGGGAAACACGAAAGCTTATATTTACATGTCATCAGACTACTCTGACTTCACATTAATACTAATTAATCTTTAGCAAATAATTTGAGCCCCTGAAGTGCCCTGACCACGCCAGGGAATGTACCCATGGTTTCCATCCTCCGTGTCTGCTGTGGCTGCACCTTCTCCATTCAGTCATCTCAGAATAAGGCCTTCAGGGCAAACAAGACCCTCTGGGTCACGGGCTATTTTTATTTTAACAGATAATTTCCAGCAATCTAACCAATAATTTCCATTCAAACAGATTTTTTTTTCATCAATAGTGCCTTTTAAACACCTTTCGATTTCACTGTATTCTAGGAACCATAGCATTTTTCAAAGAACTTCGCAAAAAATTGTTAAAACTTCTTTCATGTGTGAAAATGATTTTATGTTTGTGTGTAGGGTTTTTTTGTTTTGTTTTGTTTCCTCTTTTTTAACCTAGTAACTCGTTACCATTAAATTGCTTTTTGTTAAAGCCAGGGACAATTAGAGCACACTCACCCATTCCACAGGTCAGGCTGAGGCAGTGGCCTATTTCCTGCCATTTCTTCTCTCAGGGTCACAAAACAGGTGCCATTCCTTATACCCCTGAGGCACTGTGCCTTTGGGACCTCTGTGTTTCTCCCTTTCCGCTGTCCTGAACACTCTTCTTTCACCTCATTCAGATAAAAATCACTTTCTGCTCCTCTTTAATAGCATTTCTGTCACAGTGTAGGAACTTCATTTCCTATAAGTACCGCTCGCTAAGCGATTGTGCCACTGGAGCTCCGGAACTTCATTCTTTAGTATAACTGTTTCTCCTTTCTTTCCTGTTGATTTAAACTGGCCTCACCCAGCACCCTGACTCACCTATCTCCTTCTCTGTTGCAGGATCACTCAGTCACTTATTCCTTAAGCCCTCAGGACCATGAGGTTCTGGTTCAAATAAAATAATCTTAGGAACAAAGCCTGGGTCTGTGTACCCTAGGGACAGAGTTTTGATCAAACGGGAGGAGATAACATCTACACCTTAGTTGTGTTTCAGCTCCATGCCCAGAAAAAAAATGGCAAAACCAGAGGAAAGAATGCCATGGCTAACATCAGGACCGGATGCACTGATCAACTACCCCCCATCCTGCACCAACCAATCAGTAGAGAACACAATCCTGATCACTACCCTTACTCCTGTATTAATGACTTAGCCCATCCCCAGAGGCCACTAGGGAGCCACGTCTGTCTTAGAACATTAGCTAACCTGTCTTTGGGTCACTTTCTAAAAATAAACCTTGCTTTATTTACTGCAAACTCCTGTTCCTGTCTTACTGGACTTTAAAGCGCACATGCAAACAGACTCCTTTTTTGTTTGTTTTGTTTTTTAAATGAATGAATGCAGGTTTAGGGGATTTGTATTCACTCAAAGAAACTATTTTGAAATTTTGGTGTGTCAGAAAGCAGATGAATTACAGCTGACATGTACGGACTGCACCAACCTCAGTCCTGACTATCAGGGATAGTAGCTCTACCATCACTCAGATGATAGGGCGGCAAGAGCACAGAAGCTCCAGCCAGACTTCCTGGGTTCAAGTTTGGGCTCTCCCACTTACAAACTGTCTGACCAAAGGCAAGTTATTAACCTCACTTGTGTTTTAATTTCCTCCTCTATAAATCGATTATTAATAATAGCACTTAATTCATGGAATTAAATGAGAAAATATTTGTAAAGTGCTGCTTAAAATAATTGCTGGCACCAAATAAACATTATACATCATTGTTAAGTAAAATAATGAATAGCTGGAAATTCCGAAACATGAACAAAAGAAAAAGCTGGAAAGGCAGTTTTGGGGAAATTTGGTTTATTTTTCTGACCAGAGTTGCTTTCAGAATAACTCTCTTCCCGACCTCTGCCCTCTGCCAGCATAATCTAAAGTGAGCGGTGAAACATGCTTAATTGACTAATCAGAATTTCAAAGGGAAGTGATTACTTCACAGTAACAGCATCCGGACCCTGCGTTGAAGATTGTGAGAGCTTCAGTTGCTGATTCCCACTCTCCCTCCACGCTCCTCTTTCTCTTCCTTTCCCCTTCCAAGGTAGCTGAGAGAACAGGTCTTTCTTTTGCTCTTGGAACTTACAGGGAAGAAATGATGGGATAGGCTTCTTCAACTAACCCAGAGGAAAATAGCAGGTATGGGCCCACAGGCTAAATTGTGCAAAAATTGCTTTTTTGTGTCAAGCACATACCAATTAAAATGGTGAGGACTACCTGGTGTAAGTGCTAGGGATAACTCCAAAAAAGCCCCAGCCTTTCCCCTCCACCCCCAGAGAAGATGCTCTTATGTTTCCCTCTCTGAATCTCTGACAGTGCCCTCTA
This sequence comes from Lasiurus cinereus, assembly GCA_011751065.1. Classification (NCBI taxonomy): domain Eukaryota; kingdom Metazoa; phylum Chordata; class Mammalia; order Chiroptera; family Vespertilionidae; genus Lasiurus; species Lasiurus cinereus. Next base: position 20,384,696 of record JAAGEH010000393.1, on the reverse strand, counting down.
CATAAGGAGCTAGAACATTTCTTACTGGATTCCTCTGGGAGACCCAGAGTTTTCCTGGGTTGGTAGCCAAGAATTTATTTCTGGGTCTCTAGCCCATCCTTTCACCCTGCTATCTCTGGTTAATAAAGCAGAATCCTGTCTGAAGTCCCCAGTGCCTTCTTGGATACTGTATAATTAATTAGGCCTACAATTGTGACTTCCCCTCCCCTCCCATACATGGAGAAACCCTGTGGACCATGCCTTAAAGGGAAACTGCCCTAATAAATGAGTTTCTATCACGGGAACTAAATGAAGATTATTAGTATTGGCTGTAAAATCCAGCGCATTAATTTTACTAGTATGAGCATTCTGGATGCACTGGCCACCTAAAGAGATGTTTGGGGAAAAAACAGACCAACCATGTTAAGAGAGAAGAAAAAAGAAAAAGTCATCAAATGAGTTGCAGTGAGTTCAATGAATCTAATTCTATTGCTGGGTTCATGTGATATATAACCAGCCACTGGACTCTGTTCTAGTGGTTTATAATGTTACTTCGCCCTCTCCACGAAATTGTTTTCCCGTAAATCTCTGAGGCCATCCATTCCTGTCTACACATTATGTTCCTAAAATAGACACATCTAAAAATCTCTTCAAGGAGCTTTGTGGAGGAAGGCCTAAATTGCAACACTGCTCCTAGAAGAAGGGTGCAATGGCTCGATAGCAATGACAGAAGCAGCAGCCACAGAGGGAGGGCCACAGGAGTTTTTCACCATAGTTATTCTGCTTCCCAAATGCACAGAGGAGGGGAAAGAAAGTGTCAGACGCCCGGGGACTCGCAGCACCTCCACTTGCATCACCCTGGCCTGCCAGGTATTGCAGCCAATAGGAGCAGCAAGGTACCCACTGCTCCTAAAGCAGAATCCACCATCCTCAGCATGGAATTTTCCTATTTCTGTTTGGCATCACCCTCTTGGGATGATTTAAAGGGCTTTATAAAGAAATATATCCTGTTATACTACACTAGCGCATCGGAAACCTGCCTGCACCACGTGAACCTGTCAATCCATAGAAAAGGAAGCCACATTTGATAAGTGTAATAGCAACAGTGTTTGGCAGTTTGCAGGTTTGCTAACAGCACCTCAGAAATATTTAGTCACATGCACATATGGACAGAACGTTATCCGGCTTTGGTTTTAATCATTTCATCAGACACCTACAGAGCACCAGCGACCACTCTATCTAAACTCTTTTGTTAAAGAGGAGTGACAGCTGTCAGGGAGTAACTGAAAGAAACAAAAAGAAACACGAGAAGTAAACGTGGGGTGGGGGTGTCTTTACACACATGCCTCAAACAGGTAGGAGAGAGGAGATCCATGATAATAAAGATGGTCAGGAAAGCCTCCCATCCACCCAGAGACATTTCCTGTGCCATTTGGAAAAGCAAGATGTTCACCCTGGGAATGGAACAGCATCTGCAGTATCATTGCTGATGGTGACCTCTGTCTAATTAAAAGTAACTCAGGATTTCCCATTTGGTGCCACAGAAAGGCTCTGTGCCCACTGCCCTTTAGCTCCTTTGTTAGCACAGTTCCATCCGAGATGGGGGGAGGGAGGGGAAGATCATTGTCCCTTCTCGCCCAAGCCATGAGGCATTTCTCCTCCAAAGCCCAGCCTCTGCCTCTATCTTCCTCCACATAGCACCCCTGCAATGCTAGGCTCCAGCAGCCGTCCGTCTGCTGCCTTCTCTTCCTGGGCTTTTTAACCCTGAGAACTAACGTTTGCTCCCTTCTTAAGAACACCATGACCTCTATTCTCAGCTAGTGCAGTTCTAAAGCCCCAGTGAGGGAGGGGGCTTCAAGGGAGACCTTGAATAGGATCCAAACAAGCAAAGGCAAGAATTGGCCAGGTTCCAAGCTATTTCAGGCCAAAGAATCCCATCTTGTATCAAAATGCTGAGCTGCAAAACAAACCTGATTTTAGTTCATGGAAGGTTGAGAGAAGAGGGGGAGGGGAAGAAGAGGAGAAGAGGAGAAAAGAGGGAGGAGGGGGACAGTTAGTTCAAATTCACAGACAAAAAATGGACTTCCTGCTCAGCCCCAACTGTATTTCCAAGGGCTTTATCTCCAAAGGAAGAACTAGAATGAATATGTCTAACATCGCAATGAAACAACCAGAAGGCTTACCTGATTTAAAGGAAAATTACCCATCTGCAATGAGGAACTGCATCTCCCAGAGACCAGATAACAACGTGCCTTCAGTTGCAATTGTTCAGATTCCTTCTTATAAAAGGTGACCAAGGATTTACAAGGGCTGCAGTCTCACTGGGGCAGAACACACATACACAAACACACACAGGCACACATACACACATGCACCAGAGACCTCTGCAGCATCCTCTCGGCTTCATCCCGGCCTCACTCTATGGTACCTAATACAAATCAGCAAATAGCTTGTTAAAAAAAAAAAAAAAAGTCGGGGAAGCACCTTACATTATATCGCCATCTAGTGGTCCAACGTTAAATATGTTCTCATCAGCCAGATTTACATGTTCTTTCTCAACTTCTTTTCTCTCAGCCTCTTTCTTTCCCTTTTGCTTCTTTCATTATTTCTCCCTCTTGTTTCTCCTTCATTTCCAATACTTCTAGCATACCAAACATCTAATGACTCAAAGATGAAAGTGTTTAAAACTAAGTATAGCTATCTTCAAATATAGCAAGTAGCTTGTTTTTTGCGTTTTATTTTTGTTTAAAAGAATTACTTTATTCCCATTATGAATCATTTAGTCTTTACAAATTATAAAATTTGTGAATAAAACTTAGTGTTTTTATTCCAGCTGAAGAAAACTGGGTGGTCCTTATTACAGATCTGCAGTTTTTCATTGGGGACCTACTTAAAGTTTTACTCATTTTAATAATGTGTTTAAATAGTGAACATCTCAGAGTGAGAATATATGAGTTTTACTTCAGGTTCCACACTAATGGCCGTGTACCTTTGAGCAAGTCATTGAACTCTTCTATAAAAACTTACATTTTTCCTCGTCTTCATCTGTAATGGGAAGTTAAACAAGATTATCTCCCCACTCTAAATGTCTATGATTTTCTTTTCTTTTACCACAACATGTTTCAGCATCTTGTGGATATAACCTAAAGTTTAATTAAATGATCATATTTTAGTAAGCAAATTTTGAATCCAATTAAGTGTAACCTTTTGATAGAATTATGTAAGCCATATACATCATGTTTTCCTGACATTAAAGAATCTATGTGAAACTATTCATAATACCAGAAAGTGGTTTTAGAGCTTCGTATATTATCTACTGTCCTTTAAAACTGAAACAGCCTTTAACCTTTGGTGGTGTATAAGCTCACAATTAACTAAGTGTAGATAGTCATTTGCAGTCATTTGTACAAAATATTTCATCCTGGTTGTTTTCTGCCTAACATACTTGTTATTGATATAACTATCATGGCATGTGCTTTATCATTTATTAAATGACATCACCTTCAACTTTTTTTATTTTTTACTAAAGGATGGTACAATATTTATTAATACTATCATAGTTATTTTCCTTGTACATTTGAGTGCATATATGAGTCTTTCTGAACCTTATAAGTAAGGCTCAAGGCCACACATGTAACTAGCAAAGCAATAACACTAAGGCTCTTGGGCTCCATATCCATTGTTCTTTAGAACATACTAAAAGTCTGTCTTTCTTTCTTTCTTTCTTTCTTTCTTTCTTTCTTTCTTTCTTTCTTTCTTT
>JAAGEH010000393.1:20118196-20380947 GCA_011751065.1 Lasiurus cinereus | reverse complement strand
TTTCTTTCTTTCTTTCTTTCTTTCTTTCTTTCTTTCTTTCTTTCTTTTTTTCTAGAATCACAAGAATGTAATTTTCATTTCTATGCTTGCAAAACATTTGCTAGCCCTTAATTATAAATTACTCATGGACCCATCTTCTCATCTATAAAAGAAAGAACTTGAGTAATCATTCCTGTTCCAGCTTAAAAATCCTCCAAAGGGTAATCAAGGTGGTATGAATACATTAAATAAAGGTAGTCAGTGTCTGGAAGTGGTGTTGCTCAGTCTCAAGACAATGCTAAAGGAGTTGGAGGGCCAGGCTGCCAATATTTGGTAAATAATGACCAAGATGTAGAAATAAAGAAGTGGAAAATATGTCAACTAACGGGTACTTTTTAAAATCTTAGGCTAACATATTCCATATTAATAGTACTTATAGTTTAGATATACAGGCATACAAATAAGAACACCCTGGCCACATGTTTTAATGCCTTTTACTTGCTTGTCATAGGGTGCAACTTTTTGAGTGTCTGCTCATAACAGTGCTCTCTACAGCTTTGCCTCTTTAATCTCCAGAGATGAGCCTGTGCTCCAAAGTTACAGAGAAACAGAAAAGGGGAGGGAGCCTGACCATCTGATCCTAACAACTGCAAGGTCCAGCTTTCGCTCCCCATGCAGACTCAGGACCAGGTGGGTCAGGGAGCTGAGACAAAGGAATCCTGCAGGGATGGAAGAAGTAGTGGCAAAAGGGATCAGACTGACTTCCTGGTTCTGACTCTAGTCCTTCCCAAGATCCAGATACTTTCCTGATTTGGGATTCCATGATAGATACACATGCTCAGTTCAAGTTTCTGATACTCAGTAGAGTCCTAACCAGTTCACTCACTGCAGGAATCCAATGGCCTTCACCCTTGATAGCCATAAATGTTGCTCATATTCTGTCACGTCATTTATTCACATCCTCAAGCTCCTGCTGTATGCCAGTCACTCTTCCTGAGATTATATCAGTGAATAACCTGGATCAACAACTCTCCATTAGCTGTGTTTACTCTGACACTTTAGAGAAATGGAAAGCCACACTGCTTAAACTCCCCATCCCCTTCCACCTCTGTATCTTTGCTCACAACCTTCACTTTTATTGAAAGACCTTCCCCCTGTCTGTATATGGAAAAATTCTACCAATGTTTTTAGGCCACATATTCTTTTTTCTCGAATGTCTTTTTATTTATTTTTTTTTTCTCCATAGGTAGAATTCTTTTTTTCTTTTAATTACAGAACAACTTCATATTTTATTTTGTGAATAGCTGTCCTTCCACACAAAAGACATTTAATTCGTCAGAGTTGAAGCAATTTAACAACATTGGTAACTTTAAATATTCCTCATATAAGGCCTGGCATAAAAGTAAAATATGAGATTTTTATTAGTGTAATATACACTTAAATCACTTATTCATAAAATATGGCAAAAAATAACTTTAAAAGGAACTTTATGTGTGCTATCCTACACTTGTTCCTTTTGACCTTGTGCCAAGAGTTTTATGTAAATCCTATTCACCTCCAAAATTATAAACTCCCTGTGGAACCAGCTGTGCATTTTTTAATCTTTGTGAATCAAGTTGATTTATTGAGATATAATTTTTTCTTTCTCACTGTTCTGTTTCTAGTTTCAAAGAATGAAATGGTAACTTCCCCTCTTCCCTCCCTTCTGAATGTTAGCCAATCCAAGAGATTCTCTGTATTCTTGTCTCAGAAGGTGGAAAGAACATACATGCCTATATAATACTTCAATCTGTGTCTGCACGAACTTGCTAAACTGGCTAAGAGGCTTGGGCTGTGCCTTTCCTGTGCTGGAATGTCTAACAAGGCAAAGAGGATGAAAGCATAAGATGTCTTTAGTCCTCACATAGTTCTTCTATCATGCGAATTGGATCATTACTTTGGTACAGCTCTGTTGGGGGCCAGTGGCAGCAGTTCACTATTCAATGTCCAAAAGAGTCAGGGAATACGGCAGTCGCACGTAATCACCGTCTGTGAGTCTTGGGCACTGAAGAGGAAGAGAGGTGGCTCAGATGGAAAAAGCTGCACCAGTTACTTTTATCTCTCAGTTCTAAGACAGGAGAATAACCTGTTGCCAGTTGAACTTTGAAAGGAAGCTCTATGTCAGAAGGCTGACATATCTGTATGATTAATATCAGAATATTATTTAATATTTTATTGTATACAAAATAAAGGAATGTGTTATCAAAACATTTTGTTTGATTTTCATCTTTTGGGGTTCTGAAAATTTTACCCACTTGCCTTATAAAATGAGTTAACTAATTTGGGGCCTGGAAGGCAGATGGGGGACAGGGGTCATACTTGATCTTTGGCCAAAATTTCCCAGAGTAATAGCCAAATCATTATGTTTTGAATTTTGGATTTATTTTTGCTCAGAATTATAAATTACATTTGAGTTTTAAGGCAGAAAATGTTTCCAGATCCTTCAGTAATTTATTTGGGAATTTGGTTCACCAATGACATGAAGCTAACTTCTCCCTTAAGGAGAAGGAGAAGGATGTTGGTATCCAGAGTTGACCTTGGGATGGTGTCCCAGAGGGTTTAATGGGGATGCTGCAGGTGTTGGGGGTGGTAGAGGGTCGTCTGATTAAGTGGTGAGTGATTCCAACATGGATAGCAAGTGCGAGGGCCAGAATTTGAACCCAGACTTTGTAACTCTAAATCCATAAGGCTACTTTATCATCACCTCACTTCACATCCTGGCGTTTGCCCCTTTGTGATCAGAAGATGGAACTCAGCTAAAGCACAGAACTGATGTGATCCCACAGTAAACATAATTTACACTGAGAATTTTGCTGTGTAGATGGGAATTTCCCAGTACTTTTTCGTGTAATGCAGCATTCTGCAAAGACTTAATGCCAATACCTTGCTCTTCCCCAAGCATTTACTAACACAGGGCCTTTAGCCACCACTATTTCAGAAATAAAACCCATTTCCTAGCAGAAAATAATGAACTCTTACCTTTACTTTCCATGTTAATTTGTCTTTTTGAGCCAGAAGTAAATGTGAAATTTGCCTGTTATTAAATAAATAAATGCAGAAACTGCAATTAAAAACCCTCTTTTAGGACGACAGCCAACTAGTTTTCTAGCAAGTTTAAAGTTAAAGTTTCTTTTTTAAAAATATATTTTTATTGATTTCAGAGAGGAAAGAGATAGAAACATCAAGGATGAGAGAGAATAATTGATTGGCTGCCTCCTGTATGGCCCACAGTGGGGATCGAGCTCACAACCTGCGCATATGCCTTGAGCAAGAATAGAACTGTGACCTCCTGGTTCATAGTTCGAAGCTCAACCACTGAGTGACAAGAGCCAAGCTAAAGTTACAATTTCTTAATAGAACAAAATTGGCCTATTAGTTTTAGAACACCAGTATTAGAAGGTAGACATTTGAAACTGTGGTAAAGTTCATATCCTCCCCTAAGCACACAAATCAACTATTTTATCAAGCATGATATTTTATATTTTATGTCCCTCCTCTTGATGCACTGAATCAAATCTATGATAGGGTTGTGCTTTTTTTTTTTTTTTTTTTTTACTCGTGTACTACTATTTTTAAGATCACCTACAGTGTATTGAGTCTAATAACTGGAATTGCTGTTTTATTTTATTTTAAAAATGTTTTTCATGTCTTCAGAATCAGTTGTGGACACACAGAAAAATATTTAAAGTTTTACAAAAAATTTCAAAAAGTCAGCAAAATGACTCCCAGGTCTCTTTCTAGTCATAGAGAAGAAAAGGAAGGGTTTTTCTGACCTCACCACAATGCTGTATTTTAAAAGGGGAGGAAGGCTATGGGATCATTGATGAACATCAGGGCCTTCAGCTCCCCATGCCGTCCCTTCCATTCCATCCAAAGCAGTGGTTCTCAATCTTCCTAAGGCCGCGACCCTTGCATACAGTTCCTCATGTGGTGGTGACCCCCAACCATGAAATTTTGCTACTGTTATGCATCATGATGTAAATATCTGCATTTTCTGATGGTCTTAGGCGACCCCTGTGAAAAGGTCATTCAACCCCCAAAGGGGTCGCGACCCACAGGTTGAGAACCGCTTATCCAAAGCAATGAAAGCCATAATTTCATTATAAATTCACAAGCAAACATTTCCAGGGATGAAATGTCTCCATGTTGGAAGATTCATTGCAATTTCCTTTTCCATTGGTATTGGAGAAGAAAATAATGATCATCCTAAACCAATAAATCAGTTTTATGGACAAGACATAGTAAGATACAAACCTGATTCTCAAAGGGGAATTAAATATAAGAATATAAAACATTCAATGATATCAGCATTCCAATACTGGTCCAAAATGGGCATTAAATTACCAAACTACTTTTTATAACTTTATAAGTATTATTCATCCTCTATTTTACAACAAGGCAACATATTTAAAAAATCACTTTACAATGTCTCAGTATGTACATATATAAATCAGGTCATTGTGTTATACACCTAAAACTTAATCTAATTATATTTCCACTTAAAAATAACATTAGTGTTCTGTATGAATTTTCCATTTTAAATTCTTTCTTATTTGGGAGCTTGGTTTATATATCTATTTTTTTCTTCAGCTCAGGTATAAGAGTACACTATCAATATTTACTGAGGATGCCATTGACGGCATTTTTCATAACAACAAACTCTCTGCCTTTCCCCAAAACAGTCAGGAGTATCACACCTTCGACAGCTTGCTTTCTTCGTTTCCTCTGCCTAGAGACCTCCTCTTTTCTGGCTATGTCTTCTCTACCCTTTATCTGTGTACCTCTCCACTACCTGACTCCACCCCCAATCTCTTTGAGAGCAAAAACAATGTCTTATTTTTATTTCCCACACATATTCCAGTGTCTGTGGTTGAATTAAGGTATTTTCTGAACTGATGACATCTGCTGATTATCGATGAATCAAAATTCCAGAGTAAAAGTCCACAAAAATTTATATGTAGGATAAAATAACTTTTTTAAACCTCATAAAACACAATGTCAAGTAACAACAACAAAAAAGTTGTCTACTGCTTTAGCAAGAACTGAGGAATTGTGGCGCTCCCATGTTAGCAGAGATCCTCCAGACAAGGATTCTTATTCTAGATCTGAGGAATGATGTCAAGAGCAGTGATGTGACTTGTCCAAGGTCACACAAAAGTCCATTCAAATTTTTTCCACGTGAAGGAAATTAATATTGAGTAGGTGCATCAGCACATAAGGAGCAAAATGGAAGTGAGTGGAATATTTCTAGAAATGCCACAATTGATTTTCACTCATGTTTTGACAGAGAGATGGATGCGATGGAAGATCTGATTGCAATTACTGTTTAAGAAGGTGATGTACTAACCAACATTGGTTTTAGCAAAGGTTAAAGAAAGTGACTGTCCTTCAGTCTAGCTCCATGTACTGATCTTAAATATTAATTAACCACAAAGGGTTCAAGCTCAAGGGCATGAGCACCAGCTACTCAGAGTACAACCCTGACAGATTTCAGGAATGCAGGCTCAAAGACAGTCCCAGGAAATATCCAGGAAGCAAATGGTCATGAAGTTCTCTTGAAAAGTCAAAATGTAATCTAAAAATTTATAGTTTGTTTCTTTAGAATCGGAAACCATATTTATATGGCAGTTATCTTTCATATATGGAAATAAAACTTGTCTCACATGGTTGAGTTTTACCCTTTCCTTTAAATATATAAAAGCTCCATAAAACTCTTGAGAAAAGATAAAATATATCATAATATATAAAGCATTGTGTCCAGAGGAACTGCCACAGAAGGATAAAGAAAGGAAAGAAAGATAAATGTCAATTGTTAAAAATGTTTGAACAATCATACAAAACTAACTGACTGTGCTAGGTTCTGTTTGTGCTTAGATGTGCTTTTCCCAACCTCTTAAATCAATTAAATATTATGCTTGGGTTTTTGCATGATCTAATTAATATAGCAATTTCCCTGCTTTGCAAAGAAGAGTAAGTTAAAGTTATTGGAACCTAAATACCAGTTTGCTAATTTAATATATTTTTAAATTAACTACATCACTTGTCTACATATTGAGGAGATCTAATTAGATTTTTTCTAAAATATATTTTATTGATTTTTTACAGAGAGGAAGGGAGAAGGATAGAGAGTTAGAAACATCGATGAGAGAGAAACATTGATCAGCTGCCTCTTACACACTTCTTACTGGGGATATGCCTGCAACCAAGGTACATGCCCTTGACCAGAATAGAACCTGGGACCTTTCAGTCTATAGGCCAACGCTCTATCCACTGAGCAAAACCGGTTATGGCTTAATTAGATTTTTTAATGAAGAGGACTGTCTTTACAATGAAGTAAATAACTAATATTTATGAAGACATCTCTTTACAGAATAATAGTGAACTTTGCTATAACTTAGCATAAGCAAACATATTGTTCCTGTTCCCTTAGAGCAGGGATGGGGAATGTAAGACCCACAAAATCATTTGGTTTGGCCCTGCCATGGCATTAGGAGCGCATTCATTAAATATTTGACCAAATAGAGCAGGCTAATTTTCAAATTGATAATCTGGTATGGCCCTTGAATAATGTCAAAATACCCAAATGGCCCTTGGCAGGAAAAAGGTTCCCCAACCTTCCCTTAAAGGACTTTTTCTAGCACCTTTTTCTTTTCATGTGCAAAGGCAGAAAGCCACTGACTTTACCAAGAGCACAGCAAAGCTCTCCATAATGTGTGCACATGTCATTAGAATTAGGTGCTGCCATGTTTCTCCCAGAGAGCAACACCATTTACACATCCCTAAGCAGTTTCTATCTTCAGAAATCTATTCACAAATTTACACAAATCACATATGATAATACGTCTTCTTCTCTCTCCCCTTGGGAAAATCAAGAATTCCACTGAGGGCCAAAAAATGGACAGAGGTCATTCAGGGCCCCCCTTCAGGACTTCCAATTCTTTAGAACAGATTAACAAATAAATGGGGAGAAGTCCTCAAGGAAAGCCAGATGATAATTACATTTAGTCCAGTCCTCCCAGAATGCCTTGGAAACTTGTGGCCCATGAACTGAGTTTGCTGTTTCTGGGATTGTCCCTATTCATATTGGATAGTAGAGCACTAAAATGTCTTCTTACCTATAGCTGGAATCACTGGGGGTTTGCGGGTAGGAGAGAGGTGCTGGGCAGCCATACTCCCAGGCCTGTGGGCAGTCTCCTATATCTGGTGTTCTGCAGTCAGATGAAAACAAACAGATTCTCCTACTCATCAGAGGATGTTGTCATGACGAAATTTGCCTTAACATTTTCCATGGCACTTGATACATGAGGAAACTCAGAGACTAACATATTTGTTTCCATGCCCCACTCTGTCCCTTTGAAAGATTTTACAATCTGGTTGTTATCATGATGTTAAAGTAACCTGTATGCCTGCTCTCTGTGGGGAAGAACAGGCAGGGTAGCAGGAGAGGGTTCCTTCTGTGTCTGCAGCTCTTTAATTCACACACATGCAGTGTGACCATTTACATTTCTGCTCCCTTACTCTTTCTGCAACCAAGAAAATACAAAATGGGGAAATTTACATGACTTCAGCAATGGTGAAACACAGAAATTACTTATTTCTCCTTCTTCACATGATTGTTGCTTCTAAACTGTTCGTTAATGTCCTAACTCCCCGTTTCTCTCCCCTTTGCTCCCCAAGACAGCAGTACCTTTATTCATATTCTCATCTGCCCAGTCTCCTCTCTAAAGAGCCACAACAGAGGTACCTTCCATGATACATCAAATGCTTTAAAATTGCACCTCGGCTTTAGTCAAAAAATAGATGATACACATTTAACCAAAAAAGTTCAAATTAAGTGAAAATAATTTAACAGAGAAACTATTTACAAATTAGGCTAAGATGGTTGATGAAGCATCCAGGAACCAGCCATGAAAAGAGCCAATGCCACTCCTTGGTCTTAACAGGTGAGAGGCGGAGCAATGGCACCAGGTTCCAGTAGCACTGGAGCTTTGGAAGACTCAGCAGGAGATGACCCACAGGAGAATGCAGCCTCTTTCTTAGCTAGAAGGTGAGGTGTGATGGGACAGACCCTCCAATTTTTCTACTAATGCCTGCCTTGGGCAAAACTCTAAAGAAACAAGACATGGGCTCCTAGAGTATGTCTACCCAAGGAAAGTGCCGTCTGGGGACTAAGGGTCTTTCCATCCCCTGGTCCCACTTCTACCTGACATTTCACTCCCACCCCTCCCCTCCCTGGACGTGCACTCAACAGCTTCTGTTGGGGTGGCCCCTCTTCCATGGCCACACTCGCATTAGACTCTGAACTCTGTCCCTCCCATGTGTACATTTAGTCCTCCTATGTTTGCATGTCGCTTGGTAACTCATCATCTTGTTTTAGCGCCTTAAATCTTAGTCCCTTCATCCACATTGTCCTTCTCCACACTTCCATTACTTTAAAAGCACAGGGAGGATAACTTGCAAGTTCTACCAAATGCTAAGGGCTGTTGAGAAGTGGGGAGGAGAACTGTGCCCCATCTTATCTCTAAAATCACTCCCCCGTTTTCTTGGTTTTAAAAAGCAAACACATGAACGTAAAATATTTTGCAGAGATGAACAACATCTTTATGAGATTAATACCTTAACTCAGCACAGTGCTGAGTAGGTACTCAGAAATAAATATATTGATATATCAACATCACTACTTTCAAATAATTTCTAATAATGATCTGAGAGAAATAATAATTCATAAATGCTGAAACCTCGCAGCAATCTCATGAAATGGATTCTGAAATCATTATCACAATTTTATAGATGAGAAAGCTGAGACTCAGAATAGTTTACTAACTTGGCCAAGGTCAACAGTAAGATGATTAAGTGTGGTCTTGAAACCAACAATCTGTCTCCAGAGTACTCAATCTTACCACAAGTTCCTAATGTCCTGTTTTATATAAACCTCTGCAATATCACATCATTAAACTCATTGTGGTAAGTCTCTGGGATCCAAGTATAAAGGCAATCAAGTGGGAGATGACAGAGCTGCTCCCCATTGGGCTGGATTATATCACATTACACTCACTCAGGATGCAATGGAGGAAAGGCATTTCTCTGGGTGGCCAAACCAAGATAGTTGGTAGGTGTGAAGTAGATTTCTGCCAAACATGTTGGGGGTGCTGCTGTCTGTGGTGGGCTGGGAGGGTGGCAGATGGCAGCTCTTCCTTTTCATTTGTTTTGGATTCTTCAATCTTCCACATAATAAAACTATGTCAACACCAAGTCAACAAATAAACTCCACAGGAAGAGTGGAGGGGAGAAGCTTGCCTCAGTCTGGCACTGCTTTAGTTTCCAGAGTCCACATTTGTTATAAATGTGGAGGCTCTACAAGCAGAATTGCTGATCATGAATACTTCACAAAAAGGCTGGTTCATGTTGCAAGCATCATCATCCTCAATGAGCTGCTTTTTCGCAGCTCATTTTTGAAAAACAAAAGTAAAATAAAAGCTCTGCTTGATATTTGTAAAGACGAGAGACACATAAAAACACCACACTTTCTGGATTTAAAGACTTGCTTCTCAAAGTATAGCAGTGGACTCCCAGCATGAGCATCTCTTGGGAATCTTGGGTTCCACCCTTTCCTGCTAAAGCAGGATTTGCATTTCCACAAGATCACAAGGTGATACCTGAGCACATTAAAGTTTGAAAAGTACTACTATTGGCAATGACCTTCATAGCTGCCTCAGATCCTTAAGACTACCCATATCTCTCTGCACCCAGAACATGTAAATCAGCCACTGTCTTCACCATTCCCTAACACTTCCCTCCACTTCTGGAAGGTAAGCTTTGAAGTCTGAGTCAGGCATTTCCCTCCTGCCATCGAGAAAATGAGAAAACGCTTAAACTACCCTTCGTGTAACATTTTAATGTCAATTGTCCTTTATGGACCTTAACTTTTCAGTTTTTCTCTTCCCCAGGCCCATTCTGCAAAGGCAGTCACTGTCAACAACCTTGTTGCAACTTTTCTGAAATTTCTTATAGGTATCCAACCATCTGAAATATATGTTTTGTTTTTTCCCCAGAATTGACAAAGTACTATATATGTAGATGTATGCCTTGTTAAATGCACATAATTTACCTTGAATCTCTTACCTTGTTATTATTTAGAGTACTTTAATTTCAAAATATTAAATTTATTTAATCAGTCCTCAAATAATAAACACTTATTTTTAGGGTTTTTTAGTTTGTTTTTGCTTTTTGGGTTGTTTTTTGTTATTTCAAACAATGCTGGTATAAAACATCACTTTATAAGCTCTTTCCCTACTTGTTTAAGTTTTTCTGTAGGCTTCATTCTCAGGAAATAGCTCTATTGAATGGGAGGGTAGGTGTCTTTAACTTTGGTAGATATATTAGACTTTCCTCCAAAATTTTGACACCAATTTGTACTCTGGCAGCAATAGCATTAAGATCCCTGTTTCCTATACCTTTGCCATGTAGACCCTGAGAAAGAAGATACTTAATAAGCAGGGCTCCTGGTGGCTAACTGGGATCAAATTTAAATAATAATAATAATAATAATAATAATAATAATAATAATAAATAGTAGTAGTAGCAGCAGCAGCCAGAGCCTAGCATCCATTTCTACACAAAGGCTTCTCACGTGAACTGCACTCCAGAGAGAAGCCTCCTCAGCACTGGACTGCCTCCTTGTGCTATATTTCTTCCATCTGAGCCAGCCCTTATAAAGGAGTCCCTGGAATCCTATTTCAGCCAATAGAACTGAGGCTTACCCCATCCAACTGGAGCAGTGTAGCTATATCCCCATCAACCTACCAGAGTGACTTCACTCTGTCCAATCAGGATAGTGCCTTTTGGACCAATGAAACTGTGAATATTTGGAGTCTTCATTTACATGAGGATGAACCAATCAGGACCAGAAGTGTAGACTTCTATCTATATGAGCCAGCTTCCCTCTGGTTCTGAGAGTGTGCACCACCAAAGACTGAAGACTGCCTCTCCCTTGCTGAGCTGAAATGCTGAAGATGTTTCCCCAGAACAAAGCAGACCAAGAGGAGTGGAACAGAGTATCAAGCCAGCTATCTATCTGCCTCAGAGCCCTGCTCTATTACAATTGAACTGCTTTACAATGAATAAAGTTTTCTTCTTCACTGCACTCCAAATTGGGGATTCCTGTTAGCGTTGACAACTATTTATAGGTTGACAGCTATCAGTAAGAATTATCAATTTTTTTCTTTGTTAACTGGGGAATAAAAAGTGTTGACTTTACCTAGGAGTTTCCCATAGGAGTTTACTAAGATATGTGGAGGAGAAAGGGAAAGTGCATTCCAAAAAGAGGAACACTGTTTACAGACAGATGTGAGGTTGGATCTGTGGAAGTGGCTTGAGTTTGGATGGGTGGGAAGTTGGCCAGATCACACAGGGCCTGGCATACCTGGTACAGAAAGGTGGGACTCTGTTTACAAGGAAACCAGAGAATATGGTGCTGAGAAGCTAAAATCAAAAATTTTGTTTTTTCTTTCCACCAGTTTGAAGGAGCCATCTGTTCTTGTCATGGCTCTGACTAATACTAGCAGTATCCTTATAATTGATTCATTTGTTCCTAAAACCCTTTTTAGACAAGGTGGGTGTGTATGTAGGAGAGGTGGTTTATGCCAGGGAGAAATGTTTAGTAAATCTAAAGACCAAAACATTTATTTCTGATGTCACAACTGTGCTAATACAAACATTTCTATAATGGTTTCACTTAGAAACTGAACAATTGAAACCAACACTCTCTTACTATTACTGCCACTTTCCCGTCCCCCAATATTAGGTGATAATAGTATCTTTTAGGAAATTTCATGGGGCAGATTGACACCTGTTCTATTTTCCTTGTATCCCCAAATGAGACAATCCTACTAGAACATTGCCAAGTCTTTTAGATACCCTATTTCACTGCTTCACTTTTCTGGACATAAAAATAAGTATAATGCCACTTTATCAGAGAACTATAATATTATTTAAAAAAGAAGCAATGATTTTTCATACATGAGCATATCTATCAAATAAAGTCTAAATCATGAGACATATGTAAATAATGATGCACTTTAGGATAATGATAAAATGTCAATATCAAGAGTCACTTACTTATAATTAATTATCAATGCATAAACGAAATGAGCCTATTAAATGTGATCACCTTGGATTTGGTTGTTATTTGTATGATCATATTCCAGAGTTAAATTTATTTATACAGAATATTAAGATTTAAAAAAAAATTTGAGGAATTATTTAATTCAGGCTCTGTTGTCAAAAAATTCACATTAGCTTGGTAAAAATTTGTTTGGTTTTGTCTTTAGGTACAAACCAATTTTTTTTCAAAATAAATAAAATCTGTAATTAAAATTTTATTTTTTCAGTAAAATAGAATGATAGGTCTTTCAAGTTCTCAGGTATTTATTTTAAGATCAAATTAAATTGCAAATGGCAGTGTGATCTGTTTGGGGAAAATAGTACTTTAAAGGAAGAATTTATACTTGATGTTGATAGTTAAAAATAATTTTTCAGGTTGTAAATCTGAGAAAGTCTCTATATCAAACCCAATTTTTTTCTCAAGTTAAATGAAAGTAGTATGAATGATTGAAAGTTGTATATATGGCAGCCATAAATGAATCCACTTATTTATTTTAGAATTTGATTATCCCTTTTAGATCTCATTTGTAACTTGGTATTTCAATGATTTAGTGAAGCCTAAGCCGGTTTGGCTCAGTGGATAGAGTATCAGCCTGCGGACTGAAAGATTCCAGGTTCGATTTGGGTCAAGGGCATGTACCTTGGTTGCGGGCACATCCCCAGTCAGGGGCATGCAGGAAGCAGCTGATGGATGTTTCTCTCTCATCTATATTTTTAACTCTCTATTCCTCTCCCTTCCTCTCTGTAAAAAGTCAATAAAAAAATAAAAATAAATAAATAACTTAGTGAATAATGTGTAAAGTCCAAAATATAATGGAACTAGATAGCAATGATAATTATGCAACATTCTTTCAGTAAACATTTACTAAGACTCAGTATCTGTCCAACATTGTGCCATGCACTGGGGTGTAGCAGTGAAAAAAGAGGGTCTGTTGCTATGACTCTATTGTTGCATGAAGACTGAGCAAGTGGCTGAGTCAGTGCAGCAACTCTGACTCAAGTTTATGTTAAATTAAATTTAATCTCATCCTTTAGGAGGGGAAATTTTCCCATTCTCATGGTTATTTTGAGACATTAAGTGATATAATACATGTGATTACTAGTATAATAAATGATATGTTGAAGTCATTCTATAGTACATTAGTAACACGTAGAAAGATCAATCTATAATAATAAAGAATAATATAATAATTAGACCATATAACCTTCCGGACGAAGCCACTGTGGTGGGGGCCAAGGCAGAGGCAGTGGGGGCAGTAGCAGCTGAGCCCTTACATGAATTTTGTGCATTGGGCCTCTAGCTAAGTATATTATACAAATAAATGTAGGATAAGTCAGGGGAAATGTATTAATCTTAGCCACTAAAGCAAAGACTTGGTATCAGACCTTATGTATCTGAATGATTTTGGAGCATGACAATTCTTACATAGGTATTTATAAAAAAATAGAAAGTGTACTTACCAAAGTGTTCAAATTACATACACTATTAAGTCTTGCCTTGTAGCAGAGTAAAAAGAGAAGTAGATTTGGCATCTGGAGATCTTGAGGGATTTTTCTTTATCTGTAAAATGATAACAGTAATGGGACCTTTCATATGAGGTTGTTGTGGGTCTCAGAATGAATCTTACATAAAATTACTTAGAAATACAGGTATAATCATTAAATATAAGCTATTTGATTAATTGAAATATATATATCTGGTACATTTTTACATGTACATTTTAGATTAGATCCCTAATTCACAGATATCTTGGAAAAACACTTACTTTGAATTTGCAGCAAAGTGAATTAAAAAGAATTTCTAACTTGTGAAGTGTGTGTATGTGTGTGTTCATATGGACATATCTATTCCTATTATACATATCAACTTTAAAAAATGTCAGGACTAAGCTGATGAATTGTTTGAGGTAACAATTTCTGAGATGATATAATTTAAAATTCTATGACTAGCATGAAATATGTGATTTTAAGGGCCAGGAGCTATCATTTGAAATAAACTTAAACTCAGTATCAGTCTCAGTCCTATGACTTTATGATGATATAATATGACCCCAATTGCCTTCTGTGAAGGAAAAATGGCCCTGAACCAAAGCCCTTGACCTTCTGAACTCTGATGGATTTGGGCAGGTACATCAAGCTATAGCAGCTGTGTATCCTAGAGAAGAAGAATTTGTAGCTCTCAGAACATCTTGCAGGGAGAGGCAAGGTCATGGAAGAGGGAAGGAGGAAAAACTGAAATCCTTAGTGAAATCTATTAAAACCCAAAGATGACTGGTATAGATAAATAAATAGTTTTCTGGTAGAAACTAGTGACAATTGAAATCTGGGTCACTTTTTTAGAGTGACAAGGTGGTATACATGGAACCAGGACCCCAGGGCCCAGAAGATAATGTAAGACTTCAAGTCCCTGTGAAGTTGCAGAAGGCTTTTAAACTCACCGACTGTGAAATTGGTAGGTATTTGAGCAAATTATATCTAGATCATCAGGGGGCAAAGAGGTCCCAGCTTATACCTATGTTATACCAGTAAGACATAAACTTACTTATTTGTAATTTTTAATCTGTCTGCTTCCAAAAGGAGAAATAATGCAGTTGTTGTATTATTTAGTATAATATAACTTTACATAGTAGAGTTACCTAGGCCAGTGGTTCTCAAACATAGGGAGAGGGGAGATGAGGGGATGGGAAGGACAATTTTGCCCTCAGAAGACATGTGTTAATATCTGGAAATATTTTTGATTGTTACAAACAGGAGTTGCTATTGTCATCTTGTGAATAGAGGCCAGGGATGCTCCTCATTATATGATGGGCAGGACCAACTTCGCAGGAAAGAATATCTGACCCAAAATGTCAGTGGTGCCAAGTTGTGAAACCCTGGCTTAGGTCAATCTTTCTTTATACAAATGAGAAACTGAACATCAGAGAAGATCAGTGACATATGGCCAGTTACACAGTGAGCAAATAGAAGAAACAGATCCTTTAGTGTTTTTCCCATCACACTATATAAATTCTAAAAGCTAAAAAATGGAACTGTCAGAAAATAAAGCTTATTACAGACAAATTTAGGCTTAAAATGTACTAAATACGAAATTGCATAAAACTTTAAAGCACAGAACTGCTTATATTAGGAAATCTGGGCAACTAGGAAAATAGAGAATTTCATCATATAATGTACATTTGATTGCATGTAGTAAACTTATTTTTTCATGATATTTAACCAAAGTACTGCTCAGCTAGTGGTTCTTACACTTTAGCATGCTTCACAGTAACCTAGGGAGGGGGCTTGTTAAAAATCAAATACCCCCATCCCAATCCCAGAGGTTCTAACTGACTCAGTAAGTTTTGAGTGAGGCATTCTTAACAAGTTCTCAGGTGATGCTGCTGCTTCTGGTTGGGAGCTGATAAGTTAAGGATCACTGACTGGCTAGAACAGGTACTCCATAAATGTTAGCCTAATATTGTAGATTCTAAAAATATAATCTCACTTTATCATGTAACCTCATGTTACCAAAGATTAATCAATAAAGCTAATTCCCTTAGAGAAACTACTGATAGCAGAACCAAAACTAACTTTATACCTCCTTTAACTCAAATCCTTTACTTTAAAAATGAAGACATTAAGAGAACTTTTTAGACGTCATCGACTAAAAAGAAGAATCCTTTTAGAAAATGGGCATAAAAAAAGTATCAAGTGAAAATCATTATTAGACCATTTGAGTATAGATAGTGTTTTCTGGAAGATAAATAAACTCAAAGATTGTGAATACAACTAAGAATGCATGCATCATTTTTAATATTGCAATTATGAGGAATATTCTGTATGTCAAACCGAATAAAACCTGGTCTGATGAGGCGCTTATGCCAAGCTAAGTCTATGGGAAAAATGCCGATTGACATCAGTAATATAAAATCAATCCCTGAGGAACTATAACTGTCTCTTCAAATTATTTGGGAAAACTGTACATGCTTAGTCAATTAAATATATCATAAAATGTTGAGCAGTATATTCCCATCATTAGTAACCAATGTGCTACTGTTAACCATGATTAATAGAATGAAAAGTAGCCCATAAGAACACTCATTTTCATTAAGTTAATGAAATGAATGCAAGAAATTCCAGAGACTTAAAACTACCTGTTTTCTAGTGAAGGTGCTCTAATTACCTGCCTCGTGACAGTGCTCCCATTGAGAGATACCCAATGATTGAATATTCAACTTCCCACTTAGCTCTCTGCATCAGGAAGACAGTTTACACAGCCTGCATTTTACTAACTCATGACATACTGTTCGAGGGACCGAACTTCACTGGCCAAGGGCGCACAGGAAGCCAAACCCTCTCAAATGTGCTGCATTTGTCTTCAGTTGTTTAAATATCCAGCTACGTACTAAATTTAGAGCCATCTGTTGTACCATCATCTCTGGTTAAATCTTATTAAAATTCCTTGCCCATATCACACTGCGCTGCAATCTCCCCCTACTACTTCTCCCAGCTTTTCTGCAGCATTCAATAAGAGCCTGCTATTCTAATGAATTCCCATACCAGGTCACAGAATCAGCGCTATGCTTTTCTACTTTGATTCAGAGAGTGAATAATTAACTGTTCATGTCAAACCTGAGATCATACTGCCAAGTCCCCTAACTAACCACAGCACAGTTTGAATCAATGCCGTTAAACCCAAAACATCCTTCAGTGCTAGGATTGAATGGTGCTCTTACTGCAGTATTCACCTTGGTACTAAGTAGGCAGGATTTATTCTTTGTTGAAGTCACAAAACTGCCAGGCTCCATTCTCATATTATCACAACAGAAAACGCATACAGGAAAACACCTAGCTCATTTACAAGGGAAGCAAATTTGCGATCAGACAAGAGCAATGCAGTAGCCAAGAACTGCAGTAAATCTCTTCAAAGTGATAGCTACATTTAATCATCTCTCCTACAACACCTCCGAGCAAATGAATTGCATTCAGAGTTTAAACAGTCACATCACATTCATTCCCTGATGGTTAGAGATGATGCTTGATAAACAAACACTAATTTATGATTCATTTACTCCTTAAACGCTTAAAGCTAGGATTGCTAACACATTTACTGTGCTTATTCAAGCATGCTAACAGATCTGGAATCGCTTAGTAATTTCTTCCTGCACCTCTCAGCATGGCTGACAGGCAACTGCCAAGACTAAAGCATATAAACCACTGAATCATGCAAAAATATTTACCCCAAAAGATGTAGTACAAGCTCAGCTTCCTCCAGCTTCCATAGCCCCTGAAGTGTTAATCAGAAGGTAATAGTTCCATGAGTTTTCACAGGCCAGCAGTGTGTCTCCTACACTTGACCTAGACAGCCTTACATAAGAAGCATCGGGACTGGGGAGCTCGCTGAATGTCATCACCAGCAAGAGTTAGAAGTGTTGGCAGCAGCAGGCAGGCAGGCAGGCTGGGAGTTTGCATGAAAATCATGAAGTCTTTCTTGTCTTTCTCTTTTGAAATGTTTTCTAAGGAAAATTAAGAATGGCTCAGAAACTGGTCTTATTCTTTTTGTGAGAAGAATGACCAGAAGCATAAAAGCTAAATCTTTCAGCAAATGCAAGACACCTCTTTCAGTGTTTGCTGCAAACCTAGCAGAATGAATTGCTGTCTGCAAAATACTGTGCCATGACACCTAAGATGAAGGGAATGGTATTGCAAAGTAATGACTCAAAGGCTGCTACCGAGAGCTTTTGACTACCTTTAACTCATTGTGGTGAGTAAGGGGAATGTGTATGTGTGTAATGAGAGTAATAGATGGAGGTGTGAGTTGGTTTGCAGGAAGATAACTACAGGATTGTAAGGAGTGTTCATGTTCCTTAAACATCTTGTTGCAAGCCAGGTCAGGGCACTTTAAATCTTAAGTATCAAATTCAGAATGGGGTGGGTTAAACTGGTGGTACTTAAAGTATTTCAAATTGAAATATTTTTGTGAAAGCAATAAGAAAAGCAGGTACCTCTCTGTGGTGGTTTGCAGATGACTGTTAGATGTGTGAATTAATTACTTCCTTTGTCAATACCAAAGGGAAGACCTGAATTTCCAGGATTCAGATTTTGCATATAATGAATCTTTTGTTAGAGTTGGAAAGCAGTTTCTGAGAATAGGGCAATAGCATTCCTGTGCTTTTGAAATAAGCTTTGTTTGGCTCACTTCCAAGTATGGGGTGAGGATTTTAAAATAGCAAAGTAAAAACAATATACTCTTTCCATCTAATTTCTATTCAGTTATCGCAAATGTGTGCAATACATGTCCTTGGAAGCTAGAAATAATAAAGCCTGTCTTATAATTCTGATCCTGAGGATAGTTGGTATGGTATTATTAATATAAGATGCATTATATTATTTAATTATATATAAAACTGTGGTTTGATATGGGGTTGTGGGCTAAGACATAATTCCTGAGACAACAGAAATAGAGAAGAAGCCATGCATCATTTAAAAATAATCTTAATGTGCTGCTCTTAGTGGGAAAATTTGTCTACTTATGCGTCACACTGAGAATAGACCAGGGAGATAAGAGAATTTTAGGTCCACGGAACAATACAATGATCTAATTTCACCCCTAAAGGAACAGAGGTAGAAAGAAGTTAAATGGTGACAGAGAGGAATAGGTAAGTATAAAGTGGTTTTCCGATCTTCACAGTATTTTGCTTACTGTACTCCAGTGAATGCTTGTCCTTGAATAATGTAAAGATATTTTTTTATTTTTTAAAATAATAGAAATGGCAAAAACCAAAGTGGAGTAGCACTGGTCTTGTTAGCAGTAGACTGCTTTTGGGAAAACAAGTTCTGCTTTTGGGAGCCATTTTAAGTAATGTAAAAAAAAAATTATAAGTAATAATTACCATAGTAAATGAATGCTTTTGAAATCCTTGCTAAGAAACTGTTCTTATGAGAAATTTTGTTCAATTACTTCCATAGCTAATGAACACATTGGTGCAACATTGAATTACATTTTCAAATTATGAAAGTGTTCTGAACATTAAGTGATGGACACCACGCTTGTGGTTAAGATCGTTTTATTTTGTGGTGCTACACTTTTCCATCTCTTAGAAAATAATGTTCATGAAATAACACATAAGGAAGCAAGGAACTGGAAAATAGAGTTTTCTAAAAAAAATAATACTTTGTCTTATTACTTTTAAGTAAACTGAACCTTTTATAGTCAAGCATTTCTTTTCAACCTTGCATCCCTACCCTAGAACAGTGCTTACTGGGTCCTCAATAAATATTTGCTGAATGAATAAATGGGAGGGCTGAAACACATTCATGATAATCCATTTATGGGGGTTGCCTATGTTATTGCCTAGTAGAATTCCTTGAAAGAGCCATTTTAAGTAATGTAAAAAAAATAATTTATAAGTAATAATCACCATAGTAAATGGATGCTTTTGAAATCCTTGCTAAGAAACTGTTCTTATAAAAAATTAGCATTCTCCTTACAATCTAATTGTGTTAACTTGGTATAGGTTTGACAGCTCATAAGGGTAATCCAACTTTCACTAGGTTAATCAAATAGAGGTTTTGTTTCTCTCAAGTGTCATTAAGGTCAAGTAACATTAAGGTAGGACTTTACAGTCCTGGCAAACCTACAGTCCTCGGGACCTCAGCTCATTTTTCTTCCGCTTGGCCATCCTATGTGGCTTTTATCATCTAATTTGTTGCCTTGTGGTCTCAAAATGGTTGCCTCATCTTCAGCATCCTGTCTACATTCCAGGTAGGGGACAGGAAGTATGAAAGGTAAAAGGCAAGTGCCAGCTGAATCAGCTCTTTCTCCAAGAGCTTTCCCAGACCTGGAAACTTTGACTTAATTCTTATGGGTCATAACTGTGAAAAAATGACATCACTCCTGCAGGGGAATCTGGAATAACTGTGTTTTTAGGTGAGCCCATTGCCACCCCTGTAATAAAAGTGCGGTTCTTTCTTTCAGGCAAAGAGGTTTGCTTCCCCCATATTCATTCTACCTTAGTATAGTTTAGGTAGTTCTGGTAAAATCATAAAGCATTCAGTGTGACCATTTAGTCTAAACTCATTTATCTTCCAAAAGAAGGAAAAACCTTCTCTTTTTAAATCTGTGTCTTCTATGGGGGAAAAATATTATTCTACTTTTGAAATAGAATATTACTTGGGTAACAATGGGATGATATGTACACTGAAATCCAATGGATGCAGGAGAAAGATGAGACAAACTTCTCAGAATGAAAAGGGAAAATAATTTCACATATCATTTCACCCCATATTCACCCTCAAAATAAGGTTGAATAAAGTAGTTTCTTTCTTAAAAGATTCTGACTACGGAAGAATGAATGAACATGGAATTAAAGCTCCAGTCCTTTAAGTTTCTGCAATTACTAAATAAAATGGAGTCTTACTAATTTAGAAAATAGATTTTTACTTTTTCTTTTCCTTTTCAGTTCTGCCTGCTATCTTGCTAGAATCAGCTAAACTGAAAAGCACGTGGTTTCTCCTGCTAAGCCATGGAAGGGCTTTGTAAGATACACGATTAGTTTGCAAGAATGCTTCTCTAAGCCAAAGCAGCTTTTCATATTGGGATAGGAATAATATTGGTATCTTTTAAAGGACCTGGGACATGATGGCTCCTCAAACCAAATGTTTCACTTTGAACTTATTAGAGAGTTACTGCCCTAACTGAAATAGAAGCTCTCTAACTCTACAGGGGGAAAAAAGCATTCTTAATTTTTATTCAACTCACTTTTTACATGAAAGATAGTTGACTTCTGTGCCAAGGCACAATCACCTTGAAATAATAAAAAAATTTGAATATTGCACCAGTCTCTACTGCACTAAAAAGCCACATAGAATTTGTTATTCATTTCACTCACTTATAGGGATAAATAGGGGAAATTACTTGCAAAAAAAGCAGACTATGTCTGGCCGAACAGGTGACAGCAAAATGAAAATATATTTAGTAACTGACAGGTATGAGTTTTACAAATCATTAACTCAAGGGAAAACACAACTGTAACTTTCTTCATGTCCCTATAAATTAATTTCTACTTTAATGTCCCCTTTTGCCTCATGACTAAAAATTAAATTATTTCCAGGCCAGCTCAATCATCTTAGTACTTTTGGTTAGTTATCTTAGGTTTATAACTTGGTAAAATGTGAGCTTTTTATTTTGCCTTTTTATATTAGAGTAACACTAGCTTTAGCAACCAGTACCCCCCAAAGTCTTGGAGGCTTAGCACAATGAAATTGTCTATCTTACTCATGCAGACTTCTATGTTGTTGTTCCTGGCAGGGAGGTGGCCTTCTCTGGGATCCTTCATGAATCTTGGATCTTTCCATCTTGCGGCTTCTCTTGTCTCTAGGTACTCAAGAGGCAGCCAACAGATGGAAAAGAGATCCTAAAGAATTACATCTACTTTTCAGCCCAAAGGTGACACACATGAACTGGCTTTGATTTCCTGGGGAGAAAGAGTAGCACAGCTCCACTTAGATGCAATAAAGGTTGAGAACTGTGGTCCCTAATTAGGCGATGACTTCCCAGAAGGGATTCTAATGTATTTAGTCACCAAGCTATGCCTGCCTGTCTGCAAGTCAATCAGTCAACAAACATTTCCTGTTTGCCACCCTTTATAACTTCTGCAAAGTCCTCGGGCATTTTTAGTTAGGACTCCAAATTTGGAACCTAGCTTTAGAAATGCTGTTTTCAAATAGCAAATATTGGCTTCCTTGTACATCTAAAGATGAAATCAGTGAGTACGTGGAGCTCTAAACCAGATCCCTTTGCTTAAGGCCAGAGTTATCCCAGGGATAAAGAATTAATGCTGTAGATGCTAAAGCAGGTGGCCCAGACCCCTTTGTTCACCCCTTTAGTCTCATCTCTCTCCTACCCCTACCACCCAGCCACCCACCCCCGTCTTCTCAGTTAAAAATTACACAACATACCTGAGGGCACATAGCTAGTTGTTCCTAGAGCTTGACCTACATATAAGGTTACTTGACTAGGGGCAACGAAATGAAAAATAAGTTATTAAAATAGATAATAAATAGCCCAGATTTTTTGTAGATATAGCTGGATTATAAAAAATTTAGAATGGAGAATCCAAGATGGTGGCATAGGTAAACACCTACACTGCTGCCTCGCACAACAATTTCAAAACTACAACTAAAAGACAGAACAGACATCATCCAGAACCACAGGAAAGCTGGCTGAGTGGAAATTCTACAACTAGAAAGAGAGGGGCTCACAGAGACCCAGAGGAGCTGCAAAAAGCTGAGGTACAGAAACGTGCACATGCAGAGAGTGGGTGCCAGAGAACCTGGCTGGCTTTCTCTGGCGGGAGGGAGACGGAGACTCTCAAAGGCATTGAACCCCTTATCCTACAACACTAAACCCCAGATCCAGTCGAAACTCATATGGGGGAGTTTGGACTGTGAAAAGGGAGAAGTGCACAGAAATTTAGAGGAGTGGCAAAAGATCAGAAGTCTGGCAGTGCGCATGGCACTGTGTGCAGAGGACCAACTGCTGATTGTGCCGCTGGCTTTCACGAGTGGGCAGGAGACAGAGCCTCCCAACTTCTCCACTTGTAACTCCACTAAACCCCAGTTTTGGGTGAAACTCTGGGGACCCAGACTCATATGGTCCCAGAGCATAGGGGAGCTGGAGGAACAGCAGTCTAGAGGCACTGTGAGAGAGCGTGCGCGTGTGTACACAGGGACCGTTTCAGCGATTACCCAGTCACGTGAGACTCAGGGGCCATGGAGGGCAGGGTCGACTGGAAGGCAAGGCGGTCCCTTAAGCCCTGAGACTCCACCCATCCCAAGCTCAACAGAGAGGCTTTTGCAGTTTTGCAAGTCTGGTATCATAAGGCTGAAGCCAACACAGAAGTTCTCCCGGCATAGTGAAAATGCCGAGACAAGGGAAGGGATCACAAACAAAAGAAATGGAGGAAAACAAACGACTGGATATAGAGTTCAAAACCATGCTGATAAGGTTTTTTAAGTATATCCTAGAAAAGTTGGATAAAGTTAGCGAGAGCCAAGAGGAGATGAAAAAGAACCAACTGGAGATGGAAAAGGTCTAACTAGAGATGCAAAAGATCCAACTAGAGATGGAAAAAGTCCAACTAGAGATGAAAAAGGAGCAACTAGAAATTAAACATACACTGACTGAAATAAAAAATATTATACAGAGACCTAACAGCAGACTAGAGGAAGGCAAGAATCAAGTCAAAAATTTGAAATATAAAGAAGCAGAAAACACTCAACTGGAAAAGCAAGAAAAGAATACAAAAATGTGAAGATAATGTAAGGAGCCTCTGGGACAGCTTCAAGTGTACGAATATCAGAATTGTGGGGGTGCCAGAAGAAGAAAGAGAGCAAGATACTGAAAACCTATTTAAAGAATAATGACTGAAAACTTCCCCCGCCTGGTGAAAGAAATAGACTTACAAGTCCAGGAAGCACACAGAACCCCATATAAAAGGAATCCAAAGAGGACCACACCAAGATACATCATAATTAAAATACCAAAAGCAAAAGACAAAGAGAGAATATTAAAAGCAGCAAGAGAAAAACAGTTCATTACCTACAAGGGAGCACCCATACGACTGTCAGCTGATTTCTCAACAGAAACGATGCAGGCCAGAAGGGAGTGGCAAGAAATATTCAACGTGATGAATAGCAAGAACCTATAACCAAGAATACTCTATCCAGCAAAGCTATCATTCAGAATTAAAGGGCAAATAAAGAACTTCACAGAGAAGAAAAAGCTAAAGGAGTTCATCAACTCCAAACCAGTATTATATGAAATGCTGAAAGGTATTCTTTTAGAAGAGGAAGAAGAAAAAGGTAAAAGATTAAAAAATTATGAACAACAAATACGTATCAACAAGTGAATCTAAAAATTAAGTGAATTAAAAAATTGATCAACAGAATAAACTGGTGAATATAATAGAATCAGGAGCACAGAAAGGAAGTGGACTGATAATTCTCAGGGGGAAAGGGGTGAGGGGTGTACAGGGAGAGTCTAGACAAAAATCATACACTTATGGATTAGGTCAACAGGAGGGAGGTAAGGGTAGAGGGAAGGGTGGGAGCCAGGTGGAGGGTAACTATGGAGGGGAAAATAGAGAAACAAATGTAATATTCTGAATAATAAAGATTTAATTTAAAAAAATTTAGAATGTATGTCAGTTAAGAAATCTCTAAACATGTTCTTCGTATGACATTATATATGCCGAGTCATCATCTTCTCACCCCCTTATAAGTGAAAAAATTATTGAGAATGTTGGGCTAATGACATGTTGTGCCCAGAGTTCAAGGTCCCCAATAATCCACCACTAAGGACCCTTTTCCGATGCAAAAGCAAAGAGTCTTTATTCAAACCCAGGTTTGGCTCTCAGCCTCTTTCTGACGCAGCAGCGAGGTGAGAGAGCGGACCGGGCGGGAACAATGAATTTTATGGGGTAGGATAATTAGGGCGCTTGGGAATGTGATGGGGGTTACAGAGATTGGTCACTTGAATTGGGGTCTTTCTGTGGTTAAGCCTAATTAGGACCTTAGCTGTGTCCCTGGAGCTTCATTGGTCCTTTCAAGTGAGGGTCGGGGAAGTTAAGGCATTGCTGGCACACCTGTGGCCACTCCCAGAAAAGGGAGGGGGGTTTAGGCAGAAGTCCCAGCCCTTATAGGACAAGATGGAGGGGAGTCCATTTCCTTTCATTCCCCCCTTGTCTTGGGGTACACGTCTCAATCATGAGACAGGCTACATTCCTGCCTCTTCTTGTATTGCTAGAGGCCAGTACTGGGCTTGTAAAGCCATTAATTGGACTACTCCTATTCGTTCCTTGACAAATTTGACCAGTTTGTTAATAATACAAGGACCAAGAGTTAAAAGCATTAAAATAATTATAAGGGGCCCGATGAGGACGGAAATAAGAGTAGTTAACCATGGGGACCAATTAAACAGTGATTCATACCAAGACTGAGACCGCTCCCTTTCTAGCCTACGCTTTTGCAATCCCTCTCTTACAAGGGCCATGGATTCCTTGACAACTCCTGAGTGGTCAACATAGAAACAACATTCTTCCCCTAGGGCTGCACACAAGCCCCCCTGCTGCATGAGTAGTAGGTCCAGTCCCCTCCTGTTCTGGAGCACCATCTCAGACAAGGAAGTGAGGGATTCTTGCAGGTGGGTGATGGGTTTTTCAATTCTTTCTATGTCCAAGTCAATGGCTATTCTTAGGGCCCTATAGTTCTTGTCTTGCATGACGAGTGAGGATATACCAGTCGCTGCTCCCACCAGTCCTCCCACCAGGAGGGCTGCCATGGTTAGGGCCGTGATGGGTTCTCTTTTATTTCATGAATTAGTGGCCCCCAACTTATCAAATACTTCTTTTTCCGAGTGGTATATTAACTTGGAAATTAACTGCACGAGCATGCAAAAGCCTTCCTTTTGGGAGTTAAGGACTGAAGAATGGATGCAAGGAACGAGGCCTCTGGAACATGCCCACCATGCGTTCTCAGGGGGCAGGAGATATACTGCTTCCCCGGAAATGGCCAGGGTTCTGTTACAAAGGTGTGACTGGTCTGAGGACACCTTGCATGATCCCTGCCCTATCACCCCCTGGAGGGTTAGCCTTGCAGTAGTTTGCTGCCACCTGCAGGAACTGGCATTCGGGGCCATTGTATAATTGCCCTTGACCGCAACACCTTCATAATATGGTGGTTCAATGCCTAGACAGAGCCAACAAGATTCGGTTAGGTCAGGCCTGGAGGCGTTTAGGACATGGTAGGCTCCTATGACCAAGCTTAAGAGAGGGTCTATCTCAGGTGGTAAAGTCTGACTCTGGGCCCGGCTCCCCGTGGTGGGTGCAACCCATGCTCTCTTAGTGGGGAGCACTAGGGGCGTAGTTGGCTGGGGCTGGGGAGCAGGAGCCATTGCCAATACCTTGTTGGGCCCTACTCCCACAGGGGGGTGATAGTGAAGGGGAGTATTTTGAACCCGGAGGGTAAATAATCTTCCCTGATCCCTAGCCCCAAGTCTGATTGTATCATACATGCGAATTCCCCAGGTTTTGCCAGTGTCCCATCCTATTGCTTTCTCCCCCTGTTTTGTGAAGGATATCTGCACAGGGTTGCATGGGGTATGGGGATGATCCTGACAGGCGGGTGCTGCCGGCCAGGCCACAGTTAGTAGGTCATCTGTTTTGGGAGGGGTCCACAGATGTGTCCAGTCGAAACGCATGACCAGGAGGCACAGAAGTAGTCCTCAGCTCCTCCGCATGGGTCCTGGGTGTGCCTCCGGGGAGTCCGTGAGTGCCCGGGACAGACATAGAAATAGTGGCCCCAGCTAAGGGGGATGAGGTCTAGCAGGTCACAGTAGAGGTCTGGATACCAAGTGTTCTTAGGGTGTATCTGGGAGGTCTGATTAAGTATTATCCCTGAGATGGCGTCTATGATCTGCCATGTAATATTATAGGGAGTGTGTGGGCTCCCGGTGGTAGGAGTGATCGCGAGTAAAGTTATCAACATCAGGCAGGTCGAGTGCGCCGCAGCTTGAGCTTGAGTGGGTTGCACTGGTCCTGGTCCTGGTCGATGTTCCATTGTGCGATGAAGTCCTCCTGGATTGCAGAGGGGTCAGCTGGGCGAGCGTGCATATGATGGACCCAGGTCGCGATGCCGACAACCTTGAGAGCGGTGGGTGTGGTCAGCACGACGACGTAGGGGCCTTTCCAGAGTGGCTCAAGGGTCTCTCGACGGTGCCTCTTGATGAACACCCAGTCCCCTGGCTTGTACTGGTGAGGCGTCGGGGTTGGGCTAGCCTCGTAGATCGCTCGGAGGCGTGGCCAAACGTTTTCGTGCACCCTCTGCAACCCTCTTAAGAGAAAAGATATCTCCTGATTCTCAAATTCAGTAAGAAGCTCAGCTTTAAGGTTAGGAATAATTGGGGGGGGGGGGGTCTGCCAAACATGATCTCATAAGGGGTAAGACCTAGAGTGTAAGGAGAGTTTCTTACCCAGTAAAGGGCATATGGAAGGAGAGCCACCCAATCCCGCCAGTCTCCATGGTTAATTTGGTAAGGGTCTCTTTTAGAGTTCTATTCATCCTCTCTACCTGCCCTGAGCTCTGGGGCCTATAGGCACAGTGTAATTTCCAACCTGCCCCAATGGCTTTAGGTACAGTAGATCTATAGTGGACTGGGGATCTATAGCTACCGCCTGTGTTACCTGTGAAATGAAGGCTGGACCGTTGTCAGACCCTATCATAGCTGGAAAACCATACCTGGGTAGGATGTCTTCCAGTAGTTTCTTGGCGACCGTCTGGGCTGTTTCATGCTTGGTCGGGTACGCTTCTACCCAGCCAGAGAAGGTGTCTATAAATACTAAAAGATATTTATAACCATACTTCCCTGGTTTGATTTCAGTGAAATCAACTTCCCATTGTGCCCTGGTTTGGTACCTCTGAGCCTGGTTCCTTGATCACCTGACCCAGCTCTTGCATTTGTGAGTTGGCAGGTCTTGCATGAGGCTACAATTTGATTTATTTTTGAGTCTTGTTGGTGAATCTTGATTCTAGCATGCTGAATTAAGTCTCTTACTTTCCGGGTCCCCAGGTGGGTGGACTGATGCATGCGTTCTAACACCTTAACCCCAAGCCAGTCCGGTAGTATGAGCTCCTTGTTTGATGTGTACCACCATCCTTTAATTTCCTGGACGTGGGGGAGCTTCCTGATCCGCTGCAGCTCCTCCTGAGAGTACCCAGGCTGATCTGGCAAAACCGGGTCCCCAGGGTCTGGCAGTCGTAAGGTCATTGTTGGGAACAAGGTGAGGGCCGCTGCCTTGGCTGCCTGATCAGCCCTTTGGTTACCTCTTGCCACTGGGTCATCTGCCTTCTGGTGCCCTTGGCAGTGGATGATGGCTAGCTTAGCGGGGAGCCACAAGGCCGCAAGCAGGTCAAGAATTTCCTGTTTATTCTTTATTGTTCTTCCCTCTCTCCTGATAGATCGCCCTGTGAACATGAGCTGTGGCAAATGCGTAGCGGCTATCTGTGTAGATGTTAAGCCGTTTCCCAGCTCCCAGTGTCAGTGCCTTGGTGAGTGCAAGGAGTTCTGCTCGCTGAGCGGATATCCCAGGGGGCAGAGCCTCCGCCTACACAGTGTCCGTGTTGGTAACTACTGCTGCACCGGCATATCTGCACCCGTCTCGCATGAAGCTGCTCCCATCTGTGAACCAGGTGGCCTCTGCATCAGGGAGGGGCCGGTCAGTCAAGTCTTTCCGGAGTCCGTGCACCTGCTCCAGGATCCCCACGCAGTCATGTAGCGAGGCATCTAGGTCGGGGTCAGGCAGCAGGGTGGCAGGGTTGAGGGTCGCACTTGGATGGAACTGTACTCAAGGGGGATTGAGCAGCAAGCTTTGATAGTGGGTCATACGTGCATTGCTCATCCATCTATCAGGAGGCTGTTTTAGGACCCCCTCAATGGCATGCGGGGTTGTAATCCAGATCTCCTGTCCTAAGGTCAGTTTGTCAGCATCCTTGACTAAGAGCGCAGTTGCTGCAATGATTCTCATGCATGGCGGCCAGCCGGCAGCTACTGGATCTAGCTTCTTGGACAAATATGCTACTGGGCGGCTCCAGGGGCCCAAAGCCTGAGTTAGAACCCCTTTTGCTATTCCCTTGCGTTCATCTACAAAGAGGCGAAAGGGCTTTGTAATGTCTGGCAGCCCCAGGGCTGGAGCAGCCAAGAGGGCTGTCTTTATCTGATTAAAGGCAGCCTCTTCCTTTTTAGTCCATTCAAATACCTTCCCTTCCTTGGTAGCTTCATATAGGGGCCTGGCAATCTCAGCAAAACTTGGAATCCAGAGGCGGCAATAGTCAGCCGACTCTAGGAATTCCCTCACTTCCTTCCGGGAGGTGGGAGTGGGGATTTTCAGGACAGTCTCTTTTCTAGCATCTGACAACCGCCGTTGTCCACCCTCCAGGATGTATCCCAGGTAACTCACCCTCTCTTGGCATATTTGAGCTTTCTTTGCGGAGGCCCGATACCCGAAGGTCCCCAGGGTGGCTAACAGGTTTCTGGTCCCCTGCTCGCAGTCTTCGACGGTATCGGCAGCAATCAAGATGTCATCTACGTACTGAAGGAGGGTGAGATTGGGGTGTTCTCTCCTGTACTCACCGAGGTCTTCGTGCAATGCCTCGTCAAAGATGGTAGGCGAATTCTTGAACCCTTGGGGCAGTCGCGTCCAGGTTAGTTTTCCACTGTATCCTTCCTCCAGGTCATGCCATTCGAAGGCAAACAGGGGTTGGCTTTGAGGTGCTAGCGGCAGGCTGAAGAAGGCATCCTTCAAGTCTAATACAGTATACCAGACTCAAGGGGGTGTCAAGGAACTTAGGAGAGTGTATGGGTTAGGAACAGTTGGATGTATATCCATGACTCTTTTATTTACTTCCCGGAGGTCCTGTACTGGCCGGTAGTCATTTGTGTGTGGTTTCTTGACAGGCAGGAGGGGGGTGTTCCAGGTAGACTGGCATGGGATCAGCACCCCCAAGTTTCGCAGCCTCCGGATATGAGGCTGGATTCCCTCCGGGGCCTCCTGGGACATAGGATACTGCTTGACTCTTATTGGGCCTTCTCCAGGCTTTAGCTCCACTAGGATTGGGGCCCTGTGAACAGCCAGTGCAACTCCCCCCGTTTCTGCCTAAGCAGTAGGGAATTCCTGTAGCCATCTGTCCACAGTACTTTCTACTGGGAGTGCCCCCTGGTGGAGACGATATCTCAGGGTCAGAACTTGGATGGATGGCCTCTACCATCAGTGACCTGGGGCCCCCCTTGTCTGAAAGTTATTTGGGCTCTAATCTTGGTTAGCAAGTCCCGTCCTAGTAAGGGGGTAGTGGCATTCTGGTATTACCATAAATGAATGGGATACCCGGCCAGTTCCTAGATCTACTGTTCTTCGGGTAGTCCATGAATACTGGCTTATGCCAGTTGCCCCTTGCACCCAGGATTTCTTTTTGACTAGCTTCCCTTGAGGTGTACAAAGGACTGAATGTTGGGCCCCAGTGTCTACAAGAAATTCAATGGGGGTCCCCTCCACTCAAAGAGTTACCCTGGGCTCGGGGAGGGGGTCCAAACCCTGACTCCCCTAATCACTTAATCCTTCCAGCTCTAAGACTTCTACCCGGTCTGTCTTGCTTCCCTTCCTGCCGGTTCTCTTTGCGCATTCCCGGGCCCAGTGTCCTATCTCTTTGCAGTAAGCACACTGGTTCCGCTGCAGCCTCCTTTTCCTGCCTCTGATGACCCTCTTACCTTCTTCTTGGTCATCTGCAAGCTGGCGAAGGCGGCGGGTCCGCTCCTCAGGGGATTCTGTGCTGGTGGCTAGCAAGATCTTGGCCAGGTTTCGGGTCTGCTTGTCACTGGCAGCTGTCATGGGCGGGCTTGCCTATCTTCAGGGGACTCCCGATTATTGTACACTTTCTCGGCCATCGCCAGCAAGTCTCGAAGACTTTTTTCTCCTAATCTATATATTTTCTGCAGTTTCTTTCTGATGTCTACAGCTGACTGGTTTATAAAACTCATGACTACAGCTGCCTTATTCTCAGGGGCTTCTGGGTTCATGGGGGTGTAAGTGCGGTATGCCTCCATGATCCGTTCTAAGAAGGCAGCTGGAGACTCATCCCTTTCTTGCTGCACATTCCCTACCTTGGTCAAATTGGTAGGCTTTCTAGCAGCCATACGAAGACTCCCCATTAGAGTCTGGCGGTAAATTTGGAGCCTCTCCTTACCTTCTGCCGTGTTGAAGTCCCAGTCAGGTCTAGTTAAGGGAAAAGAGACATCTATCGGAGCCTGGTTAGTAGTTGGGTTCCCGTCTACGCCAGGAACCACCCTCCTGGCCTCGTTGAGGATTCTCTCTCTCTCTTCCGTTGTAAACAGGACCTGTAGAAGCTGTTGACAATCGTCTCAAGTGGGTTGATGAGTGAAAAGAACAGAATCTAGCAGATCGATAAGCCCTGCTGGCTTCTTGGAGAACTTAGGATTCTGTGCTTTCCAGTTATAAAGGTCACTAGTGGCAAAAGGCCAGTAGTGGTGGGGCTGATTGCCATCCG
The DNA here is from genome assembly GCA_011751065.1 of Lasiurus cinereus. NCBI lineage: Eukaryota > Metazoa > Chordata > Mammalia > Chiroptera > Vespertilionidae > Lasiurus > Lasiurus cinereus. The sequence continues at coordinate 20,349,672 of JAAGEH010000393.1, read as the reverse complement.
CGTCCAGGGGGCCCGCAGCTCTCAAGGGCAGAGTCTTAATGGTGGAGTCAGGGGCTGCAACATGCAGTTCCCTCTGAGCCCTTTGCCTGGTAAGAGGTGGGCTTCCTACTGGAACTGCGGCCATACCCGGAAGGCTTCCCCCTGCCGCCGCCAGAAGCCCGCCCCCTTCCCGTAACCTGGGGAAGTGGTACGGGGGAGGGAAAATTAACTCTTCTCCTGTTCCCCCCTGTAAAACCGGGTGGAGGGGATCAGGAGCTGATGGCAGCGTGGCTTCCTTCTCCTTCTTCTCTGAAGTAACCGCCTTTTTTTTCTTCTCCGTTTCCTGCAAGGCAAGAATGGGTTCCGGCTCCGGAGGGCACGGAGCTAGGAAAGGTTTAATCCAGATGGGAGGGTCCTCTACGAGATCCTGCCAAGTAATAATGTAAGGGAGTTGATTAAGATGGCCTCCCCTTGGCCGAGAAACGATTTCTCTGACCGGCGAACAGTGGGGAGGTCAAAAGTCCCTTCTGGCGGCCATCCGGTATTGAGGGCCGGCCACGTGCTGGAACAAAATTTTTGCCATCTGCTTTTCTTCACTTCTAAACTAAGGTTGTTAGCCCTTCTCTTAACCTCTCTAAAATGATCAATCATAATACTCAAGGGGGTAGCCTGAGTCTGTCCCATAATTTCTGTCCAATGAGCTCACAAAAGTACACAAAAAGACACAAACTGATCAAGCAGATAAAAACATCCAAAGCAGCCTTCCGGACTCGCGAAAATAAAACCAATCACTGGACGATGGCCATGCTCCCACCCGTAGGAGCCACCCACTTCGTCCCAGAGGTTTGAGGGGATTCCACATACCTCCTGTGAGGGGATTCCACGTCCCTCGTGGGGAAGCAGAGCGTCCTCTGACCCCCCCCAACCCCCTCAGCCCGAGATGCACTAGTGCGTCCACCTAGACCATTTCGGGCACTACAGACTTCAGAAGCGAGCTCGCACACAGCACAGAAACAGACAGACACTTACCGCGGTCAGACGGACTCTCCGGATCGGGGTCCCTCGTGGGTATTGGGAATCCTGGACAAGCCCCCAAATGTTGTGCCCAGAGTTCGGGGTCCCCAATAATCCACCACTAAGGAGCCTTTTCTGATGCAAAAGCAAAGAGTCTTTATTCAAACCCAGGTTTGGCTCTCAGCCTCTTTCTGACGCAGCAGCGAGGTGAGAGAGCGGACCGGGCGGGAACAATGAATTTTATGGGGTAGGATAATTAGGGGGCTTGGGAATGTGATGGGGATTACAGAGATTGGTCACTTGAATTGGGGTCTTTCTGTGGTTAAGCCTAATTAGGACCTTAGCTGTGTCCCTGGAGCTTCATTGGTCTTTTCAGGTGAGGGTCGAGAAAGTTAAGGCATTGCTGGCACACCTGTGGCCACTCCCAGAAAAGGGAGGGGGTTTAGGCAGGGGTCCTAGCCCTTATAGGACAAGATGGAGGGGAGTCCATTTCCTTTCAGACAGATAAATATTAACCATAATTTATATTTGTATGAACTTGTTTAATAGTTTACAAAATACATTTATATACTATTTGATCCTATAGAGCAGCAATTTTCAACCTTTTTCATCTCATGGTTCTCATAAACTAATTACTAATATTTTGCAGCACACCAAAAAGTACATTATATTTTTCACCAATCTAACAAAAAAATAAGTATAATTTTGTTCAGTCACACCAGATGCCTGTCATTGGGTTGGCTGTTGTCACTTTTTTTTTTTTTTTTTTTTTTTTTTTACAATCTAAGGGAAAAGATGTCAGTGTCCGACAAAAAGTCTGGTATAGCATGTTTTATAAATTTTTGCAGCACTCTGGGTGAAAAATCACTACCCAAGAGACTTATATTTGTACCAGATCCATACAAGGTCTGTACAGCAGTTGCTAATTCCATGCCTCTACTAAGAGAGAGCTAGGATGCATCCCAGGTCTTGGAATTCTGCATAGAATAGTGCTGTTTGCAGCACATCACATGGTCGGCTTGTACTAATCAAGTGCAGGGCCACATGGCTGTGAAGGGGAAAATGTGAGTAAGGAATGTCCAATCCTGACTCCAAACCTGCCACAGAGCTTTCTGTTCCCACTCAGGCTTCCACTTGGACCCCTGGGAGAGAAGCTTAGGATTTCAGAGTTGGGCTCAGACCTGTGAAACCCAGTGATGAACAGATCTTCGGAAATGCCAAGCTCTGTTACTATTCTGGCTAAAAATTAGTCCCAAGACGATTTTTATTTTGGGGAAGAAAATCTCAGAAGTGATTAGTCAAGTAGCTAAACAGCTGCAAATGTCTTCAGATTTGAAAACATTGCCCTCTTCACAGAGGACAGGCAATTGGGCTCCAAATGCAAACACATTTCTCATGTACAGGAACAACTCCATCAGCAAGCTTGGTTAAGTAGAAAAACTTTGCATCTAATTCCAGTATAAATTAACAAATCATAAAATTTGGAGGCTGGATGAAACCCCAATTTTTGCTTTTGCCCCACAGGCTACCTTGACAAATACAAAGCAGATAAAATGTGGCTTAAGTGTGTTGTTTCTTTAGAAAAAAATATTTTTAGAACAAATTCCAAAGCATTATTTCTCTGACCTAATATAAGATAATTTTAAAAATGTAATGTTACTAGTTTGATATTTAAATTTTGAGCCCTCATGAATTATTAGTCTAGTAATAACAGTTTATATATATTGAGTATTAAAAACATAAGCTATTGTATTTCAAAATAAATTGGATTTTCAAAACAGAGCAGAGTAAATATTGCCTATAGCAAATACCACATCTTGACCAAATTTTCTCTGTAATCTTGGTTCCCTAGCATTCAGGGAAAACCTTTGGAGGGGAAAAGGAAATAATTTTCTCTCATAGAATTATTATAAGTTTTAGTGGAAAGTATATGATAGTCACTGGGCCTGTGATGAGTGGTCACCTTCACTTCTACCTTTCTTGTTTGCTTCACATAGAGATGGGAATTTTGATCCCTGGGCAGCTGGAGGAAGACAAATTTTAGCCAAGTAAACTTTAAGATTAAACTAAACTGAAAATCTCTAAGTTTTTTTTTTTTTTTAAATAACATATATATATCCCTTTATTCTCAATTCTCTGTAACAAGCAAGGCTGAAAGTACTCTGTCTTCATAATGAAAGTTCACTTTCAGCATGTGTGCTTAACCAAAGATCTACTGATTGATTGATTTTTAAAGTATCCTTGCTTCTTATGTACTTAGTCATTGCTGTGTATTCACTCTAACTATCAGCAAGGAATATGTATTGGCTCCCTATCCCCCTACCTACCCTGTAGAGAATACAACTCAATCCTTTTGTAATGTTTAAGGTCTGTGGAATATGTGATAATATTACACTGTCTGATCAGATCAGTGTTAAATGTGAAAAAATAAGGGGCATTAAAGTGCAAAAGAAAACAAGATTGAATCCTCCTTTGGTGGTCTGAGAGATCTTTCCTGGGAAAGTGGGTTTTGAATAAAGAAGTGAAGGCGGAGAAGTCATAGGGAAGAATATAAAGAGGGTGGAGTGGTTAATCCTCCTTGAAAAAAAAAGGGAAGGAGAGTAATATTCCAGAAAGGAGACATATTCCAAAAAAAGGAATAGGACAGTTTATCTGAAGCCGAGGGTTTGTGAATTATTGTGATTAATCAGGGAAACAGTTGCCAAGCTTTCATCATATAAACATTCTCCCTAAGAACTCATCAGGTTCTATTGCCTATTAATTTCTACTGATGCATTTCATTTAGCATTTCCAATGACAGAAGGACAGTTTTTTCCTCAAAGAAGTGAAGCCAATAAGATAAAGTGAGCAATGATTTATGTGTGATATTTTAAAATCAAGCAATGTCACTGCCCCAAGCAAATTACAAGTATTTAATTTTAATAATGTTTTCAGTATCCTTAAAATTTCTAAATATATGACCTGACATTTTACTTAGTACTTATCAGTTGATAGTGCTTTATAATCCTATATTTATTATTTATTAAGTATTTATGAAAAAAGGCAATGTAGCCTAGTGGTACATGTTTTGATTTGGAATAAAAAAACAAACAAACAACTTGATTTCAAATCCTACTTTTGCCATTACTCATAAATACACTTTTCTTGTATGACCTTGAATATATGTCCCACAATCTGTGAATGTATGTAGTCATATACAAAATAAGTGAGACTACACTTAAACACATTTTAATTCCTTCAAGTTTTAAAATTATATACTATGAAGCCCACAGTCCTCTATTATTTTTATCCTTTAAAAAAACCCACATTCATGATAGATGGGATCTGCACAATTTAAATGTGTGTTTGTTTGTTTTTCCTTAGGGAGCGAAATAATATTTCAAGGTCTACATAGCAGCTTTTGACCCAGTTAAATCTTAATGTCAAAACCAATATTCTACATACTTAATGAGACAAAGGATAATTTTTAAAGGAGGTCTTCTTTCAGCTCCTGGGGCTGACCAGGAATCCTGAAATGTGTGTAATTTAACATTCATTACAGCAAATCATGAGGCTTTGCAGTTTTAAATGTATCCACCCATACAATTGCATGCGACATAAACACTCTTTAATGACAGATAATAATTGAACATTATTCTACATTCAAACCTCACCACTGGAACTACAGTTGGAGGTTCTGCTCTTCTGAAGAGTGTGTGCTATCTTTAATATTGAGGCTATGTCAATATCTTTAATATTGAGGCAACAGCAAAAGAATGGTTACCCACTTAAGAGAATGGTCAAAAAGTCCCTCTGGTAACGTAACTATTTCTCTCAGTTGCTCAGCAGTAAGACTGAGCTCTCTCTCTCTGTGCCTGTGAGTGTTAGAGAGGATATTTGCAGATGTTAATGAGCACAGACCACTGATACATCTCTCTCAACAAAAGCCCTGGGTGGGAGGAGGTGTCTTGGAACCCCAGTAAGAAAGCCCCCCCATAGGCTTCTGCAGTCACAGTTTCTCACAGCCCTGAGAAACCCATTCAGGCATTTTCATAATCTGGGCCCTATCTGGGCATGTAATTCCAGCTTCACATAAATAAATAACAGCAGTGCTAATAGTACATACACTTTTTGTTGTGAGGTAATTTTGTCCTAAATGCCTATTGCTATATATTTTTAATTCCCTTCAGAAAACAGAAACTTTTCTCCACAGAATGATTATTGATAGATGAAGCTATTTCCTTCTATTTTTTATTTGATAAAAACAAGTTAATACATCCTCTTTAAGATTTGAAAACATAGGAAACCATATTCTTATTCCTTAAAGCAGATTTGAATTTTCTAGTTTCACTTTTTAATATTTTAAAAAGTACTTTTAAAGGTTAGTACATTATGTAAACCAAAATAAGACTATGCTTATCTATCTATCTATATATAAAAGCCTAAGTGACCATTATGACTGAACAACCAAAACTATCAGAATGACCAGTCAACCAGTCGCTATGACATGCACTGACCTCAAGGGGGCAGATGCTCAATGCAGAAGCTGCCCCCAGGTGATCAGTGTGCTCCCACAGCCAAACCTCCCATGGCCCTTCCCTCCGGCCAGCTAGCCCCCCTGGTGCTAAATCATTCGTAGAGACCTGCTTCTGGGTTAGGGATTCGTATATAGCAGAGCAGCTCCCTCACTGCGATCTATTGAAAGTCAGCCCTTGATATAAAGGGTTTGTCTTGCTCCAATCCTGTTCCTTCCCTGGGAGCTGCCTGCCTGCCACAGTGGTGACATGGCAGTGAGAAAAGGAGGAAAGGGGGTGGGCAGGTAGTGTGGCCCTGACAGCAGCAGCAGCATCTAGTGTCCATCTAGCCGGGTGACCATCACCTCCTCTCCTGACCCCACTGGGGCCCTCAGGCTCAGGCTGGGATGAGAAACCAGGGGTGAGTGGCACCAGGCGTGGCCCCTTTCCCAGGGGAGACAAGGGTTGGCTTCCTCCTCAGAGCTGTTGGCCAACCTCCTGCAGTCCTTCCCTCAGCCAGCAACGTCCTGTGATTCCTCTCTGTGTCCCTCCCCGCAGCCAACCAACTTCCTGTAGTCTCCACCCCGCCCCGTGCATAAATTCGTGCACTGGGCCTCTAGTAAAAACTATAATTAACAATAAATCTACACTACATGGTCATTTGAACTTAGCTATGATATAGCATAAAAATTACAGTAAAACACAAGTGATTTGGAATGAGATTATAGCTTTATTAATAAACTAGGGGCCCAGTGCATGAATTCGTACACTTTGAAAGGAACTGTGGGCCGTGAGGCTGTGGTGGGCACAGGGACAGGTCTTGGCCCATCCTTTGCAACCCTGCCTGGCCCCTCCCATCCACCACTGCTGTTCCCATGCGCTGGCTGCACCAGCTTGCTCGTACCTGCTGCTTCTCCAATTGCCCCTCAGGAGCAGGGGGAGGTGGAGAATCCCTGAGGAGTGATCAGGGACAGCAACCACAGCTTGCACCTGCTGATACTGCTGAGTAATTGGGGCTGGTGTAAGTGGTAGCTCTGGCACTGGAAGCACATGAGAGCAAAGAATTTTCAGTAACCACCAGAAGCTCTCCCTGATGACTGCCTTAGTCTGGTGCCCCCACTCTCCTGCTCCATCATCCTGCCACCGCCAATGCCCACCATGTTCCGCACTCTGCTGTGGACACCTGCCATTCCACACATACCCCCTGGTGGTCAGTGAACATCATAGCAATCAGTTGTTTGGTTGTTCGGTTGTTCTGCCGTTTGGTCTATTTGCATATTAGGGTTTTATGTACGTAGATAGCATTGTGACTTCTGGAAGTTACTTAAATTTCCTCAGCCTTTTTTCTCATCTGTTAAATGGGCATGATAATTTGAAATTATAAGATAATGAGATAATGTGTTTGAGACATCAAAGTTATTTTAAAACTATCACTCTTCTTCTCTCCTTCCTAATCAATTGAAAGTGCAGGGTAGGAATATAATTAATGAGTCATGAAAAAAAAAATGAAGACCTCATGATTTTATCCTAGGCCTTCTGTTTTTCTCATTTTCTACACCTTCCTGAGCAACCTTGATCTCTCTTGTCCACAGTTACCACATTTATACTGATGGCCCACTTATTTTTATTTTTGTCCAAATCACTTTTGTATGATCCAGACCCTTTTAAGCTTTTTAGTAATCCCTATACACACCACTGTAACTCACTTTAACTCTACATTTCTAAAACTGAATCTAGTTTCTCCTCCTACTACTAAAAAAATATAATAACAATCAAACAATTGGTTTATCTTGCTTTGTCCAAGCTAGAAATTTGGGTTAGAACTTACACTGTTCTCTCTCTAACTTTTTTAAACCCAAATACAAAGTTCTCTTTCCTTCTACTTCCTAAGTATCTTTTATATCCATCTATAACTCTCCATTCTTACTGTCACTATCCTACTTCAGGCTACCATCCTTTGTTGCCTGAAATGTTTTAATCAACGTTCAACTGGTCTCGCTGCTTCTAGTTATGTTTCTTTCGAATGCGTTCCTCATATTACAGCCAGAAAGACCTTTCTAAATATATATATCAGATTGTGTCTTGCCCATCCTTAAAATCCATGATTACTATTATTCTAACATGGTTTACATGATATATTCTTAACATGTTTTATTTATAATGGGGTATACCCCCTGAACCCACAGAGGACTCAATTATTGGTTGTGGTATTGCAGCCAACAGCTCTCAATATGTCCCTCTGTGGGACATTCTCTCAGCTGAAGAGCATCTATTACACAAGGTCACATCCTTCCCAAGCCTGTCTGCATCTAATGACAGGTCCATTCAGAGGTATGAAATTCCAGCCTCCTTATTCCAAAGTAAAAGTTGGCTTCAAACTCAAGTTTAGAAAGAATTTTTTGTTTGTTAATCCTCACCTAAGGATATTTTTTCCATTGATTTTTAGAGAGAATAGAAGGGAAAGGGTATGGAAGAGAGAATGAAACATCCATATAAGGGAGACACATGGATTGGTTGCCTCCTACACATGGGATAGAACCTGCAACCTTGGTATGCACCCTAGAGTGGGAACTGAACCCTCAACACTTTGTTGTGAGGGTCTACACTCTAACCACTGAGCCATGCCTACCAGGGCTAGAAAGAATTTTAAATGAGATTATGAAGATCAAAGTAAAAATACATGCAAATCGCTACCTAAATAATGACCATGAAACTTAGCACATGAACAGTAAACATAAAAGTAGTTAGACAACTCTTTGATCTCGGGGGAGCATGTAAACTTCCAGGGTGAATGCCTGGCTACCTTCAGGCTGGCTGGAAACTTGCTGTTATTGCTGGAAACTTATCAAGTGGCTCAGGTGTAGCTCTGGCAGGTGGGATCTGGGGAAAAAGATAACATGGCTAAGTTTTTCAATCTAAAGGGCTTCTCTAACCTTTGCCATGGCACAGTGTATCCTTGTCCGTAAAAGGAAAAGGAAATTGTTTTAAGAATCACTTATTAGAGAAAAAGTTAGACTGGTTACAGGTTTTAAGAATATATATGCATATGTGTATGCATATATTTCAAATTTTAAAGCAATTTTATGCTTAGAGATTAAACATTTTTTTCTTAGTTTTGGCATGAAACATCTAAGTTGATTAAGAGAGAACACGAGATCTTTGGATTTTTAAAAAGTATATATATTTTTATTGATTTCAGAGATAAAGAGAGAGGGAGATAGAAACATCAGTGATGAGAGAGAATTACTGATTGTATGCCTCCTGCAAGCCCCACATTGGGGATTGAGCCCACAACCCAAGTATGTGCCCTGACCAGGAATCAAATTGTAACCTTCTGGTTCATAGGTCAATGTTTAACCACTGAACCACACTGGCCAGGCGAAATCTTTAGATTTGTAATCAAAAAAGCCAAAAGTACGTTGGCTTCAAGGCTCTCTTGCAGGACTCTTATATTCACCTCCTATCTCCTTGGCCTCACCTGCCATGGAATTGCTGTACAGGCTACCTTGACTGGTTTGAGCCATGGCAGCTACACCTAACATAGGTGGTCGGAGAGCACTGAGGTCACTGTCATGAGTCTTTGTCTCTGTTCATCACATCTGGTCGTTTGAACCATTGCTATCAGGGTATTAAATTGCTACATGACAGGGAGAGGAAGGAGCCTGCAAATAGATTGCCTCTCGTTCCCCTCCTCTTGGGGACAGTTCCAAATTATGGTGTTGATAACCTGTCCAGAGACATCCCACAGGTCTGAGTGATCAGTTACATTTCTTGGTGAAGCAGGCAAGCCCTATAAAGCACCACCCGAATTTACTCCCTTGCACCAACCAGCTCAATCCCATTTCCCTCCCACTTGCTTCTCTGTGACTAATGGCCTTAGACCGCTTTCCAGTCAACCCTGGCTAAAACTAGAGCATAATTCCTTAACTACAGCTTGATGACATAATTGCCAAATGGCACATTCTAACCATATACCAACATTCCTAACTCCAGTTTAATGCTTCTCATTAAGAAAACAGTAGCTAAAAGCAAGAGAAACAGGAGGCTTAACTAAAAAGTAGCAGCAGTAGTTTTCTTTGGTAAATTTATTGGAAATTTTTATTTTTCTTTTCTTTTTTTTTGCATATTTCTATTTTCAAATTTTAATAAAATACAGTATTTATGTATTTAAAGAATTGTTAAAAGGAAGCAAATGAAAATACTTTATATTCTATTTTTAAATATTATAGCTACTATCGGTTTTTCCTAATCTACTTAATCTATTAATCTACAAGGTTTTATTTTCATTGTTATATCTCAAGTACCAAAACTTAAGTCAACTCAACAAATGTTTGAATGGATAAGTGAAGGTTTTGAAGGAAACCTAGGAAATCGGCATTTCGCTAATTTCCAAAAGATCATTTTGACTCTCTACATTTTTACAATATTACATCTGCACTCCTTCATTTTCACCACCCTATTCCAAATTTCCACAGTCTCTTGCCTATTCTATTGAAAAACCTTCACAATTACAATTCCTGCCACACTTGCCCTGTTTCTACTCCAGCAAGAACCAGAATGATCTTTTTAAAAAGTAAATCATTAATTAATGATAGCCATTCTGAGAGTTGTGGGGAGGTATCTCATTGCAGTTTTAATTTGCACTTCTCTGGTAATTAGAGATGTTGATATCTTTTCATTTGTCTATTGGCCATACTACCTGGGTATAAAAAAGAAGGAAATTTTACCTTTTTCCACAGCATGGATAGACTTGGAGAGTATTATGCTAAGTGAAATAAGCCAGTTGGAGAAAGACAAATACCTTAAGGATTTCACTTGTGTGTATAACCTAATGAATAAAATAAACTAACAAACAAAAGAGAAACAGACTTATAGATACAGAAACAGACTGACAGCTGTCAGAGAGAAAGGGGGTTTGAGGGCTGGATGAAAAAGGTAAAGGGATTAAGCAAAAGTTTTTTTAAAAAAATACAGTCTCAGGCAACAGTATGGTGATTATCAGAGAGAAAGGGTATAGTGCCCCTTTTACATCCCGCATGGTTCAGGGTTCAGGTTCAGCGTTTGGGCTCTGGAGGAGGCCACACAAAAATGAAAGAGTCTAGACAAAAAAGTATAAATTAGGTAATATTGGGGGCCAGGCGGGAGTTCAACTCAAGGGGAAAGACTCCTCCGATTTGCTCTGGCCTAGTGATCCCTTTTAAGACTATGGGATCCGCCCATAGCTCTAGGCAGGCAATTACAGTAAAAGCAAATCAGCAAGGATTTACATACGATTAAGTGGAGGTTGCTTTAGATATCATTGTCTCAACTAGACAGTGGGTGGTTGGCTCTGACCTTTCAGAGCTTTAAGGTTGACCAGCTTCCAGGTTCCTTGTCCACACCTCTCGGCCAGTGAAGACAATGGGCGCCTTCCAACAAAAGGAGGGTGATGGGAGGTAGAAGAGAGTAATAGGAAGATAAATGGTGACAAAGTTTTAACTTTGGATGGTGAACACACAATACAATAAACTGATGATGTATTATAGAATAATTGTACACTTGAAACCTATATACTTTTATTAACCAATATCACCCCAATAAATTCAATAAAAATTTTAAGACAATGTAAATAAAAATATATTATTCCACTGTTCAATGCATCCCAAAGAAAACCAACAGCCTTTAATCAAATTACACAAAGCCCTCCAAGATCTGGCCCTGGCCTGTCTCAGGTTTCATTTCCTACTGTGTTACACTAGCTGCCTTTTCCTCAATAGCCTCCTTAGCGAATTTGCCCATACTGTTTCCTTTGGAATGCTCTAACTCTGGATCTTTAAATTATTTTCTAATCATTCCAGCTTTACATTAAATACACCTGCTTAACAAGGTGTTTCTCTAGCAAATTAATACAATTCAACCCACTCCTTCCCCGTTCCCAACAGTCATTGCCTCTCATAGCACACTGACTTCCCTTCATCCTAGAATTTACCAGTACTGGAAATTATCTTGTACATTTATTTGTTTAGCTTTTAAAATTTTTTTTCAGATGCCCTCCCTCCTCCATCCCCCTCCACACACAATCCAGCACACATACAATAAAACATACCCTCAGGCGAACAGCGGTTACTACTGTTTTTGTTCAGCATGTGCTGCATACCAGACATGTAGTAAATATTTATCTCCATTATTTCAGTTTGGCGCTAGCATTCTGTACCTGACATTTAAAGTTCTTTCATCTTAGAAATGTTATTCTGAAACCTCAGGCAGATTTATCCTGAAGCTAGTGAAGGGAAAATAAGCTTATACTGAAGTACTTCTTTGTCAGAGTATTCCATCAAGGGACTAAGTAATATTCAGCTGCTTATTTTTTAAAAATTGGATGAGGGGTAAGAAGGTCCTTAGGAAGAACTAACTGTTCACTACTTGGAACTCACATATTGTGTTGTTACTTACGATTCTTTTTAAAGGTCATGTTATAATCTTTTTGGAATTTTAAAATACATTAGTGTAGCTGCATTTTTGTGATTGATGTTTTCTATGCCTAATAGCAATACATAAGTCTTCAGATTGAGATGATCCTCGTTTTGCCTTTTTGGGAGACAAATACCTGACATATTTCCCTGCACTATTTTAGACTGAGATTCCCCATAGCAATTTCATATGATTCATTGCTCCACTGCGATCTAACAGATCTTTTGTTCCCACTGCTGCTATCAGAAACTAGACATCATTAGATAGTGATGCAAGATGGGCTGCCAGCATGCTGGCTTCAGCTATCTCCGCACCTTTGTAAGCAAAGCTTCCAACTACCAGCTGGCAAAAAAGTCAGAGAGACTGCTGCCTTGAGGAAGCTCTTTCTGAAATTGAGAACTCAGGTCAGTAATCCCCGCAGAGCTCGGAAAACTGCATTGGGACTGCAGTTTCTTCTGCACTTTTTTGCTCACCCCCAACACACACATTTTTATGCACCCCCACAGTAATACTAAATGGTAATATTAATATTGTACAACAACACCCTAGTTTGTTTCATAAGATATATTCACACCTATCTTCTTCACTTTTATAACATGCTTCCTTTATTTTCCTGTGTTAGAAAGTGCTCTGTAGTCAGTAAAATTTTGCTAGTCTCCACATGGGTTTAGTGTCTACATGTGGAGTTAAAAACATTGTAATGTGCCCTTAAGTCCAGTATTACTACTTCCTAGCCATATGCAAATTGGGTTTAAGTGCTTCGATGTGTGTCAATAGCAATATTCATGTTAAATAATGATTGTGGAACATGTATAATCAGTGTTTTTGTCTGGCATCTCCGATGCTATCTTTATAGAGGTAAACTAAGCACAACATATCCAATAGTTCCTATGTGCATTGGATGAAATGTTTAAATATAGTTGTTGGGAAGGTATAATATTCAGATATCTGCTCTGTATTTTTATTTCTCCTTTAGTTGTATTCTTAGTGAGCTTCATTTTGCAGAACACATCTCTTAAAATTTTTTTCATATATGGCTAGTTGTAGAAAGGAAAGGGAAGGTATGAACCCATCTTCCTACTGAATCATTGGAATCCATAAAAATGAAAATTTCATTTTATTTTATAGTTTCCTTAACCCAAGAAGTAAACTAAACTCACATGTATTAGAACATTCATCAGTAAAAGAGTAACAGGTATAAATATGATTTTAGAAATAGAGCTCAAATATTTAACCATGGATTAAAGAATTCTCATCAGTTTAGTGATGCCTGTTCTCTCACTGAAATTCTGTATTTGCCCATGAAAATGGAACTGATGGTCTTCTTGTTCCTCCTGTTTATCAAAAATAATCAAGCAGCTACTCACTGGTTCTCAACTCTCTTCCACATACTAAGAAATTAAGATACTGTTTTTTTCTTGTCTCTACTTCTTTATCTTCAGCTAACCTCTTTTTTCTGTCTAGGTTTATTATATTCAGTAGTAACATAAAGTATTTTGTTCAGTGCTGGTCAACCTGTGTAACCAGAATCATTCTTCAAAGTGTGCTCATGCTGAGATTAGCTCTCTTAACTCTAAAACAGTGGTTCTCAACCTTTCTAATGCAGCGACCCTTTAATACAGTTCCTCATGTTGTGGTGACCCCCAACCATAAATTTATTTTTGTTGCTACTTCATAACTATAATTTTGCTACTGTTATGAATTATAATGTAAATATCCATATTTCTGATGGGCTTAGGCTCTACAGCAGCGGTTGAGAACCACTAGCAGGGTCACCTGAGACCATCGGAAAACATAGATATTTACATTACGATTCATTAACAGTAGCAAAATTAGTTATGAAGTAGAAACGAAAATAATTTTATGGTTGGGGGTCACCACAATATGAGGAACTGTATTGAAGGGTCGAGGCATTAGAAAGTTTGAGAACCACTGCTCTAAAAGAACCTTATTTTCTCAAAAACTTTTTTTCTATTTTAGGAAAGGCATGAGAGTTTTGGGGTCCATTGCTGAGAATACAGAAATTAGAATCTTCTTACAGAGTAAGCCATATACTTACTATTCTTTAAGATAATAGCAGTAAAAGGTAACACAAAGACTAGAAATACATACTGTAGATAAATTATTATTTTTTAAACTCCATACGATCAATTGTTGTTTATTTATTTTCAGGCTTAAGGTATTATTCTTGTTTCAAAGTAAAATTGGTTAATCAATGTTGTGTAGACGTGAGTATATTCAGATACTGAATGAATAAAAAAGCATTTCTAAGAACTTTGAGTTAATTTGGTGATGCCTGAGGAATAAGTGGGCAGCTTATCGCACCCACTGCAAATGTTCTTGAATACAATTCTATGCAACCTAGATGCTACTTTGGTACTAGGGATCCATGTCAGGTATAGCATTGCTATATTTTGTTAATTTGTCCCTTTTCCCTTTTACTATGAAATCATTATCTTTCACACAGAGCTTTGATTCAGCATGAACCAGCTGGAATCTTTGCAAAAATGACCTTAAGGGGTGTCTGAGTAGAAAGTGAGGTCTGAATTCTGTAAGTATCCTCACCGGGCACTCCGCCCACTCCCTGCAATCCTACTTGACCTGATTATGCTTCCTGTCCCAAAGCTCATTCTCACACTTCTGGGCTAAGTCTGCCCAAGGTTAAAGCTGCTGGTTTGTATTCCAATTTTAAATAACCTCTTTGCCCCACGCTCATTCCACCTGCTTAATTTTCTAAACTAATTTAAAAATTAATCCACCAGAATGAACCTTGATCTATGAAGCCTCACAGTTACATTTATTGGACTATAATGTACATTAGTCCTCCCGGCTATTCTTCATTTGGGAGTCTATTTTCCATTATTATTTTGGTAAGAATAGCAGGATGCACTTTGGGCAGGATTATAGACCTAATTTTTGTGCAGTTAAGGTGTCTTGGTCTCGGCTGGTCAAGAGAAAGAACAAATGCTTCAGGTAGAGCCAACTGGATTCTCTCTCTGTCTCTCTCCAGTCCTCTAAGCATGTTCTCAAGTGAGAATTTAACAAATAAAATAAAATAAAGGGAGATACCCTATCTAATAAAGAGGGAATATGCTAACTGACCCTCATGCATTTCAAAGATGGTGGCACCCACACCAATAAGGAGGGAATATGCTAATTGACTGCACTCAAAGATGGCAGCACCCACAGCCACAAGATGGCAGTGCCCAGTCTCCTCTGCCCTGCTGTGCACCTGCCTCCAGAGTCCCCCAGTCCTTTTAGCCCCCCAGATGCCCAGAGCTGGCCCGAAGTGCAGCAAGCTTCGGATGGTGGCTACCCAGCCATCCAGGGCTGCCTGAGCTCAGCTAACCAAGGCTCGCGGAGGCTTGTGCTGCAGGCAGTGGCAGCAGTAGAGGTGTGACGGGCCATCACCTTTCCCTGATTGCCGGGTCACCTTCTACCCCTAAGGGCTCCCAGACTGTGAGAGGGGGCAGGCTAGGTGAAGGATCTTCCCTCTAGTGCATGAATTTTCATGCACCGGGCCTCGAGTAAAATAATAAAAGCTCCATATCTTCATACTGAAGGAAGATATGATTTCATAACCTAATAAGGTTATATTAAACATAACCACAGAAAATCAAACAAATGTAAAACTTAAGTAAAAACAAACCACCATACCAAAGATGTCCTGAGGCAATCACAGGAATCATTGCTAAATGAGGGACAGAGACAAGTGCTGTGATGTCAAACATGTTGATGTGATCTAATGAAGCTTCACAGAGGCCTACAATGGATTATACTGAACTGGGCCATGAGGAATGTGTCCAGTAGAGCGATGTTGTTCATTCAAGGATACCCCCCAAATCTGCAAAGCATGCCCGCAAGAGAGAACAGCTGTGGAGCACACATGATGATAATATTTTTGAACTGGTTTCTGGTACTCTGTTACCTACTCCTTTTCCATCTTCCAGTTCAACACTCACACTAGCTTTCTGACTTTCTGTTTGCTCAGATGGTCTGACTTGGAAACTCACTTGATCAAATCTCAGAGCTCTTGATTCTTCCACTTTACTCGCAGGTTGGAAATTGCTCTCTTCCTCTAATATTGATTTTGAAGTGTCCTCTTGGTAATGCCCTTCTTCCAGATGGCTCCTTTCCTGATGTAAACGACCCTTTGAGCATCACCTCCTGGGTACATGCCAAGCTTCTCTCCTTTACGGTCTCCAAGGTTGTACTCAAATAACGGTTAAGGAGATACTTGGAGAGACTGAGGGAAAGAGATGCCAGAGTGATAAAGTGCAGGCAAAAGAGCAGGAGGCCAAGGACAGATGCAGAAAAGTGTCTGATATCTTCAGGGGAGCAGCTCTGATCAATTGGGGTGACAGATTACATGAGGGAATAGTGAAGTATTAAAATGATAAAGCAAGTTGGAGTTGATAAAAGGTAGAGCATCAGAACAATTAGTGTGGATTTTATCCAGTAGGTACTGGGAGCACACTGATTTTTTTTTTAAGCAGCATCATCTATCTGAACATTGACTAGATTTTAGGAAGATTAATTTGTGAAGGTTATGACTAATGGATTGAAAACAGGAAACTCTTGCCACAATCTGGCTATGAAAAGATGATGTCCTTGGCTAGATAATCACAGCAGATATGAAAACAAGGGAGTGATGAAAAAAAGGATAATATTTTCCTATGACCCCAAGTGGTTTTATTATGCTGGGTTTATGCAGACTAAATTACCAATAATTATTCTGTAGATTTCAGAGCAATCCATAATAAGAAAAAAATGATTTATACTTTTATTCAAAATAGGGTTATCAAAAACAGTTTGATCTTCAAAAATTTTCTACTTGTGATGTGCAGACAGAATAATTAGTACTGTCACCAAATTGATGGCATAGGAGACCCCCACCTTTATCCACCCACGAAGATAAACAATTAGACAGTCATTCACAAACAAATGCAGCTCTGGGAGAGCTCAGGATTCACGTAAGAAACTTGGGTAATACTATGGAAGAACAAAACCTGAGAAAACAAAAAGGGAAGGCAGAACAGCGTAGTTTTGTCTGTATCATCTCAACTCCAGGCTGTCACAGCCCAGCAGCTGAGAGAGAATTCGCAGCTAGAAAGAGTTCTCCCCAGGAAAGGAGAGTGGCAGGAGACACCAGTTTCTCCAGCCTTTTGGGCCACTGCAGGAAGGACCCACTTTGCTTTAACAGAGGAGACCAGCGAAGCTGAGATACAGATGCTAGAAACAAGGAAGAGTGGGAGCTCCCAACATCAGCCACATAACAGGAGCCACACCTCACACCAGTTAGAATGGCTGTTATCAAAGAGAGAAGAAGAACCTTGGCTAGTATGACAGTTGAGTATCATCCTCTGCAGGGAAAAGGTCCCTGGTTCTATTCTCAGTCAGGACACATATCCAGGTTGCAGGTTCGATCCCTGGTTGGGGTGCATATGGAAAGCAACCGATAGCAATGTTTATTGACTATCTATTGAATTAGCTACTCTACCAAAAAATCATTGGTGATCATTTCTTTTCCTGGTACACTTCATATCAGAGAATGTAAGAGTTTGTGAAAATACTGTGTCCACTAGAAGTTCAAAAAGGCTCAGTGATTATTTTAATATTTGGAGCATTTCATATCCTATTTCTATATATTTTTTTAGTTTCTTTACCATACTTTTGGGGTAATTTTCTTGTCCTTTCATCTTAATAAACTATTTAAAATATCTCCATATGTAAGTATCACAAGAGACCTAGTTTTTCACTACCATTTTTATAGCAAAATACATTAGTAAAAGTTTTATACTTTTTGAAAATATGTTACAGAGAACAAAGTATAGTATTTCTTTCTAACTTTTCCCCCCCAGCTAATTGCTTGTATATGCTCAATTCTATATTGATGACTCAAAATGCCTTAGTATGAGTAATATTCTTTAGACATTATTATGTCTTGGTTTGAATACTATCTTTTATTGTGGCCCAGAACCCTTGAATGCATATGAAAGTAAATTACAATTTCTATAAATAAACATAAAGAGTAAAATTAAAATTTTCTATTTAAGTATGTCACTGTCTCCCTATTTCAAGAAAAAGTTTCTTTCCTGTTAATATAAAACAAAACAATAAAACCAAACTAGATTTATAAAATACTAGCAATATTCAGTTATATTGCACCAGTAAGTTATATTTGTGAAGGTTCAAATAGACATTGCAATGTAGTTTTAAAATTTCACGAACTTGAGCAGTGGTCGGCAAACTCATTAGTCAACAGAGCCAAATATCAACAGTACAACGATTGAAATTTCTTTTGAGAGCCGAAAACTGACTTCGGTGCATGGGCCATGAAGTTTCAATCGCATTGTACGTGCGCACCAGCACATGGTATTTTGTGTAAGACCCACACTCAAGGGGCCAAACAGCTGCATGTGGCTTCCGAGCCGCAGTTTGCCGACCACTGAACTAGAGAATAAGGGTAATTTGTGGTATGTTTGCTAGAGGAACATCAAATAGTCTAGGGACAGAAGAATAAAATGTTTTCATGAGACTTATATCAAACAGTACGTGGGTTCACTGTCATTTTTTTCATTACGTACACATCTTTCCTATTCATTTAAAATAAATGTTTTCCAATAGGTCTTCACTCCTATTACGCTGAGCCCACAAACCACAAAGATCTCATATACATATTGGATCCAGACCTGCTATTGAGAATCTGTCTTTCTGCTAGACATTGCATCGATAGGAACCAAACTTTATTCATGGGCCCATGCCAGTACCCATAATTTCTCATTGTGATTGTAGCCAACATTTCTTCCAAATTAGAATGGAATGTTGGGTGTAGAGGATGACACATCAAGTTTGCAGTAAGTCTCAGGGGCAGCAGCAGATATCTGAATGCCAGGGAAGATCTACCCAGAGAAAGAATGGGGAGTGATAACAAAGGAAATTGAAGGGAAAATGACAAATATAGCCACATTTGCTTTTACATGGCAGCATTACAGAAATAGAGGTCAATTCAAACAATAAAAAAGTAAAATTCTCAGGGAAAAAATTAGTCAAATTTGTGGAACTATTCTGAATAAAAATTCACCTTATTCTTTTGTAATTCAGGCAAGATTATTTGTGGACTGAATTTTGGAGCCAAAAAACTCGTTCTTTCATTGACCAGAAGATGGAGCCATTATATAAGGAATTTTTAAAACTTGCAGGCCAAAAGGAAACTATGTTTCATGCTTTACTATATTACTATTTTAAAACATTTTATGGAATGAACAGGCTGAGTATCATCTTATTTTTAACAGTAGAAAGAAAGTAATGTGTTTTAAACTCACATATGTGCAGAAGTAATATGTGAGGCGATTAGCACAAGTGTATATATGGAAAATGTATAGCTTCTGTCCTCAATATGCGGATTCTATAAGAAGACAGCTCTGAAAGGTAGAACAAGATGTTACATATTTACACTGCAGAATTATAAGCCATTGGTTACCTTGGACCAAGGGAAATTTCAATAACAGGTAGCATTTTGAGCTTCTACTCTTTAATATTCCTACTTGAGATATTTATATAACAGAATTTTCTGGGAGAATATTTTTAATCTAGGCGCTGGACTAATATATTTTTAAAAAAATATATTTTATTGATTTTTTACAGAGAGTAAGGAGAGAGATAGAAAGTCAGAAACATCGATGAGAGAGAGACATCGATCAGCCGCCTTCTGCACGCCCCACTGTGGAGATGTGCCCGCAAGCAAGGTGCATGCCCCCAACCGGAATCGAACCCGGGACCTCTCAGTCCACAAGCCGACGCTCTATCCACTGAGCCAAACCGGTCTTGGCTGGACTAATTTTTTGACCCATTATATACCACATATGAGCACCACTGTCATCATATACATTAATAATAATTCTCAGGAGAACCAAGATGGCCGCATAAGTAAACGCTTATACGCACCACCTCCCACAGCCACATCAAAATTACAACTAAAATACAGAACAACCATGATCCAGAACCATTGGAAAGCCTGCTGAATGGAAGTCCTACAACTAGAGAAGTAAAGAAGAAAGCATGCTGAGATTGGTAGGAGGTGTGGAGGCGGGGAATGGGCTGGTCTGGCACCCACATGTGCCACTTTTCTAATCAGGAGGGAGATCATCTCTACGGAGGCCACCTGGAGGAGCAAGAGGGCTCAACCCCACACCAGACCCCAAGCCCAGGGTCCCAGACCTGGGAAAAGAAGTCCCTACAGGCAGTAAGAACTATGGGCTGTAAAAACCAGTGCAGATTGAAGCTCAGTGACACACAGGCCACTGGATACCCAGCTGTTCCTGTTAAAAGGCCGGCACCATGAACTGAACTTACAAGGTCTTGCTTCCTCTGAGCTCCAACACCAGGGCAAGGGGCTGAGGGCCTATTTGACTGGCATCAGGGTAGGAACTTGGGGCAGCCTTCTCCCAAACAGAGGTACTCATAGGATCATTGTTCCGATGCTGGGAACCTCTCCAATCACAGGGCTAACTCACAGCCACTTCTGTCTGCTCCACCTTGGTGATTCTCTAAGACCCCTCCTCATCCAATTTACAACATATCCAAGCTGCCTGCAGCAGCTTTTGCATATAAATAGCTTGCCCATGAAAATATCAAACAAGCTGCAACTGGGTCAGAGAGTTCCAAACCTATCAATAAAAGGCCCAAGACCTGGCCCCAGTGGCAGCCTGCCTTGCTTCATAGCTGGGCCTCCTCTGAGCACTTCCAAATCTGATACAAAGAGGAGGAATCTGAAGATCTTTCTGTAGTTTCTGCTGGGTGACCCCAGGCAGTGGCTGACTTTGCACCTCCCTGGAGACTCAAGAGCCAGAGTACCCAGTGGTCAGTGTCAGACCATACCAGATTATAACTCTACACATCCATAAGTGACACACTCAAGGGGCAGACTCAGTGAGCCCCATAGCCCCACTGAAGCAAGTCCTGCTCCATAGGGGTATCTCCTGCACAGCAGCTCTCCCACTGTAGGCACAGCTGGTCCTCACAACAAAGTGGCCTGGGGGTCAATTCAATTTCTCCCAGTGACTCTAACAGCATTCAAATCTCAACTACAACAAGACTGTGCTCACAGCCCACAATAGGGTTCACCTTGAGTTGCCAGCTCAGGTGACTGGGGAGGCTGAGCCACTGGGCCCTATAGGACATCCACTACACAAGGCCACTCTACAACTCAAGGAGACATAGCAGATTTACCCAATACATAGAAACAAACTGTAGCAGCTAAAATGCAGAGACAAAGAAGAATGTCACAAATGAAAGAAATGGAAGAAAGCAAACTACTGGATATAGAATTTAAAACCACAGTTATAAGGTTACTCAAGAATCTTCTAGAAACCTCCAAGGAACTTAGTGAGACTTTCAAGGATCTTAGTGAAATCCCCCCACTGCACCCCCTTCAAAAAAAAAACAATGGAAAAGAACCAGTCAGAAATTAAGCATACACTGACTGAAATAATAATATACAGGGATTAAACAATAGAGTAGAGGATTCTGAGAATCAAATCAACAATTTGAAATATGAGGAAGCAAAAAACACCCAAATGGAAGAGTAAAAAGAAACAAGAATCCAAAAAATATGAAGATAGTATAAGGAGCCGTTGGGACAACTTCAAGCATACCTGTATTTGAATTATGGGGGTGCCAGAAGAAGAGAGAAAACAAGATATTGAAAACTTATTTGAAGAAATAATGACCAAAAACTTCCCCTACCTGGTGAAAGAAATAGACTTACTTAGAAATAGTCCAGGAAGCACAGACAGTCCCAATAAGAGGAACCCAAAGAGGACCACACCAAGACACATCATAATTAAAATGCCAAGGACAAAATACAAAGAGAGAATCTTAAAAGCAGCAAGAGAAAAGCAGTTAGTTACCTACAAGGGAATGCTCATACAACTGTCAGCTGATTTCTCAACAGAAACTATCTGCAGGCCAGAGGGAGTGGCAAGAGATATTCAAGGTAATGAATAGCAAGGACCTACAACCATGAATACTCTACCCAGCAAAGCTATCATTTAGAATTGAAGGTCAGATAAAGAGCTTCATCGACAAGAAAAAGCTAGAGTACATCACCACCAAACCAGCATTATACACTGAGTGACACACTCAAAGGGCAGACTCAGTGAGCATCTGCTCACTCTGTGGGCACAGTCATCTTGGTTGGGGTTAATTTACATACTTGCTTCTTATTGGCTGCTGGGCGTGGCTTGTGGATATGATGGAGTGATGGTTAATTTGAATATTAGATAGGACAATAAAGATAAAAGATAAAAGATAATTCTTCTTTATACCTCTAAACTTTTCCAAGAATTTTCTAAATTCTTTTACATACTGCTCACTATTATCTATACTTGTTCAGAACAGGGGACAGAGAAGTTAATGTCATATTCAAATAAGTAAGATTGCACTTACAGTGAGCAGCAGAGACAGGCACACAGGAAAGTGTCCTGATTCACAGCTTAGGCACAGTCCATAGGCTCTCAGCTGGCACTCCACCTCCTACCATCAACACACACTTGAAACAAACTAGGAAAATGAGGGAATGAGTGCTTTTCTGATGTGTCAGTTTTGGGAAGGGTCACCAAGAATTGTGTGTAAAGTATATAGCACCTATAGATTCAAGTGTAAAGCAACTTCCATTGGTTTTCAAACTTAGCTGCACCTTAGAATCACCTGGGGAGTTTCTAAAACCCCAATAGCCAGCCTGCACCCCTGAGCAATTAAAGCATAATCTCTAGGTTGAGACCCAGACGTTGATATTAAGGTGCTCAAGTGACTGCAGTGTGAAGTCAAGTTTGAGAAGCAGGCATCTTGGCCAGTGCTCTTCCAGCTGTGATATACATACAAATGGCTGGTTGTCTGGAGCATCCCTGATCCAACCCTGAATAAAGAGCCTTGGCATCGCCTGGGGACTTGCTGGAACTGCAGGTTTGGGGCCCACCCTAGCTCTACTAAACCAGAAAGTGGGCCTGCAGCCCAGCCATCTGCAGTGATTCTGCTCTGTACTAATACCTAACATCACCGGTCTAGGTCAGGACCAGTCTCCCACTCCTTTTATCCCTGGCAGGTGGTAACTAACAAAGGGATAAAACTTCACTACCTTATGAACAGTTTAATCCTGGGAACTGATTTATTCATTTGTTTTTTGCTTTTCAAAAACCAATTACAATTACAAAACAAATAGAAACATCCTATTTGACAGTGACTCACTTTTTTCTTCAATGCCTGTGTTTAATGGCATTTAGAATGTTAATAGGGTTTTATAATGTTTGAGGCTATTATAAAAAGAGCCAGCAGAACAACAGAGAAAAAACAAAACAAGAAAGAGTAGAGAAAAGTGTCCCAAGATTTGTTGGTGCACTACCTTCTGATTAATATTCTACTCTTAGGATTCTCACTCCACCTGATTATATACTCCACATATATTGGTGCTAGCAATACATTTAATTCACATCATCTGCGACACATTCAGGAAAGTCAGAAAACAGTCTTGACCTTAAGAAGCAGCTTGACATTTAACCTAAGTCTTGTTATTTTGTTTGTTCCTAAGTTTGTGTATGGTTTTTTGACTACCACTTCCTAAAGTAAAGAAAAAATGTGATCCCTGGAGTCAGAAGGAGCTGGATTTGAACTCTAATTCACACCTTTCATGTGTGTCCCTGGGCAAGTTACTTAAGATTATTTCCTTATCGCTGACATATGTCTAATAAATCTGTTTTATGGGCTGCTCTAAAATAGGAGAGACTGGATAGAAAATATTTCACACTGCTCTTGGTCCACAGTAGGCATCAGGGGTGTGCAGAAGTCAGCTTGGGCAAGTCAGAGAGGGCTGGCGGTGCCCACCTCCTGTCTACCCCACCTTCAAGGGCCTCAGGTTGTGTGCTTGAAACTGGCTGTGGTGAGAGTATTTACACCACAGAAATTGACAAAAGGTACACACAAATAAGAGCCAGTTATTAAATATTTGCCAGCACACCACTCATAGGTATTCCTTTGTGGTTATTTGTATCCTGACAGGTGTATTTAGGAGTAGTTTATTTTTTTCTTATGAAGCAAACAACAATTGCCAAATAGTCTTAAGACATGATATAAAGGGAAAAATTCCCTTCCCTGCCGTCCTCTCCCACTATATAGTCCCACAGCTTCTCTGTTAAAGTCACCCACCAGTGGGAAAGGTAACACTGAACTCTTAGCAGACAGTGACCTTTTTCATGACATTAGTCCACCAGAGCTTTTCCTTTTCTAGCCCAGCTAGAAGTTCAAGGGCTCTCTGAAGTTATCTATTTAACTAATACTGAGCATTTGTTGGATGTCAAGCCTACTAGGGATAAAGATAGCTGAAATAAAGGAGGTTGTACCTCAGGGGGTTACATTGATTAATTGAGAGGAGATAAGTAAACAAATAGATATAATCATAATACTATTAGAAAGTAGTAAATGGTGAGATGAAAATAAAAGTTCAACGTAGTAGAGAATAACCAGGGAAATGGGGTTGCTTTCAGAAGGCTGATTAGGGAAGGCCTCCCTAAGGAGGAAACATTTGAGCTGAAATTTAAGATGATGCAGCTGTATTCAGAAGGAGGTGAAATAGAGCTGGAGCAAAGGTCCTGAGGCAAGGGAGAACTTCCTGAGGAACAGAGAGGAAGTGAGGGGAGCTCAAGTGCTGATTTTAGAAGGGAGCAGTGGAGTGAAGCAGAGGCCAGACTTTGTAAGACCCTTTGGAATGCTAACAAGTCTGCCTTTCATGCTATGTGCAATGAAAAGTTCTGAAGAACCTCAAGAGGAATTGGGACAATGGGGAGAATGGCTTGATCTGAATTAGTGTTTCCAAGAATCACTTTGCTCTGTGGAGAACAGATTGTAAGGAATCAAAAGTGGAGCTAAAAGACCAGTTCAGTGGCCACTACAACAGCCCAGGCAAAAGACAATAGTAGTTAGGACTAGAGTGAAGGTAGTAGAGATGAAGAGAAATGGGCAGATTTGGGATAGATTTGATAGGTGGAAGCAATAGCACTTGTTGGTGGATTATATGCCCACAAAAGGGAAGAAAACAAGAATGCTCTGAGATTTTTCTTTTTTTTTTTTTAAATCTGAGAAATGGTAGATATATCTTTATCAGCTAATTTCTAGTCTGAGGTAAGTTGTGAAGAAAGAGTTGTCTAAATAATGAGGAAGAGAAACACCTTTACATTTAATGCAGTAAATCTAAAGAGAGCTGTTCATATTGCATCCTTTATTTCAATTCCTTCCTCCACAGCTAAATGATTAAGGCATTTAAGATACATCCAAGATTTCAGAGAGCTCTATGTTGTTAAGCAAAATTCAATTATAATACAGTAGGATAATGACCCTTCAATTAGATCAAATAATTACTCTTGTAGAAGAGAATAGAAACATTATCTAAATTTATAAATTTAAGTCTCAGGCTTAATGAGTCTCTTTGAATAATTTTTTTTCCATTTCCCTACAACTTTTTAAAGCTATTTCTATGTTTGTTCCAGAGGGCTTTAGAAATGGATAAAGACATTTTTTTTGGAAGCCCAAATTTTATTAGAATAGCCTTAGTTTTTATGACTGTCAGGCAAAGTTGCAGGATATTCCTAAACAGAAAATCATTTGGTGTCCATTCAGTATCTGGCAATGAGATGACCAGATACCCTGAAAAAATCCTGATATAAAATGTCTGTTGGGTGCAATTTAATAAATATCTTTTTTTAAAATATATTTTATTGATTTTTTACAGAGAGGAAGGGAGAGAGATAGAAAGTCAGAAACATCGATGAGAGAGAGACATCGATCAGCCGCCTCCTGCACGCCCTATAGTGAGATGTGCCTGCAAGCAAGTTACATGCACCCAACCGGAATCAAACCTGGAACTTTTCAGTCCACAAGCTGATTCTCTATCCACTGAGCCAAACCGGTCTCGGCATAAATATCTTTTTAAATGAGAGGCAACAAACTAAAGGACATTCCCAAGAACCAAAAGCAGAGAAGCAGTGGGACAGAGTGATAAGGTGACTGCCACTGAGCAATCTGAGCTTCCTAACTGTAGCCATTCTAATGGTGGTCTGGTGGTGTTTCATTACTGCTGTCTTCATTTCCAATACTCTGATTAATAACTCAAAAAAAAAAAGGGAAAAGCATGATATTCCAATGCATTGATAAAGTAACATTTCTGTTTGCCATTTTATTATTTTCTACAAGTCTTATGTCTTTTCCCCCACCTCTATTCCTCTCTTACTTCTTTTGTGTAAAATAAATATTTTCTATTGTTCTATTTTAATTTCATTTTCACATCTCTTACTATATTTTTTGAGTTATTTTCTTAGTGATTGCCCTGGCGGTTACAGTCAACACTGCAACTTGTGACAACCTAATTTACTGAGGTATAATAAATGTACAGTGCAGTGAGAAAATTATACAGCTCAAATATGCATATTTGTACTCCCTTGTAAATACCACCTCCATTAAGATATAAAATATATTTGGTATCCTAAATGTCTTCTTATGCCCTCTAATTCAATAACACACACCCCTCCCCCCACCGCAAAGTTACCATTTTTTGCAATTCTATTATCAGAAAAAGATTTGCCTGTTATTAAGCTTCATAAATTTGCCGAGACCGGTTTGGCTCGGTGGATAGAGCGTTGGCTTGCAGACTGAAAGGTCCCAGGTTTGATTCCGGTTGGGGGCATGTACTTTGCTTGTGGGCACATCTCCACTGTGGGGCGTACAGGAGGCGGCTGATCGATGTCTCTCTCTCATTGATGTTTGTGACTTTCTATCTCTCTCCCTTCCTCTCTGTAAAAAATCAATAAAATATATTAAAAAATTAATTCATACTATATATAATATTTGGTGTCTAAATTCTTTAGCTCATCATTATGTTGGTTAAATTCTCCATTATTTTGCATGTAACAGTAAGTTGTTCTGCTGTTCATAGTATTTTGTTGTATATATATATACCACAATATTCATCCTAATTTCTAATTTTTATGGATTTTTGTGTTCTTTCCTATTTGAGGCTATTATAAATAAAGCATCTCTGAACACTCTTATAAATGTCCTTTGATGGCCATAAAACTTATTTTTGTAGATATATGCTTAGTATAGAATTTCTGGTTATAGAATATATATATATGTATATATATATGTACATATATATGTATATAATATATGTTTTTAGCATTAATACATACTGACAAACATATTTGCAATGTAAATGTACAAATTTATGTTCTTACTAGCAATATATGAGAATTTTTGCTCCATATTTTTGACAGCATTTGTTATTGTCAGTCTTCCTCAAATGCAACCATTCTGGTGATGCTGGGATATTACATTGCTGTTTTAATTTTTACTTCTTCTGATCAATCACAAAAAAAGAGAAAAAGACTAACATTCTAAAATATTAATAAGGTAGCATTTGTTTGCCATTTTGTTTTTATTTTCTACCTCTTATGTCTTTTTTTCCCCTCCCTTTAAACTGCATTCTTTTGTGTTAAATGCATATTTTCTAGTGTCCTATTTTAATTACCTTGTCATTTCTTTCCTTTTGCTTTTTTATTGTTATTTTTTAGTGGTTATCCCTGCAGATTATAGTCAACATTTTAACTTTAAGAATCTAGTTTGGGTTAATACCAATATAATTTTAATAGTACACAAAGCCTTTGCTCTTACACATCTTCCTTCTCTCCCCATTCCTGTGTTCTTTCGTCATGCAAATTATATCCTTACACATTATATGCCCATCAACACAGATGCAAAATTACTGATCCATGCAGTTGTTTTTCAAAACACATCCAAGAGTCCTAACTGTTTGGCTCAGTGGATAGAGTGTCGACCTGCAGACTGAAGGGTCCTGGGTTCAATTCCAGTCAAAGGCACATGCTAGGAGTTGTGGGCTGATTAATGATTCTCTCTCGTCTTTGATGTTTCTATCTCTCTCTCTCACTTCCTCTCTGAAATCAACAAGAAATAAATTTTAAAAAACACATCAAAGAAAAACAGAAATTACAAACAAAAATAATACATTTATATAGTCTCATTTACTAATTTGGTTTATTTGTCGGTGCTCTCTTTCTTCATGTGAATTTGAGTTACTGTCTAGTGTCCTTCCATTTCGGCCTAAGAACTCTCTTTAGTAATTCTTGTAGGGCAGATATGCTTACAACAAAGTCTTTTAGTTTTGTTTTTATAAGGATGTCTTAATTTCTCCTTCATTTTGAAGGTTAGTTTTTCTAGATATAGAATTCTTGGTTCAGTGTTTCTTTCAATACTTTGACTATGTTATCCCACTGCCTCTGTCCTTCCTGGTTTCTAATAAGAAATCACTTATTAATCTTACTAAGGTCAGATTCTCCTTCTTCTCTGGGTTTGTCATTGCTGCTTTTGGTTGCAGTGGTGACTGCTGCTGCTTATTTATTTAGTGACTTTCCTGGACTAAATCAGTAAAGACTGTACTCTTTGTCATGTGTGTACACTGAAGTCTCTAAGTTCATGGTCAGCAGACTGGATTAGGAATTCCTTTAGATGACTTTTTAGACCATTGAATCTCCCAGCCTTTACTGAGTGCCTCTGTTCACTTGAAGAGATGGGACATACCATTAAGATGCACGCAGGCAGTTGACAACTCTACCTTAGCTTTTACTTCTTGCATATATAAGGCTCAGAGGGTCTGAGGTGAGAGTTCAGAACATATGCACAGCCCTGGATGCTCATAGCTTGCAATGCTCACAGCCTTGTAAATGCATGTGCTTTATAGGACCCCAGAAATATGTTGTATCTTTACAAAGTCCATTATGAACATTTCAGTCTCCAGCTTTTCCTTTAAAAGTATTTGATAATCTTGTTTACCCATTAATGTCCCATGCAGCTGCAATGTTAAATAATTGCAAACAACACCAGGGCAAATGCTGTTGTACTGGCTGTGCTATGAGTCAGGCCAGATAAAAACAGCTTTGCAAGTAGGTTGTCCAGGGTATTGACAAACGATTTTCTAGACACAGGGCTTTGGGGAAGCTCTGAACCATTCCAACCCCTCTAATGGCTTTGAGGTTGCAGGTTTTCACTGTTATTGCTGGACAGTTAATTTTCAAAGCTACTATAAAACTTACTGTTCTGAGATTCAGCCATTGGCCTTCTTGAAAATATACTCTTTTCGCTAATTTCCAGAGCTCTGAAAAAGTTGATTGTGACAATTTTGCCAGTGTTCTTATTCTTTCTTTTTTTTTTTTTTTTGAGAAATAGATGATCAGATGTTCTTACTCTGATATTTCCATTGATGTCCTGAAAGCTCAATTTAAAAAATAGGTTGAAAAAGCAAGCACATATTCCACAACAGGATATTCAATTTGAATTGTTAAATTTTCATTCTTATATTTATCCTGCCAGGTACTGGAAAGCTAAGTCTTATGAGAAGTGGTTAATAGTCCTAGTAAGCCTTAACACACTTCTCATTGACCCATACAATGTGGCTTGACACTTCTGTGTTTAATTGTGTGACTACTCTGTAGCAATTTGTAATGCTGACCCTTCCCTCTTTCTTTTTAAATTTTTAAATTGATTTTAGAGAAAGGTACACACACACACACACACACACACACACACACACACGCACGCACACACAGAGAAACATAAATTTGTTGCTCCACTTGCTATTTATGCATTCATTAGTTGATTCTTTTATGTGCCAGGGATCAAACCCACAACCTTGGTGTATCAGGGACGACACTCTAACCAACTGGGCTATGGCCAGTGCTTCTCTTTCATAATGTTCTGTCCTCTCTCCTTTAAGCTTTGTTTCATGCTTCTACTTGCATGCATGTGCTGTGGTTGACTTACTCTGCTTTTGGATTTAACCACTCCTGGATATGTGTCTAGAGACATATATGTCTTCATTGAACTTCAGACCCTTTTTATTCAATTGCTTTCAACACTTCTTTACTTTGCCCCAGAGTACTTCATACTCAACCCCTTTATTTATTTATTTATTTTTAAAATTTCATTACTGATTACAGTGTTACATATGTGTTCTTATTTCCTATTACCTCTTCCCCCCACCACCACCCCGCAGTCCTTCCCCCTCATGCCCTCAACACCTATTGTCAGTATCTGTTAGGCTTATATGCAATCATACAAGTCCTTTGGTTGATCTCTCCCCCTTATCCCCACCCTCCCCTACCTTCCCTCTAAGGTTTAATGGTCTGATTGATGTTTCTTTGTCTCTGGATATTTTTTTGTTCATCAGTTTATGTTGTTCATTATATTCCATAAATGAATGAGATCATGTGATATTTGTCTTTCTCTGACTGGCTTATTACACTTAGCGTAATACTCTCCAGTTCCATCCATGCTGTTGTAAATGGTAAGAACTCCTTCTTTTTAACCGCAGCATAGTATTCCATTGTGTAGATGTACCACAGATTTTTAATCTACTCATTTGCTAATGTGCATTTAGGCTGTTTCCAAATCTTAGCTATGGTAAATTGTGCTGCTTTGAACATAGGGGTACATATGTCTTTTCTAATTGGTGTTTCTAGTTTCTTGGAATATATTCCTAGAAATGGGATCACTGGTCAAATGGGAGTTCCATTGTTAGTTTTTTGAGGAAACTCCATACTGTTCTCCACAGTGGCTGCACCAGTCTGCATTCCCACCAGCGGTGCGCGAGGGTTCAACCCATTTAAAAGGAACTCTTTCTCAGTGTTTATACTCATGTCCTGATAGGTTAGGCTCTTCTCCCTGATGTGTCCATGATACAGTGTGGAAATATAGCATGATACTGTTATCCCTGCTCATTCTTCCAGGAAATAGTAAAGGCTCTATATCATTTTATTGAATTTATGATTGAATCCTTGATTGAGAGGAACTTCAGAAAATACATAATGAATTATTGCCCTTTAAAGTTCTTGCCTTGTACTTATGTACTTTGGAACTAATGGGTACCAGTCTCTTATAAGGATTATAAGGACACTGAAGCTCAAGTTCACAGGCACATTGTCAGGGACAGAAAGATAAAAACTCATGATATTACCTAATATGATGCTACTGTGTATATGTTTGTATATTTACATTTATTGACAATTCTTAAAGGCACAGGATGATACTGCACTCTGAAAACATTTCTTTAAGTGCTCTCAATGTCATGTCTAATTCGCTTTATTGATCCTATAAAGAGGAAGAGATTCGTTTCCAAGGTCTTAGCTATCCAGATGACAGAAACCAGGGAGGAAAAATAGAGTTCTCTTACTGTCAGAGGAAATATCAGGACAGA
This sequence comes from Lasiurus cinereus, assembly GCA_011751065.1. NCBI lineage: Eukaryota > Metazoa > Chordata > Mammalia > Chiroptera > Vespertilionidae > Lasiurus > Lasiurus cinereus. The sequence goes on along the minus strand of JAAGEH010000393.1, from coordinate 20,318,424 downwards.
AAGAAATGACTATTTTGAGTCTATCATGCATATGATATAAGTATTAGATTATGCTTCATTATATATATATTGGTTAATCCTCACTGGAAGATATTTTCCCATTGACTTCTTTCAGGGAGAGTGAAAGGAGAGACAGAGAGAAAGATCAATGTGAGAGAGACATATTGATTGGTTGCCACCTGCACACACCCTGACAAGGGCCAGGATCCAGCCTGCAACCGAGGTACATGCCCTTGACTGGAATCAAACCCAGGATATTTCAGTCCACAGGTTGAAGCTCTATCCACTAAGCCAAATAGCTAGGGCAGAGCACTATATTCTTTATTCCCATCTTTCTTATCCTGGTAGACTTCTTATGGAGGACGTTTGAAACTGTTCCTTTTTCAGTTTTTTTTTTAATCAATCACTGCACCTTAGAGATGCACTGAATTTATCTCCTTAAAGATTTTTCTCACAGAAGCAGAAAATGCATGCAAACATTTTGTTTTTTTCTGATGTCTTTTATTTATAGATTCTGTTACAATGTGTTTCAAATATAACTACAATTCAACTGATGACAAACTCAAACTCAAATATGAGCATTCATAGATGTATAAAATTTGTAAAGACTTCTATGTAAACAGCATATTATATTCAGGGCTATTCATTTATTTTTGTGAAGCAATTCTTGTTTTCTTCAAGAACATAACATAATAACCAGAGCTATTTAAATAAATCAGTGACCTCTATACATAGGTCCTAAACCCAGGCAAATTACCTGGTCTGGCCCTCATTTCACTATGTACTTTCATTAACTTAACTGGCCCTCATTTCATTATGTACTTTCATTAATATTTCTCCAAAATTTCTATTTAGAACTGCTTTATTTACATAAGCATTTTATCTTAATTCTTTGTAATAAAGCTATTAAAATTCTATAAAATCATGATGGACATTTTGGGTTGAGATTTAATAACCAGCACTTAAGAATCAGCCCCCAAGTCACTTACATCTTTTGTAAATGATGTAACAATCAAAAAGGTAAAATGAGATTCTCCCACTTTTATCCAAATTTATACATATATATAGATTATTGTTCAAATATGTTTGTTTCCATTTTATTCTCACTTAAATTTTACAGTGTAACTGCCATTCTACATCATTAGGTGAAATGAGTTTAGTGATTATGTAATTTAAATATCAGTATGACAATGCCTTGGGGGGTGGTGATATTTCATAATCAGAGCCAAACAGTAACTTGCATGAATAGTGTACTTTTTCTTCAAGTTTACACTGTACTGAATGATCTCTTACTTTCAATATTGTTCTTAATGACTAAAAGTCAAAAGTAGACATTTCTGGGAAAACATGTACATGTACAAAACCCAAGTATTTTATATATTTTTTAAAAATTATAGTTCAGCATGAAATAAGAGAAAGAGCAACTTTCTCATTTTTTGAAATGCTCTGAAGAAACTGTGTTGAGAAATCAGTTGCCAATATTTTTTCTTTTACATAAAAATCAAGACATGTAAAAACATTGAGTAAATCCCACACAAATATGCAAAATGCAGTTGTACTTATACATGTTTAAAATAATAAGGGCAGACTTACTTCAAATTTAAGGTGATATTTATTAATTTAATGTATTAAAAATCTTACAAATATAATATATTTTGTGTGATTCCCTAATTAAATTGTCAAAATGTATTTTTAATAACCTTAGCAAGTATGTGATGTAATGCTCTACAGAGTCTAGGAAAACACTGCATGGTATCTTTCATATTAAATTGAAAAGTGGCTCAAATAATCAAAGATGAATGAATGAACATAGATGTAAAGAATTTTTGGCCCTAAATTTAATTTCATATGTACCTTATAACAAATGTTTATAAGTGATAATCTCTGTCATGGGTATTATCAAATACATCACAATTAAAAAAATTTCTAGATAGGACATTTTGTGGAAATGTCTGTTTCTATCTGACTTTCCCATATCTATGTTTCTTAGTCTCTCCTTTCTGTCCCTCATTCTCTACCCATACCTCTTCTTCTCTATAGGTATGTTTAAATATTATTTTTAACTAACCATAACAACAAAAAATATGTTTAAGTACTGATTACAGAATTATAATTCATGTTCCCTTTTAACTTAAAAAAGCAAATGAATGAAATATCTTCTAGATGTTTGCTTCGAAACTCCCACAAAATATAAATAAAACTACTTTCTCCTTACATAACTCAATTTTGCCTACACATGTATATAACTCATTAGGAGAAAGACCTCATATTCCTGAAATGAAATGATGAAAAACTGCATCATGGCCATTCTTTTCAAGCCACTGTTAACAAGAATTTCTTAAAAGCTAGATTTATAACTCTTGGTAAGAGGACACCAGCTAAAGTGAAATGAATTATGTGCTCGGTAAGTTATAAGCTTGGGGTACTTTATTGATTGATGCATAATATACCTCATAGTCATGGAATTTTAAGTACAAAGTGACATCCTCCTCATTTTCAGATAAAAGATTAGCCGTCTAAAAGGACTGCTTGTACAAATTAGGAGAGTAAATTAAGTGACAAGAAAGCAAGTTGGCAAGAATCCCAGTCAAATGCTTTTTCGTTCATTCTAAAGTCAATTTTGAATTGAAAGTTTGTCTGATATTATAATTTCAAAGTTTGTCACATATATTTAGGAAGATATAAAGGTTATGGAGTAAATACTGTGCTCTAGTCTTGTGTGATGGTATTAAATAGTGACCTGCATATCAGGAAGCACTTCAGTGAAGGGAAATAATTTTGCTTAGTGCTAAAGAATGACTAAACAGTACTGCATGAGACAGCAGGAAAAATGCGACAAAAGAGATGAAAAGTTGTGTCATTATTGGTATTTTGGGGCAGCACAGCATAGTGTGAGATTATATAAATAACAGTAAATAAAGCTTTCTTCAGTTGCTTCTTTTTAAAATTATCTTCATTTTTTTTCTTTTAAGGGAAGTGATATGTAGCACTTGGAATAATTTTTCATGTTCTTTGGTTGTATAAACCAAGAAGGATATAAAAAATACAAGCTATAAAGAGCAATACTCTAAAGGTAAATCATAATTCTGGTTGTTACATGAGTCAAGATAAATGAAAAGTATTTGTTGAAATGAATAGCCTGTACATATTTTTAATTCCATAGCATTTTATAGGTACATATAAATTGGTTCTGATGCAATATAGAATAAATTTAAGCACCTCAAAATATAGAATGACCTCTGTACATGGATAAAAGTGTTTTGTTCCCTAACACTAACATGTTTTAACTAAAGACTCATTACTAATGTCCATTCCTTCTATCAGGGTATTTCATGGCAAAGTCAAGACAAAATACTTTTGTAGATGTCCAAATATAGATGTGTGTGTGTGTGTGTGTGTGTGTGTGTGTGTGTGTGTGTTTGTATTTGCATGGGAAACATGAATGTTTACAATCCTGTGGAAAGATGACAAGACAGATGTGAAGATTTCCTACATGGTCTTGTGATTTATTAAAGCAAATAAAATTAAATTAATTTTGCTTGCTGTAATCAATAATCCATATAGAGTTACTCGACAATTCTTACAGAATCACTTACCAGTGCAAAAATAGCCATTTGGTAATGCTGCCCACCTATCTTAAGGAATCAGAGCTAGTGACTGCACTGACTTTGAGAATATTTTGGTAAAAAGTTTTGGCATAAACCTCCTTAAGAGTCTTATTGACACAAATAAATCACCTTCACAGGCTGTAAACAGTGTACTAAATATGGAGCTCTATTTTTTGCTTTCCTTGCCATCTTTTCCTTTGTCTTCCTTTTCTGTTTTGTCTTTTTCAAATTTTTCTTTGTCTGGTTTTGTTACACTATCGTATGAAGGTGGAGAGACGGTAGATGGGGTTGCATCTGGTTTTTCTGGACTTGAGTTCTCATTAACTTTATCAAAAACCGTCTCTTCTTTACGGGGCAAATCATCATCTCTGTCTCCATCTTTTATGTATATACTTGATATATTTTTGACATTTTGCATTAAGCGGTGACGTCTGTAAGCACGCTGAATAACAGTAGCAGACACATCCTCTTGTTTTCGTTTTAGTGTAGTTGTGATGGGTTCATAGGACACTTTAGAAGGATTTGCTGACATGAACCTTTCTTCCATCTGTGAACGAAGGGAGTCCATCTCTCCACCTTCACCCAAAACACGTTTTGTAAAAGCAAATAAGATGTCAAGACAATGAATCCGGTCACCATTGACCATGGGCAGATCCATGGCAATGAGCTGGACTTTGTTTGGTTTTGCAATGAGAAGAGGAGGATCTAGGGCAGCTGCAAAATCAGAGAGTTTTCTATATTCTATAAACTGGGTAGCATCGGGATCAAACTTCTCCCAAACCTTGTAGAACATCTCAAAGTCATCCTCACTAAGAGGTTCAGTACTTTCTTCTGTAGCAACACTGAAGTTCTCCAGGATGACAGCGATGTACATGTTCACTACAACCAGAAATGATATGATGATGTAGCTAACAAAATAGAATATCCCGACAGATGGGCTGCCACAGTCTCCTTCAACTGAACTTCCTGGATGAACTTTTTTAGGATCACAGTCTGGAGGTCCACTATTAAGAATAGGTGCTAGCAACCCATCCCATCCAGCAGAGGTGGTGATCTGGAACAGGCAGATCATGCTGTTGCCAAAGGTTTCAAAGTTGAACATGTCATTAATTCCAGCTTCCTTTTTAACATAAGCAAAGCTGGACATTCCAAAGATGGCGTAGATGAACATGACCAGGAAGAGCAGGAGGCCGATGTTAAACAATGCAGGGAGGGACATCATCAGAGCAAAGAGCAGCGTGCGGATCCCCTTTGCCCCTTTGATCAGACGTAGGATCCGGCCAATCCTGGCAAGACGGATCACTCGGAACAGGGTAGGGGACACAAAATATTTTTCTATCAGCTCAGCTAGAAACATTCCTGGTGAGGAGGTAGAATAAAAAAAAAAATTAAATTTCCATGCTACAGAAAATCTAGACTCTAAATAGTTTTATATACCAGCCTATCTCTTACAATTTCAGTACTGTCATTTTATTGAAAAAAATTTCATAGCAATTAGAGTATTAAGCAATACCATAAGAAAATGCTTAGTCTTTATATTGTAACATTTCTCCTACTTCACTAAGTTTATGGGCATTGAAATTTTTCCCTCCACAATAATTTTCTTAATTATAAGAATAATGCCTACTCATGTAGAAAATTCAAGCAATATAGTAAATGCTAAAAAGGAAGTGTAAATTGCCTGAAACATCACCAACCATAACTATTGTTAATATTTTGTTGAGTATCACTCCACAGTTTTCTATGCAAGCACACACACATACATACATACATGAATGTAATCATGTTACAAATAAGCATTTTTTATAATCTATTTCAGTCACTTCACATCATGAAAATATTTCCATACAAATGACAAATAAGTAATTTATTTTTTTATTCATTATTTAAAGTATTACATATGTCTCCATTTTCCCCCACTGACCCCTCCCCAGTTACTCCCACCCCCACCACTCTCACCACCTAGGACATGCCCCCAACTCCCCAGTGTCCATGTCCATTGATTATGCTTATATGTATGCAAAAAAGTCCTTTGGTTGATTCTTACTACCCCACCCTCCACCTTCCCTCTTAGGTTTGATAGTCTGTTCAATGCTTCTCTTAATTTATTATAGTTGTAAAATGCTCTGTCAAAATAACCACATAGTAAAGAATTTTATGTTGTTTCCAATTTACAATATTCTTAATCCCTTCCTAAAATTTATAATTAAAAAATAAATGCAATCCTAAAATACATGTACAGGTAATGAATGAGCAGCAGAAAATAAAAATAGTGGTGATAATGAAAAGGGAAGGAAGTATAAAATCATGTACTGACATTCATAAACATGACTGGGGTTGGTGGAGAAATGATCATGTTTTGTAGACTTGCCAAATATTAAAGCCATAAGAAATGAAGATGATATTTCTTGAGACCTTAACTTTACTTTGACTTCAGAAGAATTTTCATGAAGAGTCATCAATAATCTTGCTATTAACATTATGATCATCAAAGGACAGTTCTCATATATGCTAAAACTGGAAATGATTTCAGACTCTGTGTTGGTCTTCCCAGATATACCTACATATAGAAGCAATTGCTATGATTGTGAAAGGTAATCTTGGAAATCAAATACTGGATCAAGTGATATTATGTGCTCCCAACAAGTAGAAAACTTGTGGCTTTGAGGCCTGCAGTGAGAACTCAGAAATTCTGACATGAAGGTGTTTACTTTGTAAAGTTTTTTTTTTTTAAGGTTCCTTCATTCTTTCATTTAACTTACTCAAAAGTAAATTTATATTCAAGAATTCAGGATCTCCTCTGAGCATGTGTGAGTTTAGTTTCATTCAATATAAAAAGCTTGTTAATAAATGCACTTACCTACAATAGAGATAATCACAATCACAAAATCAAAAATGTTCCATCCTACTGTGAAGTAGTAGTGTCTGAGGGAGATGAGTTTCAGCACACATTCTCCAGTGAAGAGGATAATGAAGACCACATTTATCCAATAGAGGACATTAGTCATGTATGGGCTTTGTCCCTCTTTCTCTACCATCATGGTTACCATGTTGAGGCAGATAAGAACCATAATGCTGATATCAAAAACTTGGTTTGTTACTAGGTCAAATATACACCCTTGGAATTTGTTCTGTAAATAAACAGGAATAAAGTGGAATATAGAGTAAACTTAGCAAGTAGTATCCACTAATCATTACGTTAGTAAAACATTTAAAAAAAATATCAGTCTTCAAAACTTGCATAAATTATCCCTATAGTTTTGTGCTTTCTATAAGAAATATTATTCATGGGTTAAATCAAAGTCAGAGTAAATGAAACATTTTGTTGTTGTTTTTCAATATATCAGATTGATATTCATTAGCCTTGTATACTTACACTAGAGGCTCAGGGCATGAAATTAGTGTACGGGGGGGGGGAGGGCAGGGGGGAGGCGTGGTGTCCCTCAGCCCAGCCTGCATCCTCTCCAATCTGGGAACCCTTAGAGGGATGTCTGACCGCCCGTTTAGGCCCGATCCTAGTGGCTCGGGCCTAACCGGGCGGTCAGACATCCCTCTTACAATCCAGGACTGCCGGATCCCAACTGTCTTCCCCTTTAGGCCTGGTCCCCCCCAACTGCCCTCCCATTTAGGCCTGGGTCCCCCCTAACTGTCCTCCCCTGCAGGCCTTGTCCCTCCCCCCAAATGCCCTTTCCTGAAGGCCTGGGTCCCCTGGAACTGTCCTCTCCTGCAGGCCTGGTGCCCCCACAATGGTCTCCCCAACTGCCCTCCCTGCTGGCCCAGTCACCCCTAACTGCCCTCCCTGATAAGCTGGCCTGATCACCAACCACTGCCCTCCCCTGCAGGCCTGGTCCCCCACAACTGCCCTCCCTTGCTGGCCTGGTCTCCCCCAACTGCCCTCCTCTGCTGGCCTGGTCACTCCTAACTTCCCATAACTGCCCTCCCCTGCAGCCCATCTTGTGTTCACATTGGGGAAGCCATCTTTGACCACATGGGAGTGACAATCAATTTGCATATTATTCTTTTATTAGATAGGATTGGCTGTTAAGTGTATCCACCCTAGTATGTTATATTCAAACTAAAGTACATACATTTTCATATTCTACAGGCCACTGCAAGAATAAGTTGTATAGCTATGATAAAAGTAAATGCATATGTAATTATTTTTCATTTTTATAAAGAAATGAAAAAATAAGAATATTAAGATACAGTACTTAACCCTCTCACATCTCAGCTCAGTCTTTAGAAACCAACTACCTAGGTTCAGTTCTCAAACTCAGCCCTCCTAATTGTTTGGCCTCCTCTGTGCTTGCTTTGGACTCCACAAAATGGGATAATAATAATAATTACCTCATAAGAGTTATGGTAGGAATTAAATGAGTTAAAATATGTAGAGTTCTTAGAGGAGTGTCTAGCTCATAGTAAGAGCTACAGAATTATGACTGCTATTTAGAGACTAAAATACAAAGTAGGCAATATGGAGCTGGCTAACATAATAAAAATACTTTTGTTAAGCACTCAAAAAAAAGATACAGTGCTTAAAATACATATATTAAGTTTTATAAGGACATTTGTTCAGAACAGCAATTTGTTCCAATTTTTTCAAAATTAATTTCAATCATTCATCCTTAAAAAAAGTTGTATATTAAAGTTGATAGAAAATAGTTTGAAAATTTACATTTTATATATATATATATATATATATATATATATATATATATATATTTTTTTTTACCCCTGGCCGAGGTATTGGCTTTTGTGGTTTCTTAGATCCAAGCTTTTTCATTGCATTATAATATTTCTTCTGTTCTTCTGTCATAAAGATGTCTTGACCTCCAAGGTAAAAAAAAATAAAGAAGTCTAGTTAAAACCAAAATTATTGTCTAGATTTTTTCTCAGATTATTCAGACAGGTTGAAAATTTATTAATATAAAAATGAAATGCATTTTATTATGTACAATGTGGCTCTACGTAAAACCTGTCTTAAAGGATTACCTATGTGTAGGCACATGACTCTCCATACTTAATATAATGTGCATATATAAAGTATATGTATTACATGTAATAGTTAGTTATGAAATCCTTACTTGTAGGAATCTGGAGTTAAAGATGATCTGGTTATGGTTTCTCTTTAGTTTTTTTGGGTTAGAGAATATTCAACTTTCTATTATATTGTATCTTAAAAGATTTACCAAATGCCTCCTATATAATAATTAGACTCTCCTTTCTGTCTTAGAGTGTTCTAATTCACTTTTCCCCTCTAGTTAATAAGCAGTCTTTATGTAATTTTAGTATTCATCTGATCTATTGACAGAAGGCATGAGAGAGAGCTTTCATACCAATGACAAAAGGCATGAGAGAGAGCTTTCATACCAAGCCTAGATCCTTTATTGCATACTGATGGGAGCTGAATATCATATCATAACAAGAATTTACCAAGAAAAGCTAGAAAAACACTGGGAAGAGAATTCTGACTTTGAAGAAAATGTCAAAGTACAGATTTTATATATTTTTTTGATGATGTGTACCCTAGTTAGCAACATACTGAAGGATGCGAGAAAACTAAGAGGAGATTATAAAATGTTCCAATAGTTAAAATAATAATCTCCAGGGATGCCTCACTAGCAATATTCAATACATCTTAATTTCTAATACATGTATCATATCTTCTGCTATAATATAAACTTGAGCTCAGGAGCCATATCTTACATTGTTTTTCCTCAAGTACCAGCCCGAGACATACCACACAGAACAGTGGCTCAGAACGGAATGAAGTAACATTTGTGAAATGTGTTTTCAATAAATAATTAGTACATTAATTTTTCTTAATTATTCAATCCTATACAGGGAACATTGAAAAAACAGAATAGTTGCCATATTGTTTAAAAATAATTCTGACTTAGAAGAGTATTTTCTGTGTAGAGATAAATGAGATTAAATATATCTGTAACTGTACACTGGCCAATTGTTTAAAAAATAAATGAAGTTCTAATGAACTTGGTATAAAATTAAATTTCACATTATATTTTTTTTGGAAAATGTTCCTATTTTTCAGTGCAATGAAAAAAACTTAAAATACTTATCTTTTTTTTCTGTTGGTTGAAATTATCAATGATGACACCAATGAACAAGTTCAAAGTGAAGAATGACCCAAAGATGATAAAGATGACAAAATAAATATACATGTAGAGGTTGGATTCATATATGGGTTGCTTGTCAACCTACAAAGTTAGAAGTAAATAACAAACATTAGTATGTTGACAATACATTCATCACTTTCCTTTTTTGCATGGCTTCATAAGGTAATCCAAAAAATGCTATTCTAGTGAATTAGCTTTTTTCAGAAGCCATAATATTAGTGATGTTCAACAAAATCATTCTTAAAAATTTTTCTGACATTAAGTATTTATTACATGCTTACTAAATACAAGAATATAACCTTGAAATGACTACAAAGGACTTAACCATATAAAGTACTTGTTCTCACATTGGTAGGATAATTTAGTAAAAAATGACCTAAAATATGTTTTTTATTTCCTAGAAAAAAACTGTAGAAGAGAGGATACCATATTTATATAAATTTTGTTTGTTTTCATTTCATTACAGAAATGTCTTCATTGGTTTTAGCTTTCTTAGTGTGGAAGTTATTTCATATAAATGCTTCCATGGCACTTTAAAATATAAAATTAACCCAGCTAGTGTTGCTCAATGGTTACTATTTGATTCCAGTCAGGGCACATGTCTGGGTTATAGCTTGATTCCCCAGTAGGGAACATGCACAAGACAGCTGATCAATGATTCTTTGTCATCACTGATGTTTCTATCTCTTTCTCCTTCTTTCTTCTTTCTGAAATGAATTAAAAAAATTTTAAATATAAAAATAAAAACTATTAATAAAATGTTATTTCATTTTTATTTTGATAAACTTTATTTACTAAGCACTTATTATTTTCAGGCTGTGCTAAGTGCTTTACTTGAATTTTTTTTTAAATATATTTTATTGATTTTTTACAGAGAGGAAGGGAGAAGGATAGAAAGTCAGAAACATCGATGAGAGAGAGACATCGATCAGTTGCCTCCTGCACGCCCCACACTGGAGATGTGCCCGCAAGCAAGGTACATGCCCCCAACTGGAATCGAACCTGGGACCTTTCAGTCCGCAAGCCGACGCTCTATCCACTGAGCCAGCCAAACCGGTCTCGGCTACTTGAATTTTCTTGTTGGATTCCCATGAGGTAGGCAATAAATTATTTTTCAATTTGAATTATACAGTCAATAAACACACTCAAAGAGGGAGTTTGTTCAGATTCAGTTGCACAGCTTGCATGATATGGTAGAACCATAATTTGAGTCAAGGTCTGTCTCCAAATGCTGCATACCTAATCACTAGGCTACTATTAGGTTGAAGTTTTTCTTTCTTTTTCTTAAAAAAATATATTTTATTGATTTTCCACAAAGAGGAAGGGAGAGGGATAGAGAGCTAGAAACATCGATGAGAGAGAAACATCGATCAGCTACCTCCTCACGCCCCCCACTGGGGATATACCCGCCACCAAGGTACATGCCCCTGACTAAAATCGAAAACAGGACCCTTCAGTCCTCAGGCCGACGCTCTATCCACTGAGCCAAACTGGCCTCGGCAGGTGGAAGTTTTTCAGTTTGTGTGAACATACCAAGGACTGACTCCTTGTTGCCACTGTTTGAAAATAGCTAAACTAAACTAAGGAGCTTTTTAAACTTGTAGATTTTAGTTTAATGTTGACCAATACTTACATTAACAGAATCAACAGCTGCATACATAATATCCATCCATCCCTTAAATGTTGCCTGCAAATATAACATTTATAGAATCTGAATTTGAAGTTCATACTTTTAAGCAGCAACACATGAGTTTGGTCCATTTAATGTTACATGCATTAAGTAATATTAAATCGCTAAGTTTTGCTGTATTTCAAACTACCAATGTAATATAAAGGTGCTATGTCAAGGAAAAAAGGGACACATTCTGGGGTCATATTCTAAATCTTAATCCTAGTCATTTATTTCGAGGCTGTTACAATTCCTGAAAATTTTGCACATGATTTTTATTTTTTCAGAAGTAGAGGATAATTTTATAAAAAAGGCAGGAAACAATTTATCTCCATTTCTTAAGGATGCTCTGTGCTAATGAGAAGTCCCTCTCATTCCCAAATAGTACAAAACTAGGAGTCCAGAAAAATGACTATTCATTTTGGAGCAATATTCAGATGGTGCACTGGTGAGTGGTCAAATGACACCAACAAGTCATTTTTATAGGCAGTTTTTCCAGTTGATACCAAATCTCTTTTTAAAGTCACAAAGTACTTTATCTTTAACATCTAGTTAGCAGATTATTTAAAGTAATGACTTCTGCCAGTATCCATCCACTGCAATATCAAGCATTCATGAAAGGGGTCACTTACAACTTGAAGCAAAGACAGGTAACCAAGTCCAACATTATCAAAGTTCACCTTCAGGTTCTTCCATCGCACATTTTGACTAACATTCATCAGTGCAAAACACTCGGATTTATTTTGAACTTTGCTTGTAGGAAACCGTAACCCATCTGTGGTGTTAACACACTCATAGAACTTGCCCGCAAACAGATTTACTCCCATGATGCTAAATATTAGCCAGAATATAAGACATACAAGTAGCACATTCATGATGGAAGGAATTGCACCTATGAGTGCATTTACGACCACCTGGTATTCAAAGAAAGAAAAGAATGATTAGGATTCATAAAAATGTTAAACGGGCAACATTAATGAAACAAAATGCAGAATTAATGAAATTAGAAAAGCCACCCTTAAATGTTTAAGACATAAAATCAAGCAATCAACATATGTTAACTGAATGCCTACTATATGCTTAGCAGTATGCCAAGCAAGACAAAACAAGACAAGAGACCTATAATAAGCATGTTTAGAAAAATACATGATGGACACACAGTGGAACTATGAGTAACAATACAAAACAAAATAACTAAGATGCCATGAAAGCTTAAATAAATGAAACAAATAAATAAAAAATAATAAACCAAAACCTGATACATGTAAGGTGAAGTCGTAAAATCTGCATACTCTAGAAAAAAAGAAATTTATAAACATAAATCATAAAAAATAAATAAAATGTACAGTTAAGAGTTTATAATCCTAGAATTACCAGTGCTAAAATTCTCCCATTTAGACAAATTGGTGGTATGTATTATCTGGAGTTAAGATTAAGAATCATTTAATGATATGAACTCTTTAGATTTAATTGATTCTGTTAGTTGTGTGATATGTGAATTCAGTTAAGACATTGGGACCTCTGTTTTCTTGTCTGCAAAATGAGAGCAATCTTTTCAAATGTATTCTTTCAACTCCAAAAATACTTTATGTAGGTCTTTGGCTAAATATAGATAGTGCTGGGCCTCAGTTAAGGCAGAAAAAAAGTATAATTTATCTTCAATACTTTTTTTCTGCTTTTAAGCATTTCCATTGCTATTGATCATCAGCGCTTCTTGCCACTTCAATTTTCCTGCACGGTGACCATTGCAGCATTTATCACTCTCTAGATGTTCTTAATTACCCAGTCCTTCAAATCTATATCTTCTGATACTTCAGCTCAAGCTTTTTGGTGAAACATTAAGGGTCTCTGATTACCTTTGAGATTGTCTAGAGCAGGGGTTAGCAACATTTTCTCAAATATTTTTAGGCTTTTTGGGTGATACAATCTTTATTGCAACTATTCAATTCTGCCACTGTAGTAAGAGCATACACAAATGAGCATACCTGAAATCCAATAACAGCTGTGGGCTTTGGTGTGTTGACCCCTGGTCCAGAATAAGAGTTATTATGCAGGGATTGATGGACCCATAGTGATTCTATGTGGGCATGAAACCCTATTAAAAACATTATGGGGTTGCTTTCTTTACAGAGAGATTCATACTTTCATGAGATTCATACAGTATACAAAAGTTAGGAGGAACAGGATGAGAGAATAAAGTTCCAACTGGCCAACTCTTTTTCAAGCCTACTTTTTCATCCTCATTTCTTGCTAACTTCCCCTCTGTGCTTATCAGCGAGGCACACTTATCCTTCTAGACATTGCTCACATGTGCCTTGTACACTGGACTTTGTGCTTCTCTGCCATGTAGCATCTCTGCCTGGAATGCCAACCCACCTCTGTCTTGGGGCCCCCTCTCTCAATCATGGTCCAATGTCACCTCTTGGCAAAGCTTTCCCAGATATCCTCGGGCAGCTACACCCAACTCTATGTTCCTGTGGCACTATATAATTACTATTTCATGGCAGATATCAAAGAAGAAATACTGTTCTCCTATCTATCTCTCCATGACCATTGTCCCTACTCAGTCAAACCTCAAGATTACAAAATGCCGCAAATCATTATTTACTTTAGTTTGCAAAATGACATGCAGCATGAAAAAAATCTCCTTTTTACCATGGCTATTCAATGTGACTAAATAGACATGTTTTCCCTTCCATATATATTAAACTATTCACTTGTACTATAGACTAGAGCCTAAAGCACCCTCTGCAAGTAGAAGGCTTGGCTCTGCTCCAGGCTACAAAGTTTCAATTGTAGAAGATAAATAAATCCCAGACACCAGGGCCTCCTCTTGGGTCACCGGGGGGCATGGCCTGCCTGAAAACCACTTTTGCCTCTGCCTCTGCAACGTCCAGAAGATCATCCAGAAAGATGTCTGGAAAGACATCGGGTCTAATTAGAATATTATGCTTTTACTAGAGGCCTGGTGCACAAAATTTGTGCATGGGGGAGGGGGAGTGTCCTTCAGTCCAGCCTGCTCTTTCTAATCTGGGACCCCTTGAGGAATATTTGACTGCCATTAAGGTCCTACCTGGATTGGGCCTAAATGGGCAGTCGAACATCCCTCTCACAATCCAAGACTGCTGGCTCCCAACTGTTCACTTGACTGCCTTCCTGATTGCCCCTAACTGCTTCTGCCTGCCAGCCTGATCACCCCCTAACCACACCCCTGCCAGACTGATTGATGCCTAACTGCTCTGCTGCCAGCCTGTTTGCCTTTAACTGCCCTCCCTGGTGGGCCTGGTCACCCCTAACTGCCCTCCCCTGCAGACCTGGGTCCCCCCCCAACTGCCCTTCCCTGCAGGCCCAGTCACCCACAACTTCCCTGCTCTGCCAGCCTGATCACCCCTAACTGCCCTCCCCTGCAGGCTTGATCATCCCCAACTGCCCTCCCTTGCAGACCTGGTCCTTACCAACTGCCCTCTCCTGGGGCCATCTTGTGGTGGCCAGCTTGTGTCCACCTGGGGGCAGGATCTTTTGACAACATGGGGGCAGTCATCTTGTGTGTTGGCGTGATGGTCAATCTGCATATTACTCTTTTATTAGATAGGATAGAGGCCTATGCATGGGTGAGGGCCAGCTGGTTTGCTCTGAAGGGTGTCCTGGATCAGGGTGAGTGTTCCTTTGGGGCGTGGGGTGGCCTGGGTGAGGGGTCTGTGGTGGTTTTCTGCAGGCCATGCCCCCTGGTGACCCAAGAGGAGGCCCTGGTGTCTGGGATTTATTTATCTTCTACAATTGAAACTTTGTAGCCTGGAGCAGAGCCAAGCCTTCTACTGGCACAGCCATTGAAACTTTGTTGCCTTAAGCGGATGCCAGGGTGTGCAGAAAGCTTGGCTTCCTCCATCACCAGGGGCAACCTAAGCCTCCCTCCTGCTCTCTCTGTGACCATAGCCATCTTGGTTGGGTTAATTTGCATACTCGCTCTGATTGGCTGGTGGGCATGACTGGTGGGTGTGGCTTGTGGTGTAGCAGAGGTATGGTCAATTTGCATATTACCCTTTTATTAAATAGGATTATTATAGATAAAGAACAAAGCAAACAGGGTAAAATAATGGACTGGCTTAATCACTGAGGGAAGTAAGTTTGTAGGAGGAAAGTATATTATTTGTTCATAAAACTCAGTATATCATCTGCTCAAGTTCAGGGATCTATCTTAAGTTCTGGATATATTGTAGCATACTGCTAATGCTCAAAAAGGGGAGGTAATGTCAATGAATTCAACATGATTTTTCTGTATACAATATAACTTGTAATTTTTTAATTCTCATATGAGAAAAAGTACTTCAATTTTATTTATGAAGTTTATTTTATATAATCAGGATACCTCATATACATGGATCCATCATACACTGGCTCATTAAGTAGCATAAGTGACAGTCATAGTATAGCAGGAATAATAATGAAGATTTGCTAGAGTAAACGATTGCTAATATTCACCAAAGGCTTCAGATTTCTGAGCCCCACCCCAGAGTTTCTGATTCAGTTGGGTCTGGGGTGGAGCCTGGGAGTTTGTATTTCTAATCAGTTCTGATAATGCTGATAGCTGTTCCGTAGAGCACATTCAGGGAAGCAGTGAACTAGACTGATTTGCATGTTAAATTGCTCTGAAACTATAGGAAGAGAGGAAGGCTGATTAAAAAATAAGTACAATATAATGAGGATTATATGTATCTGAACATGAAGAAATGATGCCTAATTATGCCTGGTGGTGGACAGACAGGGCACATTTTTAATTGAGGCTTAAGAATGGGTAGGTGTTAATCTGCTACATTGATGAATGAAGGTTGATTCCTGGCCAAGAGAACAGAAGCTTGAGAAAATAGGTATATATCTAGAAAAGAAGAAAGTGAGGAGAGCAACAACAGATCGGGATATAGATTCATTAGGAAAATGAATCCATGTATTTTAGGAAGAATTTGCTGGTTTACTACAGCCCTTAAAACTAGGTTGACTCATATTCAAGTCATCATTTATCTCACCTTGTTTGTCTTTGCAAAATGAATCTCTTTTCTGGTGCTATGCAGCCTCATGCTAATTATGGAAACTTTCAGAGCTTTAGTTTTCTCAGATATAGTTTGGAGACAATTATACTTTTATTAAAATATTTATATTTAAAGATGGCAGATGCTACTTCACTTCCTTTTTTCTTATGCCCCCATACCCAAGGTAGTTCTTTACAAAATATTATTTGAGCACCTGATATAGGCAAATCTTTGATGACTTGTATAGGAGAGATATTTTCAGGACTAACAGTATTCCCTTCACTTGATCTTCTAACATAGGGAAGATTTCTATTTTAGAAGGGAAAAGCTACTTATTTGGATCATCATTTAACAATATTTGATTTACTCTTTGTTAAACATATGCACTAAACAACTGAGTATATATGCACATGAATATACACTTATATACATAAATAGTTCATATATATAGACATATATAGGCATGTATAAATAGAAACAATTTATAAATTCTACATATTAATTTTCCACACTTAATATTCCACTTATAAAATGAGAATATTATAAAAGTATAAACAAATTATGATAGAAAGTTTAGTATTTTCTTACCCTCATTCCTTCAAATCTAGATAAAGCTCTTAGAGGTCTTAAAGCTCTAAGTGTCCGAAGAGATTTAATGGGGGTGAGGTCTGAGTAGTCAAGAGTGTTTGCAACTAAAGTAACCAAAGAAACCTGTAAAAAAATTTTTTTTATTAATTATTTCAATGAAATAATCATGAATGATCACTAAGAGCAGCTCAATAAGAACAATATGATTTAATATATCAAGTTATCTAGTCATTGCCTTAAACAATGAAAAGGAATGCTTTGCAAGGAAATAAATGGAAAAGGAGGTTAACCAAAATAAAATGAAATAGTAGAAGGAAAGTAAGTTATTTCTTATATCTGAAAAAAAGTCATATGTACCTTTCACATTTTGATAGTCAATGGAAATATACTTTTGCATATTAATTCTGAACATTTAATGAGAGCAGCTATCAAAACTTCAATTGAAATAAAACCCAGGACATAACAAAAGCTAAGTCATAAGAGCATATGGAAATAACTCAACTACATCTAAACTTTAATATAAAACTTATTTAAAAGCAATCTAAAGAATCATGATTTCACAATAGGATATTATATTGAATATAATAGCTGAAAATTATTGAGAGAACTACAGTATAGTCTGTAACTGAGAATATATATATCCTATATAATAAAAGCCTAATATATGTGTCTGGTTGTCTGGTCATCCTTTCAACCAATTAAAGCATAATAGGCAAATGATATGCTAAGGCCACTCAACTGCTCACTATGACGTGCACTGACCACCGGGGAACAGTTGGCCAGTCACTACAATGAGAATTGACCACTAGGAGGTATATGCTCAATGCAGGAGATGCCCCCAGCCCTCAGGCCCCAGGCCAGACAAGGCAGGTGCCAGCAAAAGTCCCCCAATCGTCCTGCTGGTCGCCCCACAAATCGGCCCTAATTGCCGGCCAGGGTTAGGACTCTGCCCGTGGATTTCATACACCAGGCCTCTAGTATATATATCCATTTACCTAACTATGCATGTATACAGGCCAGGTACATGAAATTTGTGCATGCATGAATACACATGCACACACACACACTATATATATGTGTGTATGTATATATATACATACACACACACACACACATATATATATATATGCTCATACTGATGAATAATGTCCAATTAAGTTCAAATAATCAAAAAGCCTGCAGAAATCAAATAAGTCCATTCTCTGAATATCAAATCTGATCAGAGGTTCAGAAGTCTATGCACCAGAATCATCTGTAGGGCTCTTTACAACAGTATGCTGGGTCCCAACACCAGAGTGTCTGATTCAGTAGATATCAGGTGGTTTCTGAGAATTGTATCCCTAATAAGTTATCACCTACAGTATATTTGCCAATAATGTTGGTTCAAGAATCACACTTTGAGAAAAACTATACTAAATTGCTTAATCTTTGAGAAATTAAAAAAAAAAATCTGTCCTCCCTCAAATCTACATTCCTAGATTTTCATCTCTACCAGCAAGAATATTGTATGCAATTTTGCTTCCATGTTACAGTATAGAAACATTTCATATGTATTAATGTTATATACTTATATATATACTTATTTCCTGTTTTTCAAAATATTAAATAATATTTCAAATCAAAGCTACCTATCTCCTCAAGTTCTGCTTATTATATAACCCTTCATATTATTTCATATTTTCAAACACAAAAATAATTGTTATAATAGCTATATTTCTTTCTTAGTTTAAAAGAAATTCAACTCTACTTATAAACTTTTATTTCCTAAGTGTAGTGATAAAAATAACATATTTATAGTAACATTTTAAAGGTTTTTGAATATCTTAAATATTTTAAAATAACTTTTAAAAGAACCATTATAGTTACAGATTAAGAGAAAAGAAATAACCTAAATTTCTTATATAATTTTTTTTCTTATTTTGGTTAGCCTTTCTTTAAAACTATTATATTACAAAAGCATCCTAGGCAGTAACTAGGTAACATATACATAAAAGGCAAATGTAAAAACAAGCAATATGAAGTCATTAATATAAAGCATCAAAAACCCATAGGAAGCCCAAGAGGACATATGAAGTGTTATGTATATCTCGGGAAAATTTTTTTGCACATCACCTATATAGAAAATAAATAATTGTTATTACATTTAATAGTTTATATATTGAACTGTTAGAAAGGAAAGAGTTTACTGAGGTTTAGATAACAGTTGAGAAACTGAATTTTAGAGTAGATATGATTAGTTTTGACTTAATTTTGCAGTTAGATTTTGTTGTTTATAGTCATGCTTACATATAATTTAGATATCTATGAATAATGTTGTATTGATTTACCATTTCTAAAAAGTTTCATAATGTAAACTCTTGGTTAAATGTTAGAGCACTTGTTGGTACTCTAAAAAATTGCATGTTGTCTTCTAATTACAGATATCAGATTGGGAAAAAATAATTTCTAAAAACTATGCCTTATTATAGAATCTTCTTAACAACAAAGACTAGATTTTGGAAAATTTAGAAGAATCAGTAAAAGAATGAAGAACACAATTCATTCTGAGAAAAATAAAATTAGGAGCTTGAGGTCATAGCTTAATTTAAGGAAGCCTTTTAAAATAATATACAATATTATATAACAATTACAGTATTTTATATAATTAAATTATATAAAAAAACTAAAATAATTAGAGTACACTAAATAAGAATGACTTGACAATGCCATTTAATTTCTATCTGAGATGTACCATTTAATTTCTATCTGAGATACCTTGTTTTAGGATCTGTTTCCTATTTCAAGATGATGACTAAAAAATATTTTTGCTTTGTTAAAAATAATACATAAACTGAAGCATTCTGATGTATTTTCTTTCATCCAAGTACTCAACAGTTCTCTGAACTTGTTATTTGTAATCATTAACACCAATTTCTCTGCTGCATCACAACTCTAGAGATGAATGGTAATTTGGGTGTTTGAATGGGGATATGAGCTGTGACTAATTTTGGTTTTCCCTATCATTGTCATTAATATACATACTTTGAAATTCCACACCCTCCCTTCTCCCTAACATGGAATTATTTGCTTTAGTACTAACTACCATTTTTATATAACTTTTAGCTAAAAAAGACAACTGGATGTACTCATCACCTTATTTTGTAACTTTATATAGTAAAAAAAAAAATCAATATTTTATCTTTTTAACCTGTGTTTCTGCCCTTTTCCATTCCCACCCCTTACTTTCCAATTGTTTATTCTATTCATAGTCCCAACAGGAACAATATCCAAATTATATCTTCTCTGATTGCAAAAAACACATGCAAGAGTAAATTATGTTAAAATGGTAGAGAAAAGAATTTACATTTGTTGAAAAGTTTCTCTTTTATTATTCCTCACAGACATCTACTGTCTACATTAATATTTATAAAAGCATAAACCTATAGACAGAAAATACAAAAAGCTAACCAAAATTATAATATAGAACATTAGTAAAGGTTTAGCAGAACACTTAATCATCACATGAAACCGTCTTTGAAATTTCACTCAAAGTACCTACATCAACAATTAGGAAATCCAACCAACACCAGGCATTGGTGAAATACGTTTTATAACCATATGCTACCCATTTTAGAAGCATTTCCAGAATGAAGACATAAGTGAATATCTTATCAGCATAGTCCAGGATAATCTTAATGGTCTTTTTCTTTTCAATATATATATCTTCAAAAGCCTGTGGAAATAATATTCAAATTTTGATTCATTTCCAACTGAAAGCTTATTATTGATAATAAAAATGAGAAATAAAATTTTAATGAAGAAAACCACTGAAATATAATACTATTATGAGCCAACTGAGTTTCTTCTGGTTTTACAGCTACCATGTGACAGCATTTCTAGACTTCTCACCCCATGCATTTAACTGGTTACCAGAGGTCATGAGAAGAGAAAGAGGGCACAAAGGAATAAAATTATTTAGAATATTCTGAAAAGAACCAGATCTCTGGCACTTGCAGGGACTTCCACTTCACCTGATCCCTCTTTTATTCCTCTTCAAATTGGATAAAACATAATAATTTAAGACACGTTTCCAGGATCAGCCACTCTGCTATATCTTTCTCCTCTACCAGGAGGATTTAGAGCCCCTCTTTAGGTCTTACACGCTTGTGCATCCCCAGGAACACAGCAGGAAGCGCATGTGCAGGGGTTTAGTATGACTATAGAATATAGAGGTTGATTTCTCCTTTGAATTTTGCACAATATTTTATCATTCATTAAAAGCTTCAGTTCTATGAATCACTTATATTCATTCCGTGAATGTGGCACCCTTAACATTCTACCAGTAACAAGCCACAGCCACGAGTTCCTTGGGAAATAATTTGAATAAACTTAAAGAGCTGAGCTCACTGAAGACATTGAAAATGATTGCTACTGAAACAGGTCTGTAGTAAGAATTGTCTCTTTCAAGATTAAACAATATTTACCAGGGTGAAGAAAATTAAAGCAAAAAGGCCTATATCCTTAGTGATTAACATAACACAATCTGTCCATAAGCCTGGCCTTGAGCCATTCTTATTCTTCTTATTCCAAATTCACTCATCAATATCCTAAAAATGATTCCAAGCACTTTATGCAAACTGTTGGTATGAATATTGAAGGAAATAGAGAAGTTGGGACTGAGAGAATGGGCAGATTACTAAGATGCTAAAAGACAGTTGTAGCAGCTGGCAGAGGTTCTAAAAGTCAGTGGAATTAAAGTGCAGAAGAGACTTCCAGTCTTCGGGACTTTTCTGCCTCCCTTCTCCAAGTTTTGGAGGAGTCGGGCCAGCTACTTAGACAAAAACTATGGCAGAAGATAGGGAAGGGGCTTGGTCTTGAAGAAGAGTGCTGTTCCTGGACCTGGTGTGCAGAGCAGGACCAGCAGATGCTGAAAGCCAAATATGCTGCCTGAGCACACCTTGCTGTGGCAAGTCCCAGAGCCTGAAATGGGGCTCCTAGCTTCTAGCACTAATTTTGTGGAAGTGAGAGCAAGGGGACAAGTGGGCATTATATGAGCTCTATCTAACTTGGGGTGTGGGCTTTACTATTACTCATTACAGTTACCACTTACTCGCCTATCTGGTATGCACTCCCATTCCTGAGGAGCCACAGCATAGTAAAAGGGTACAGTGGCTTTGAATTTGACCTTAGTTAAGTTATGGCTCTGTCATTTACTAGCTCTGAGACATCAAACAACTTAATACTCTGTACCTAGCTTTCTCATTGCTAAAATAAGCAAAATACCATAATCTCACAGGATTGTTTGAAAATTAAAGAAAACCTATTTAAAGGTCTTGAAATACAATAAATATGTACTAAATTAGAGCTACTACTTTTTATTTATTTTATAGATAAGTGTTTTTAAAATATCGCTCAATTGGCAAATTCCCTGAGCATAAACACCAGCTTCTTAAAATATTTTTCCCTTTTCCTCTTCCTATGACTCATTTGAATTTTAGTTTTGAGAGTGCCCCTTCCCCAAAATGGTATATTACTTTTTAGACATTTTGAACAAGGCATTACTCTAAGCTTTTCTATAATTTTTGTAATCTCCTAGTTATATATGTGACTCAGCAGGGGATAAACTTCCTTGATCATTAGGAATACAAGATAATATAGAGACTGTCAAGACTCCTACTTGCATTCCATCTCATAAATGAAGTAGCAATTTCATATTCATCTCCTGTTTTTGAGAGAGAAGAATTGTTAAGAGAGGCGATTTACTGTCAGCCCTAAATGTCCCTGTGTGTCTTCTTGGGTGTGCCAAGAATGCAAGGCTGGATTACTCTTGATCCAGGCCATTTCTCAGGGTTGTTTTTACAACAAGCAACCTTGAGAGATGAGATGGCGTCACCCTCGGGGACAAAGAGCCAGGTTGCTTACTGCTTGCTATAAGAGGAAGGGTTCCCTAAGCTCAGTGCTCATCAGCTATGATGCTAACCCAATGTGTGTGCCATGTACACTTAGCTTCATGCTATGGTGCCATGGGATTTGGGGACAAAAGGAATCAACACAAAACATGTTGGAAGTTCATGCTCCTTTTTATGCCACGAGTAATCAAATCATTTGTCTCTGACTCAGAAGCCTCACATCTTCCACCAGATACACAAAACAATAATAGGTTAACTTCTTGTAAGAGTAAAATCAAATCCCAGGTCCATGAAGACTGTCTATGAGGCAATTTATGAAGTTCTTGCAAATTCTGCTTTGAGTAGAGTGGAATTTCCAGTGGTATCTCCAGCTGGAACTAGGCTTCTAGTGGCTCATCTCTGCTAGTGTCAGCAAAGAAGAAAAACAAATTAACAAAAGGCTCAGGGAGTTCTTAACTCCCAGATCCCCTTCAACTCTCACTGAAAGTGGTTGGTATATGTAAAAGACTGAGAAACTTGTCCATTCTCACCCTAAAACTGCAGTTTATTCTCCCTCAGAGTAATAACCAGGATGCTTCACAAGCAGATACTGCCTATCTTTGTCACACTATTGCTAGCCACCACTTCCATCTCTGTATTTGCTCTTCCTCCCATAACACTTCCTAAGTATACCAACTTTTAATTTCCTGTATATCTGATGCTGTTTTATGCTTCCTTCCAATTGTACTATGTTCCCCTCACTGGAAAATTACTACTAATCTTTCTAGATCTTGCAAAACATCATCTACTTTCCTGAAATCCTAAGCAGACAATGGTTCTTGCTACAGGCTTTATTGACACGTATATTCTTCACTTATAAACTTTCAGCACTTGTACTCCTCTGTTCTCCAATTGGTCTCCAAGTTCCTTATCTTACCTGAGTCTTATCCATTTTTGCATTCAGGGCAGCAAGAATACTGTCCTGCATGAAGAAGTGCTCAGTGAATATTTACTGAACTGAACTAAAATTCTATCTTTGGTACTAATCCTAGGGATTAATTGTTAGGTAAAACAACTTGCTAACATATTTTTTATCTCCCAATTAACTAAGTACTGACAACCAATTCATTGCTTTGGGTGTCAGATTACTTACCAGAGCCCCACTGCTGAGCAGGATCATGAGAACGATAAAGCTTTCAAACCAGTTGTGTTCAACTATCCTAAAGCATGTTTTCCTGATATTCCACCAGATTTTTCCTTTTCCTGAGTCTATGTTAACATCACAGCATGGGAACCTCCGTATGCAACCTGGCAAGAAAGATACGCATTAAAATAGCTAAAATACATGGTTTAGTGTAAATATGTCCTATAATAGTCCCTCAACCAAATACTTTCTAATACATAACTGCAGCTTCAAACAGATTCAACTTGGGTGCCACTTTCTCTCATATCCCAATTCTCCTGGTGTTTTCTTAATACTTGTCAGTTATTTCTAACTTAGGATATATTCTTGTCTTCTGTATTTTCCTGACTTCTCACTAATCTCTTCTACAGTGTTTAAAACATTGTGTTTTTTTTTTGCAATCCTAATACACAATGAACACTGAATTTGAGGAATGAGTAAATGAACTAAAATCTGAGGAAAGTTCAGGGTCATATTTGCTGAAAGATATAGTTTCCCTAATACAGATCTAGTATGCAATCTGGTGTGGCTTTAGCTCTTCCATAAAAAACTTTTGACAAACACCATTCTAAATAATATTAAGAATATTAGCACAAGTCCTAAAACCAAGTTTAAAAAATAGATCTTGATTAGAAGATGTAGATGAAACTGTTTCTACTACTCTAAGTTGAAAACAAATCTGACATTGGGATCCTAGGTGTGCAACATACTGCTATAAAAAATTTAGAAACATTAAAAAAATGTTTCAGACTTATTCATTCATTTCTCCATTAAATATTTCTTGAGCATTTTCTATATACTTAGTTAGATACAGAGTTTCTTATCCTTGAGGAATTTATTTTTGGTTTTGGTTAGGCAGACAGATCCTATATAATAAAAGGCTAATATGCAAATCAACCAAATGGAGGAATGACCAGTCACTAGAATATGCACTGACCAACAGGAGGTAGATGCTCCATGCAGGAGCTGCCCACTGGTGGTCAGTGCACTCCCACAGGAGGAGCCCCACTCAGCCAGAAGTCAGGCTCCCACCTTTGCAGCAGCACTAAGGATGTCCGACTATTAGCCTAAATCCACTCCCCATGGGCAGTGGACCTAAGCTGTCAGTTGGATATTCCCTGAGAACTCCTGGACTGAGAGAGGGCACAGGCTAGGCTGAGGGACCCCTCCCGAGTACAAAAATTTTGTGCACTGGGCCTCTAGTATATAAATAAATGACTATAATCTGATAATCAACTATGCATGGTTATTTTGGTATATCTGGAATAAGTCCACCTACCCTGGCTCATTGAGGAGAGGTCAGAGGAGGCTTCCTAGAAGGGGTGGAGCCTGGACTGAATCATAGTACTAACCAAAAAGGGTTTGCATGGAACTGGGGGTCAAGAGGCAGCCAAATATGCTATGCATAGAAATTACAAGCAGTGCAGAATTTGTTATGAAAGCAAAGTGTACACAGGAGGCCGGCCACCTGAGGTTAGAGAAATTGATCAGATTACAGAAAGCATTTCTCCCACCTTAAGGAATTGGGTCTATATTCTATAAACATTGAGGAGTCAGAGAGGTGTAAGCAGAGAATGATAACTCAAGCTGCTATTTAAATTGACGTCACCAACAGTTGTGTGGAGGGTAAGTTGGAAGAGGAGAAAAAAGAGGGGTGGAAGTGAGGAAAGACCCCAAGCCAAAAAAAACACATTTAGAATTCTGGTTCAGGGCAGAAAGAATAACAATAATAGATTCAAGACATATTTTGCAGGTGAAATTGTAGGATTTGGTGACTGACTGGATGTGGATGTGAGATAAAAGGAGGAGCCCATGATTAGTACAGGAGTAGGAGTTGACTTGGGAGCAAGCAAAATCAAAGTCTGAGATGCCAGGGAAATCTCTACATCCAGGTATTCTGTAGCTATTTGAAGATATGAAATTTACTCTCAGAGAAAAAGTCTGAGCTGGAAAAGAATATGTAGGAATCATTAGCACATCTGTGTCATCTGAGATCAGGATATTTTCTGAGCTCCTACAAAAAAACACACAGTTATTTTGGAGAGAAAAGGGTCAAGTCTGGAATGTTCTGAAACAGCAATACGAAGAAGCAGAATTCAGTAGTTTAGGAGACCTAGCTCATACTAGCTCTTGATAACACATTGTGAAATTTTTAGGATATTTTACTAGCCCATTGTTAAATGCAGCCATTATAAAAAATTAAAATATAGCACTGCAAGTTTTCTCAGTAGTTAGAGTATTGGCCCATAAGCTAAAGGGTCACAGGCTCCATTCCTGGTTAAGAGCACATACCTGGGTTGATGGTTCTATCCTGGCCCTGGTTGGGGCTTGTGCAGCAGGCAACCCTCCTCCTCTTTCTCCCCCCTCACACTTCAATTTCCAGCTTTATAGAAATGCAAGCAAAGTTTCCCCCGCAAGTTTCTGGTATTTTTGCCATTATGTATATTTTATGTGTTTCTGCCCTTTCTCTCTGGAAGTTTCTAAGTTCCAATAAGGCTAAACCTGTGTCTGTTTTGCCCTTTCTGCTTACAATACTTACTCTAGTCCTATACATAGCTTAACATGTGGTGCATAGTTGACTGAAAAGACACAATCCCTCCAAAAGAGTTCTAAAATCACCTAAGAATTAATCATGATCTAAATGTCATATCTCTGTGAATTCTAGAATTTAAACAAAAATTGGATTTAAAAAACAACAGGGTATGGAAAATATACACCTGACTTCACTTATCCAATGTTAATTACAGTTAATGTGACCTCAAATCTGAAATAGTTTATTGTATTTAAAATAATTACCTTATATCGCAAATATATTAGTAAAGAGAAAATATTTTATAAAATTACATAGAAAAATAGATCTTTTTCAGGGCACAAAAGAACACCAGAAAGATTGGAAAACTTTAGAATGGAATTTGTTTTTATATTAACTTAATTCTTGAGACTTTAGAAATTATCTTAAACTTAAAAACAAATTCTCATTCAGAACAGGGTCTTCTTAACCCTCTGGTTAAGAAGATTTTACCAACTAGTATTTATTGGGCAGTCATAAAGTTGAAGAAAAATATTATTCTTGATTGAGACAAGAAAAGGAACTATGCATTCTAATTAGACAGATAAGACAACTTTTTTTTTTTTTATCAGGGATGAAGCTTCATAAATATTGCCCTTAGGATTTATCACATCTCAGAGAGTTTCTCTAATTTTGAGGCAGGAGTGCTTGACTACTTGTCTGGCTTTTATGCAAAGGCATTTCCCATGAGATTTCCAACCTAGCTGGTTAGCAACATTATCACACCTTCTTTTTTTTTTTAGGACTATTAATTCAATGTAAACATAACTGAGAACCTCTCAAACATTTTAATAGATCCCTGTGGGTAGACAATACTTCTTTTGGGTGGTTTCATTAATTTGCTCTTGTGATCCATTACATAAAGTTTAAACTTGGTTTCATCATGTTAAAGCAATGCTCTCAAATTATAAAGAAACCATTGACTTCTTCCAAGACAGATTACCCATTAATAAAAACATAGTAGCATGATTCATATGATTAATGTAAAAATTTCATCAGGAAAATAAATCATTATTTTACCACCTCTTAAAAATGTCTGAATCCTCTAAAGTGTTTTGTCCATGTTTTCTTTCTAATAAAAGGTACAAAGAAATTGGTTACTGTGTTATTAAAGTTACAAGTAGTTATGTGTTTTTATAGGGAGTTGATAATGAACATTTCGGGGGGAAGTTGAATTGGTTTCTCCTACCAAATTAATAGGAAATACATTATTTTAAGAACAAGTATATATCAGTATATATCTATCTCACTTGCTGGTATAATTTACTAACTATATAACCCAATAAAATTACAATATAAAAGCAAGCAAAATCAAAGAATCATGCCAGGTTCATAATTACAGTTTGCCAAAACAAGTAGAATTAAGGATAGTGAGAAGCAGATCTAAAAAAGGAGCCTGAAATCTTGAATTATAGAGCTAATGAAACAGAATAAGAAAGGTGAAGAAGAGGAACAAGATGTGAAATAATAAAGTGATAGTCATCAAGTTAAAAAGGATCAATGGATATGAGACAGTAAACAAAAAATAAATTTAGTATTTATTTTCACTGATTTAACTCTCACATTTTCTTCAATGTTTCTGCTACCTCTCAGGTAATAAAAATCTCTGGAGGCCTAATGCTACTCTAAATGGGCACTGGTTCTGGCTTAGCTCCTGCAGACCAATCATGAACTGGTTAAGAGTCATTACCAATGTAAGTGAACAAGTTTCTGATTCCCTTCTTGACAAGCCCACTCATTTTGAAGTCTTTATTTCCAGTTTCTGAGGCCCCAAACTTTGACTCATTTTTATTCTTCTTTCTTTCACATCCTACATCCAACTTATCAGCAAATTCCTTTAGCTTTAACTTCAAAATATTGTCAGAATCTCATACTCTCACCACCTCCAATCCTAACACACTAATGTAAACTCCCATCATCTCTCATCTGCATTTATTGCAGGAATATCCAAGAAGTTGTCCAACTTCTGCCCTTGCTGTCCACTCATTCACTCTCATGATGGCATGTTGTGGGACTTTTAAATGAGATGCTTACAATGTACTTCACAGCTCTTATGATCTGGCCTCTACTACTCCTCTGACTTCAACTTTTCCATTCTTCTCATCTCTCACTTTGTTTTGTTAATACTAGCTCCTTGATTTCCTTCAAGTATCAAACATATTCTTATCTCAGGGAATGTGCTTTCATTACTGTGCCTAAAATATTCTTCCTTCATACTTTCTTTAGAAGTGTTTTACTTATGATACAACAAAAATACAAAATTTTTATCAATTGGTTGCCATCATTTGCTTTTCCCATAAAATGAGGTTTGACTTGTATTCAAAGGGAATTCATACACCCATAGTAGTTTATAGTTATCTTTATTTTATTGCATGGGTCTTATAGGGGACTATTTGCAAAAATCTTAGAGAATGAAAGCAAGTCAATAATTTCTTTAAAAAATATTGATGCTGATGTTAAGCCCATTAGCATCAATGCCATCATAGCTTCTATATAGAATTGTTAACAATATACTTAAAAACAAAAAGGAAAGGAGAAGGAAGATAGGTATTATGCTAATTAATTTAGGTGTTATCTCACGTAATTTCCTTAACATCCCTATGATGTGGATATAGTCATTACACCCACTTTACAGATGAGGTATCCATGGTACAAGATTTTAACATGTGCTCCTGTTTTCCCAGGGAGTTAGCAGTAGGCCAGTTTGAACTTATGTTTATTAGGCTTCAAATCTTTGTGCTCTACTGCAATCCTATTCTAAGTTTGTGTGTTTATTTAGGTGATACAATATCTACTTAGAAAATTCCACACAGTTTTCTAGGTCAAGCTCAAATTTACTACTTTGAATAAAATTCCTGAAAAATTACAGGAGGAGAAAGAAATTCAGTTAGGCAGAAAAGTGGAAAGGGTTGAAAGGGGATACTATTAGAAAAAAAAACAGATGGAGGCCAAAAAAAGGGCTTTACATGGCAGGTTAAGGACTTCAGGTTTTACCTTCTAGACCAATGGTTCTCACATTTAGTGTGTATCAATCAGAATACACTAGAGAACTTGGTACTATCCTCAGAATTTCCAATCAACTTGTGGCAAAAAAGAAAAAGATCAGGATTGACTCAAAGTCTTTAGCTTGAGAGGCAGGATAGACAATGATGTCACTAAATGAGATGAAGAGGGAAGAAAGTAGTAGATTATAGGTGGAGAACCCACTAAAGTTTATTTATATGTATTAAACCTTAGATGTTTAAAGACAACACAGGTAATGGGCAGGTGTAGACAGATGAGCATTAAAGAGTGAGGATAAGAGTAAAAATAATGAAAGAAGAATCTACAACATAGCTGTTCAAGCTGTAAACATGGATAAAACCCAGAGGGCTAGAGAAAAGCAAGATAACAAAGCAAGCAAAATATGGAGACACTATTATTTTAAGGGACATGCATTAAACCAGTCACTAAAATAAATGAGGCCAGAAACTCGGAACTCTCAGAAATATAAAAGAAGAACATAAGTACAGTGCGGCCTCTGAAACAAAAGGAAGAAAGAATGTGAAGACAGACTGCGGTTAGCAGCATCAAACGTTTACAGAGAATTAGTGAATAGCTTTAACTTTTGATGATGTTTTCCCCACCAAGAATAATAGTACCATCTCTCCCATTAAATTGTATTCTAGTGGTTCCATAGAGCTGGGAGCATGAATTAAGGATCTAAAATTAAAAAGTATGAACATCCAGTGTAAGTAGAGTACTTTACAGTATAACACACTGTCACGGTAAATTATCGTTAGTAGAGCATCATAAGGATGCAAAAAGAAGCTCAGAAAGCTCTGATGACTTGTCCTTGGTTACAGAACCATGACTGATTCAGCATGGAGTCGAGTAGTCTGCCTTTTAATAAAGAACCCCCGGTCAATTTAGGATGAAAATAAAACCCCAAACACTAATAAATGAATGCTAACCAAGGTCTTGATTTTCCTCTTACCATCTGTAAAGCAGGCCTCTGGCTCATCTGATTTCATAGGCTCAGCCTCCGCCTCTTCTTCAAGCAGAGGGTTATCAACTGTGCTGCACTCAGAGGAACTTGACTGATTCAGTTTCTAGAAAGAAATTCACCACCCACCAGAGAGTTCATTTAGAGTTCATTCAAATCTTGCATTTAAGCCATATTTACTAATCAGGGTCATGCAACTGTTATAAAAATATTAATAATATGATGGCCATAAAAAAACAAACACACAGAATTCAGGTAACCTTACAATGCATTTACGTTTGATCTATCTACACATCCTGGGAAAAATATTTTTTATTATTTTTATTATGCTAATGAGTAGTTAGACATAATTAGCATAAGGTAATATTTGTAATGTAAATTCTAGCGTTTGCAAAGTATTGGCCACATTTTTATTATGTTTAACGGGAATTTCTTTATAATCATAATTATTATTATAGAACAATTAAGATTCTAATAGCAATAGCATACAAGTGCCAAATTGCCAACACTTGATAATTCAAAGGTCAGATCAGACAATTGGCAGAAAAAAAACTGATATTTAAAATTGGTAAAAGAAAGAAGTTAATGTAAAATAAAATTCAAACATATTTCCTCATATTAGAATATGTTTCAGGATGATATAGATAGAAGCCTTTCATTGAGACCAAAAAAAGTCAAATATTATATTGGAATCAAGACACTAACGATGACCATAATTATCTCATCCAACACCACACAATTCAGTATAAAACTTCAGACTGTAGTGCTGAAATTTTATAGTATAATATAGTAGAAAAGATCATAAAGCATCATTTAAAATGTCAAGAGGTAGTGGCTACTAAAGTGAGCACCACATGCAAACTCTGAAACAAAGATTTAATGAAATTAAACATGGTAGACTAACACATGAGAGGAATGGATTCATTGTCATTATGATCATATAATTGATCATAACACAAGCAAGTTTCTCCCACCCAGAACTTTATGATCAGACATGATGTTTACACATATACACATACACAGAAATTTTAGAAAAAAATACATACAGCAATTGTAGCAAAACTCTGTCAACTTTTCCTAATACTGTTTTATAAGGGGTAGAGCAGCCCATCAATGGAAGAGTTCATTTTCATTCTCATTTGCTAAATAACATGTGAATATTGAAAACTACTCATTATTATAGCATATAAGTCTCATATTAAGATTACGGTTTTACTTTGTTTAGAATCATTAAAAAATTCAAGTGCTAAAAAATACGGAAATATTCATTTCAGTTGATTAATTTTTTAATCTGTTATTTGTATTAATATCACAGGTCCAATCTAAAATATTAATTTTTAGAGATTGACTTGGAAGCTAAGTGTTCTTTATGGATATTACATTAAATTCTCAGTGCTATTATTATCACCCAGTATTCAACATCAGTCAAAAAGGCTTTGATAAAGCATTGTATATAATGAATGATGTAAGCAAAGTTCTTTTTATAATGTGAGTAAAGAACTGTTAATACTCTATTAAATTAATACTCGAAATCTATGTTGGAATAGAGGCATTATTTCTATTAGGCCAAAAAGTTATAATAATATCAGTTACGAAGAGTATCAGAATAAAATTTCACTTTAAAAGTAGGTTATTTAAACTGATTGATTTCATCTAAAATTACTGGAAAATAAAGGACATAGAAACTAATTATGAATAAATATCTTGTAAGACTTAAGGTTATAAAACATACACTATCCCAGGAAACAATGGGAAACTTATAATTACTAATATTGCCCTATTGTGGCAATTACGACAGAAACACACACCATTTTTACTTTATCTAAAAGACCACTAGTACAGTTATCTGATGTCCTCAGTTCTTGACTTCTCATCTGCACGTGACAAAGTCCTTCAACCCTGAAAAAGAATTAGTAGCCTGGATTCTGAGGCAAAGCTATGGGAGGAATTGCTGACAGGAAGAATACAAAGCGCCCCCACGCAATTAGCCAAAATATCGATAACTAGGAAATCATTATAATGTTTTTTTCTCAGCTGGTAACAACTTTTAACAACTTGTTATTTATTATTATTATTTTAATTTATATTTATTGTTGAACGTAATATATATGTCTCCATTTTTACCCATTGACCCCTCCATCTTATACCACCCCAGGCCCTCACCACACTGTCTTTTTCCATGAGTTATGCATATATACATATAAGTTATTTGGTTAACAATTTTTCAATAAAAATATAATTCTAATTTGCATAATTATGACTTAGCCTAAATCAATGAAAACATTTTAAATTTCAATATTTTATTTTTTTACTGTTTAAAAGAGCACCAATAAAGAAGACTTATGTCAAGTTAATTTATAAGCAGAGGTAAAAGTTAAGATGATTTTGTGGGGTGTATGTTGTCATTGAAACCTTTTTCCCCCCATAGCTATTATGGCAATATTTTTGTCAATTAAATTCAGAGTTTGGCTCAGATTTTATATCATAAATGATAGTTATTCAATGCTATTCCTCACTGGAACAGAAATTACCAAAATATTGAATATGAGCTACAAATAATTTTTATCACAAGACACATTATCATGGCTTTTTGAAATGTTAAGTTTAGAATGTATTTAAAAAATCAGTGTTTTTCTGAGAATGCATTAAGTATTTACACAGTAATTATGCATATATATATTTATATATGTATAATATTTGTGTACATGTCCTAGCAATTTAGGACAGTTTAGTTCTAATCTTTGTAGCCTTTAAATTCAATACTTATGAAAACATAAGTTTCTTTAAAGGGTTCAAAAAGGGTGACTTTAAATAGGCTAACATGTATAATAGTTTTCTCTTGAAGGCAAGTTCATTTAACTCTCATAGCAGGCATTCTTAGATTAACTATTGAATCTTCTTTTATACTTGTTTAGAGCACAGAGATCATGTCAATAATTTGTATAATTTTATATAATTAATTAAAAGTTATTTTCATGCCTATAAACTCAATCATTGGTTATTTAGCTCCTTTATAATTTTGGAATGGAACAATGATTATACAATAGTAAAAGCAGTGAAATAAATATAGTATTAAAATGTTCCACTTTGATATTATAAGTAGGCCGTTTTGAAATCTTTATGTATATTTTATTTATTTTTTTGCTAATCCTCACCTGAGTATATTTTTTCAATTGACCTTTTTAGAGAGAGAGAATGGAAAGGAGAGACAGAGAAACATTGATGCAAAAGAGACACATTGACTGGCTGCCTCCTGCACGTACCCTGATCCAGCCTACAACTGAGGTATGTGCCCTTAACTGAAATTGAACCCATGACCTTTCAGATTGAAGGTTGATACTCTAACCATTGAGCAAACTGGCTAGGATTGTATATTTTATTTTTAATAAAAAGTTAAATCTATTTTTTATTATTTCTTAGCTTGTAAACAAAAATATATATTTTTTAATCTTTCTCAGTCTCCCATATTTTCTACTACACGGCACATGAGTGGAGACTGTTAAATATAGATGTCATAGGAGAAATTTCCCTAAACTGGCCACTTAGAAATTTATTATTCACACTTCCTGAGATAGGCGATCACATTGGAAGACTATTTCATGTTAGTCTGGATAGTAGTTAATGCCAGTTGGTCATTTCTTGTTTTGAGAGGTATGAAGTAGAATTCATTAATAACCTGATCATCTGGCCCTTAAAAGCAGAAAACCATCAAACTTATAGCAGCACTGAAGAAAACAAAACTCAACAACCACCTATTCAAAGAGAATGGCTGGCAAACCTCCCAAAGAAGTTACATTGAAAGTATCTACTATATGACTGAAAATAAAAACAAATAGGCAAACACAGCAAAGTTTGCTCATATAAGAAGGGTGAACTGGTTATAGATCTCTCAGCCAGATCATACAGTATTGTCTTGAAGCTTCTTTCTGGTGGAAAGGAAAGCAGCATTCACCAACAAGGTCTTGCAACTTAAAGCAATTAACAACAGTATTCAAGGGCCCTGTGCACTAACACAGAACAAAATTTGCAGAGAATAGATATCTAAGTAGCTGGAATACTGTGGATCAAGTTATAATATCTCAAAAACTTTAGAAGCAAACCTTTAAACAGTTCTACTGAGGCCTGCTAGAAAATTACAACAAATGGATAAATAAAGACTGAAACAGAGGCAAGCATGACGGCAAAACACAAAGTCAAGGCTCACCCTCATTATATATTATTTATACTTTTAAAAAGACCAGAATGACAAACAAAAAATAAATTGCCTATATATTTGAATGATTAATGCTATCTCTACAATTACTCAGCATGAGAAAGGACAAGGAAAGATAAATTCCAATAAATGAAACAATTATCAGTTTTTCAAACATGTGAATTTCTGATATTGAAAGTATAATATAAAGTGAAAATTGGCACTGATAAAACGTATCTTTCCTAACCTTTATATAGGCAGCTTCTGCCAAAGGAAAGTTATATATTTTAAGTCATTCTCCACAACTGAAATATCCAGTTTTCTAACAGTACTTTGGCAAAAAGAAAATAGTAATACTAATTTAGGAATTAAACACACTCATTTTATTTCTGAAAACAGTCTTCTCAAAAATTATGTTTTACCAGTACAAATATATAGTATTCTATATATGTGCATCCTTTTTAGGTTCCGGGGTGGGGAGGAGGTTTCTATATTCTGAAATAAAATTGTTTTCTAAGAAAATATTGCCTTTAAGTCCAATCAATTTGAAATAGAAAAATATGTTTTATTTGGGACACTTTTAAAATTAACTTCAAGTAAACTTGAACACACACACACACGCACACACACACTAGAGGCCCAGTTCACAAAATTCATGCATGGCGGTGTGTGTTCCTCAGCCCAGCCTGAACCCTCTCCAATTTGGGACCCCTTGAGAGTTGTCTGACTGCCCGTTTAGGCCCCAGTAGGATGACTGGATTGTGAGAGGGATGTCTGACGGGCAGTCAGACATCCCTCTCACAATCCAGGACTGCTGGCTCCCAACTGCTTGCCTGCCTGCCTTCCTGATTGCCTCTAACCGCTTCTGCCTGCCAGCCTGATCACCCCTAACTACTCCCCTGCCAGCCTGATTGATGCCTAACTGCTCCCCTGCCAGCCTGATTGCCCCTAACCGCCTTTCCCTGCAAGCCTGAGTCCCTCCCAATTGCCCTTCCCTGCAGGCCTGGGTCCCCCAACTGCCCTTCCCTGCATGCCTAGTCACCCCAAACTTCCCTCCTTTGTCAGCCTGGCCACCTCTAACTGCCTTCCCCTGCAGGCTTGATCACCCCCAATGCCCTCCCTTGCAGGCCTGGTCCCTCCCATCTGCCCTCCCCTGCTGGTGGCCATCTTTTGTCCACATGGGGGCAGCCATCTTTGACCACATGGGGGCAGGCATCTTGTGTGTTGGAGTGATAGTGAATTTGCATGTTACTTTTTTATTAAGATATTTTTAAATTAGAAACTGGGAGCATTATTATCCCTAGAGAGTATCAATTTTAGGATAAAATTCTGCTTTCATCATTGCCAATAGAAAATAATAATACAAACATCCCAACAATAACAAAATATGAAGTGGATTATAAAAAAAGGGCAAAGATCACCCTTTTAACATAGATTCTCTTCCCCCATCAACCCAAGGGACTATTAGAGTTCTGTAATCCAAAAATATACACTAAAAATAAAACAATGGATTATACTTTATTTTATATTTGTTAAAAATATTAGATAAAATAATTCATAATATTCTGTTTCTAATTTTAGGAAAAGTGTTTTATATCTTATTGACAGTTTTAATGCTCACTTCATAATATGCTCTAGTTAAACCTCTTCTTGAGGTTACTCTGCACATCTTATGCAATAAATACATAATCAGAAACTTATTCTCATCAATGGTTAGTATTGCTTCTGGAATCAAATTAAGGATTTCAAGCACTTACAACTCATTTGTTCATATGCAGGGCCTCACAAATTATTGATGCATTTTGATGTTGATCAAATAATAAGCAAATGTTAATTACGGAATGGATTAAATAAATAGAAATATAGTTATCACTGTGCTTAAGATCATTTCAAATGTACTGAATTTGGCCTGGAAGCTGGTACTTTGGCTCTGCCCCAGCTTTCTAAATGTGTACTTAGAAAGAAGCTATTTGAATGATGAGACATTTCCTTATCTGTAAATACAGGTCTAGCAATAGAACACTCCTTTCCTGTTCTGAGATTTTATGTTTATGTCTAAAATATTTCTCCCACAAAAAAGTGTCTTCATAGAGTTTTAATTTACTGAATTTAAATGTGACAATTTTTCCAGCTTTACAGAGCTATATTTGACATATACCACGGTGTAAGTTTAAGGTGTATATGCGATGATTTGATACATGTATATATTGTGAAATGATTATCACAATAAGTTTAGTTAACACATCTTCACCTTACAGTTACCATTTTGCTGCTGTTGTTATGGTGAGAAGAGTACAACTTTCCCTCACAGCAATAATGTGACAAGTTAATGTGATGTACATCTATACATACATAGCTTAAATTAGCAGGGGAAGTTGTTGAGGCTTTCAAATGAAATGTTGCTTCAATGGCCTCTGTTACATTCTATCTCTTACAACTTTAATAATTCATCAAATAAACATGTATAGATCATGCACTTGAAATGACCTAAGGACATGAGAGATCAAGAAAGTCATCAAGAGCATAACAAAAAGATGATGGAATTGCCCCAATGACATGCTGTGATGTCAATTCCTCTATGGAGTAAGAGTACATATATGTTTCTACTTTCTTGCAATGGGTCAGGCAGAACAATCTGTAGCTGAAGAGCATGCATGACACTGAAAAAATATCATATAGGTATGATTTTTTTTTTAGGTAACCTGTGGAAAAGTGTTCACATATGTCTCTGCCTGGTTAAAAGCACAGAGCTGCTTCCTTGATGGGTCCAGTTTGGTTTTACCCCTGTGAGAAGTAAGAAGGTTAGGTACTGAAGTTTAGAAATGCAACATGATGGAACAGTTTAGTCAACTGATTTAAATTGGCTAAGGTCACATGCCTGTAAACAGAAATTCCTTATGTTTCATAATACATACAATATGTCCAATATGAAGCAATATATTTAAAAACCAGTAATAAGGTTAATATCTTTTAACATAGATTTAAAAATAATGAGCTGAACAACTACTTAATTCTGTCATTTAGAAGAATTTAAATACTATAATGAGCTGAGAAAATCTTTTGTATTCTCTTTGCTCTTCATAAAAACATCTTAATATAAGTGAGTATTAAATACTGGAGTGGGATGAGAGTAACAGTTTGTAGTATTTAAAAGACTATTCTTAAAGCAGCATTTTTAGTTTCTTTTAGTTATCAAACTTATTTAATTTTATATTTCAAACAGCATTGCAGGAGAAGGTGTTTGCAAATTAATCGAAATTGAAACATAAGCAGCATTAATTTAAATATGTCAGAGCAAAATTTCATTGTTTTAAACACATGAACAAATCAATTAAGGTGAAAGATTTTAAAAAATAGTTTGGAACTATTTTTAAAAAAGAATGTTATAAGTAAAATTCTATAGAAGTGTTTTGTTTTTGTAAGAATATATACATAAAAGACAGGA
Source organism: Lasiurus cinereus (assembly GCA_011751065.1). Taxonomy (NCBI): domain Eukaryota; kingdom Metazoa; phylum Chordata; class Mammalia; order Chiroptera; family Vespertilionidae; genus Lasiurus; species Lasiurus cinereus. Next base: position 20,280,157 of record JAAGEH010000393.1, on the reverse strand, counting down.
GCAAATGTTAACCTCCCCTAAACGTATAATTGTAACGAATCCCTCAGTGCCAGAGACCAAAAAGACCTTCAGTCTACATTTACTGAAGAAATGAGCACCATTGATACCATCTTTCTAGTGTCTATCAGGTATACATAACAAGCAGGTGCTCAGTAAATATGAGCTGGAAAGGGATTAGTGATGATGTACTAACAATGTACTTAGATGTAATCCTTTATCATTTCCTCTCCACAGTGATCAAGTGAAGGAAGGGCTTATAGGACTTTGCTTCCTTTTAGAAAATGAAGTTTTGCATTAATATGTTTGCAATGTTTTGAGTGACACTCTTGATTATACGAAAGTTTGATTATATAAAATGTGAAAACTTTCATTGACCTCCTTTCTCAGCTAGCTCCTTAACAACTTCCATACAATATTTCAAAACATTAAAGAATTAACAAGTAAAATATCTGCATTTGTCTTGAGAAGGAATGAATGGGGATCTTTCTGTGAGTAGTTTTTTTACACAGGATGTTTTCCCATCTGCTGAGCACAAAAGATGAGCAAATTCACTTAAGCCGCCTTGGGAAGTGCTTGCATTTGTCAAAAGAGCAGTAAGGACAAGTTGGGGTGTATGATTCACAGCGAGTAAAGGAGCTCCGAGAGTCTACTTTATGTACTTTAACATCATATGAGGCTGTTATATTTTGGAGAAATAAACTGGATAGAGTTAACTTTTCTCTCTAAAATTTACATATACTTCTAAAATCAATGTTACAACTCAGTAAAATAGCTCTTTTACCATTTAAAGCAGAGAAGGAAGCAACTTATAATAGCTATAAACAAAGGGAATGTCTCTCTGACCCTCTAATAATAAGCTCTCCATTAAAAAAATTAATTATTAATTTACTTTTTTAGAGCTTTCAGTTTGAAAATAAAAAAAGACACACTTCTTAAGAACTTAGTTAAGCCAGATAGATGCCAATCACATTCAATTACTGCAGCTGGGTGAAGAACATTTTTCCTAAGCACTGTTAGCAAATGCCTGGAGCATGGTAGATCTCAATAAATATTTAATGAGCGAATGGGTGCATTTCATGCTTCATTTAAGGCTCATAATAATGAAGGAATTCATTGCCAATAGTAAAAATCTGTGCACTGGGTTGTTAACATTTGCTGGTGCCGAGAGGGCTGCACTGACCTCTGGATAGGCTGATTCTGAGAGGGAGGGTTGTTCTGGTTCTGTGTTCTGGGAAGCAGTGGCAGGAATCTTATTCTCATGGGTCCATGGGCATGACAGTGTGTCTCTCAATTCTGAGACAAACTTCATCTTCAGAAAAATGTGAATGTTCTATTGCCAATACTTTCCTCACAACTACTTAAAATATTTTATTTGAAACTATATTTGAACTCATACTTGGGTCATTTTCTGGTAAGGTGTTTTATATTAAAACTAGTGTCCCAGTGCAAAAATTCCTGCACACTGAAAGGAAATTAATTATAAGAAACATTTTAATACTGCTATTCACCCTTTCTCTATAATAGAAGTGTCGATCAAATTCATCAACAATGACAGATCTGTGCTACTGGCACCAGCAAGAACTTTGTATGTATCGCGCATGCATGAGTCAACTTAGCTTTTTATAGATATAGAATAAACTTGCTTAATTACATTTGCTTTCTGATTTAGCTAAACTTTTTCTAGCCCAATGAAGCACCCAAACTTCTCTTTCAAGTAATTGTCAGCAACACAGCTGTAATTATCAACATGAAGCAGATTATTATTATAGATTATGCAGGGAGAACAAAGGGTAAAATATTTAACTGTAGCAGTATTTAACTATCTTCTGCACAATGAGAAAACCTGAAGTTGTTTTCAAGTTCCACCATTTCTTACTTTTTTTCGGTTGGGTCAAGTTTCTGAACTTTCTAAATCTCCATTTTCCGGCTAATAAAAAGAAAATAGGATTCCACCAAGTCTCCTATCCACTTATTCCAGGACTTCTGTTAGGATCAACTGAGATAAGGCATGGGAAAACACTTCACAGACATTTGGTTAAAGTGGGAAATGTTTCCACCTGGCTATAAAGCAAATCCAGTTCCTGGGTTGAAGAAACTGCAAAGAGGCTAGTTGCTAGGAAGAGGAAGCTGGGTATTGCTACATGATGTCATTAGCCAGTGCCCTCAGCAACTATTTCTGGGCTGTGCTAGACTGTAGGCCACATTTTGTGCCATGGAACTCGGCAGCGTTGGCTGTGATTTTTTGGGCTGTGACTCCGGGGTGGTGGCAGGGCTTGTGTCTCACTTGGAGAAAGCTGAATGCTGCTTTGTAAATGGCCAGTGTACATTAGGGCAGCTGCTGTATCAAGCATCTGCTCCCTGGTGGTCAATGCACCTCATAGCAACTGGTCAGAAGGTGGGAGGGACACTTAGCATATTAGCTTTTTATATATATAGCTATTTTTCTTCATTCTGGAGTGTACATTTAATTGTCTGTTGGGACAAGGAAACCTACCTATCTGAGAGCTGATACTAGAAGAGGATGGAAAAGTCTTCATAAAATATAATGGGAAAATAATGTACTCAGTCATAAAAGACAGGGGTTTTTTGTTTTGTTTTGTTTTGTTTTTTAATGTGGAGGGGGAAAGTTATCAAAAGTCAAAAATGTTCTTTCCTCCCTGTTCAAAATGTTCGAAATGCAGATTCTTTCAAAAAATATGTTTTTATTGATTTCAGAGAGAGGAAGGGAGAAGGAGGCAGAAACAGAAACATCAGTGATGAAAGAGAATCACTGACTGGATGCTCCTGCAAGACCCCTACTGGGCATGGAGCCAGAAACCCGGTCATGTGTCTTAATAGGGAATCTAACCATGACCTCCTGGTTTATGGGATGACACTCAACTACTAAATCACACCATCTCAGCTAAAGTGCAGATTCTTTTTTTTTTTAAAGTTTATTTTTATTGATTTTGGAGAGAAAGGGATAGCAAGAGAGAGAGATAGAAACATCAATGATGAGAGAGATTTATTGATTGGCTGCCTCCTGCACACTCCCTACTGGGGATTGAGCCACAACTGGATTGAGCATGTGCCCTTAACTAGAATTGAACCCTGGAATCCTCAGTCCTCAGGCTGACGCTCTATCCACTGAGCCAAACTGGCTAGGGCAAACAATGCAGATTCTTAAGCAGCCACTGAATAAAGATAATGATATCTCAAAAGCCTGGATCAAAAGAAGCCAGGGGTGAATTTCTTATGGCAATTCAATCCATCACAGTGGCCACTGGGAACACTGAAGATAATGATGCTGAGGTGGCATCCCAAGTTAAGGCGGTGAGACTTCAAAGGATGTGGCTGATAATGGAGGAAATAAAATGGAGTTAAGCATTGCTAAGAAAGTCACTTAAAATAGAGTTGGATGGTCACTGAGCAAGGGAGGCCTATGCATATCTCATGTGTCAGTTCTCAGTACTATTGAGTTGCTAAACTTAGCTCAAGGCCAAGCCATATACCACCTGGGAAAGCAACTGCTGCCTGGACTTAACTTCCTCCTGGTAGTTTCTGTCAATCTCATTTGCAAATTTCAACTAACCAATCCCAATTAACCTAGCCAGCAATCCTTTATTTACATGGAGGACCTAAATGGAAACTGCAGTTGTTTTTTCCTTTAAAAACCCCGCCTTTCTTTGTCTCTTCGGAGTGCAATTTGGATTGCACTGAATCTGTGCCTACAGGATTACATTCCTTTCTGCTCAAATTAATGCTTATTGTAAACTTCTTTAGTTAACATATCCCAAAACAGGAATTTATATCAAGCTCCCTGTGTGTCTTTACACACTAAAATTGTGAACCACAGATCTATATCATGCTACCTCTTTTAAATTTAATCAGTAGCAAGTAGCTCCTTATAGTGTGTACATGCCTATTCAATTTCATACTCATAATAAACATTAATTGAGAACCTACTCTCCAACAGGAACTTTTATAATTATTAAGATACATTCCTTAATCTTCATTACAATTTTAATTTGTATATGAGGGAACAAAAAAAAAGGGAGAAGTTTGAAATTCTCAAGATCATAGAGTTAGTAAATATCAAAGTGAGGATAGAGGGCAAGTATTCTAACCATACCTCACGGTAGTGCTTAAGACTTAAATAACCTACTTATATAGAATCAGGCATTAATTTTTGCTGGGCAATCAAGCTTTGTCTCTTAGGCAAGGTTTCATCAAGAACATGGCAATCACTATTTCAAAGATATCTTAGACATGAAAAGATAGAAAAATGATGAGGAGGAAATAAGCAGGTACAACATCTGGCAACTCAGGAGGGAGTTGAAGATTAGGGGAATTATAGCAGAGGAGTTAACAAGGAAGGGTAATAGAAACACTTTAGATAAAGGAAATCAGCATTGTTTAGTGGTTCGAATTGAGAAAGGAAACCAAATCTGAAGCAGTTGGAGAGATACTCTAGATGTAGGGTTTAACAGTTGATGACTACTCAATATTATTTCTAAGCTATAAATCTTGAACTTTTATTATTTCTTTTTTAAAAAAATATATTTTACTGATTTTTTACAGAGAGAAAAGGAGAGAGATAGAAAGTCAGAAACATCAATGAGAGACATCGATCAGCCGCCTCCTGCACACCCCACTGTGGAGATGTGCCCGCAAGCAAGGTACATGCCCCCAACCAGAATTGAACCTGGGAACCTTCAGTCCGCAAGCCGACGCTCTATCCACTGAGCCAAACCGGTCTTGGCGAACTTTATTATTTCTAAAGTCCAGCATATAGTCAAGTCGGTTTGAATGTATACAAGATGACACACCCTGAGAAATGTCATGGAAAATATTTCAAGAAGATCAAACTTTAAAGTCAATAATTTTAAATAGACTTCTTTAAGATGGTAACAACACTTCTCCTATGTAAGGTTTTTAAAATAAAGTATTTTATTTCTTACTTTGAAACCCTGGAAATAATTTATTTGATTACTTAGAAACATATACTCCTAGTTTATTTCATTATCTATTTACTCAATAAATATCGAGCATTTACTATTCACCTAGTACTGGTTATATGGTCAGTACATACACACACACACACACACACACACACACACACACACACCTGTTTATCTTTATTCCAAAATCCACTATAAATTCATGGAGGTCAAGTTTAATATAGGTTTAAGCAGATAGAAAGCATTTGGTAAATACCTGTCAAACACTTTCAAATGTGATCTAAAGAAAGGAAAAATATTAAAGTGATATTTTAAAAGTTTAAACTGATGAAGTTTAAACATTTTTAAATGCTCTGTCATAAAAATCACGATTATTATATTTCATATTAATAAAAATAGCTCAATAATACTTTGAATATATGTAACCAGGTGTAGGGAAGGAATATGCAGAAAGTTTTAATTAGAGATTCCTTTTCTCAATGAGTTTATAGTAGTCTTTAATGCATACAATTATTTCTCAAAAAAATTAAAATACAAGAGTAAGTAATAAAAACAGAAAGAAGCATAATATTGTATGGGGTTCAAAATGAGGAGAGATCACAGCTTCTTGGGGAGAAATCAGAAAATATTTAATTCTGAATACTTTCTAAGCATTTTATATCTGTTAATTCATTTAACCCTCATCATCCCTACAATGTAAAGACTAACAATTTTACTGATAGGGAAGCTGAAGACTATGTCTTTTTTTATATTTTATTGATTTTTTTACAGAGAGGAAGAGAAAGGAATAGAGAGTTAGAAACATCAATGAGAAACATTGATCAGATGCCTCCTGCACACCTCCTACTGGGGATGTGCCCTCAACCAAGGTGCATGCCCTTGACTGGAATCGAGCCTGGGACCTTTCAGTCTGCAGGCTGACGCTCTATCTACTGAGCCAAACAGGTTAAGGCTGAAGGTTATGTCTTTAAAGATGTGTACAGAAGACTTTAGGGACTAAGGATACTTCAGAGGAGTAACATGATTTGGACTGAACCTCACTAAAACTAATCAAATCAGTAGACGAGGAAAAATGGAGGCAGAGACACCAGTAGGACTCTATTTGGAATGGTTTTGGCAAGAAGTAGTGAGTTCAAAGGCAAAGGTGATGGAGAGGAGCAGTAGATTCAAGAGACATTGTAGAAGAAAATTGTCTATGATTTTATAACTGTTAATGAATAGGGTTGAAGGAAGGTAAGATTTAAAGATACCTGGTACTTTCAAATCAGTAATTGTGAACTATTAAGTAAAACCTTACCAGATACACCTTCAGGAAGCTGCTTTGTAAACTTGTACACACAAAAACTACCCATCAGTATGCAATATGAGAAAGGACTTATAACACATAAATCTGAAGTTTTGATTCATTTCATATGAATTAATAATATTAAACATAATGTGTATAAAACAATCTTACCTCTTTGCTATATTCACTATCTGAATCACTGCTAAGTTCCTCAGTGTTCATAATTTCCAAATCAGATTCTCCTGGTGCAATTGGCACAGTCACTGTGAGGCTGGGATTATGAATAAATGACAGAATATCACTTTCTTCCATCAAGTATTTGTCTGTGTTCCTCCCAAAACCACTTATTTTATCTTTTTCCTTGTGGAAATCGTGGTCTTTGTTCATTTCAGCAAGTGTACGGTTAGAGATATCATTTTCCTTCTTGCTACTTTGATCTCCTCCTTGTCTTGTCTCTTTGGAAATCTTTGGCCTTTTGGAAAATGCCATTAGAATAAATTCACGTAACTTCTGTTTCATGTAATTTATTCCCTTCTTAATTCTGGCCACTGCAATCTGGAGGTTGTTTGCATCAGTTTCCTCATCACTTGCTGTAAGATTGTCTGAACTAAATGAGCTCAATAATAAAGCCAGAAATAGGTTGAGGACCTATATCAGGGTGAGGATGGAAAAAAGAGGGAGACAGGAAAAAAAGAAAGTCAGTACACTTTTCTAAAATAAAGGTAAAAATCCACCCCAGCAATGAAGAACCCTGCACTTGTCCACTCATAGACAAGAACATGTGATAGGGGTAGGTGAGAAGTGAGACTCCTCATCAATCTCTCCTTAGACCAGCTCCTGTGAACTCCGGGAGCTCAGCCATACTCTTGAAGGACTAGACTAGCCTAAGGTGCAAAAAGAGCACTTCCTTTACCAATATCATCATCACTCTGAAGTTCAGTCCTGCACCAGGAAGCCCTTGGTCAAATTTTCTTTATGGACCTATTAAGCCCCGCTAATGTTTTCCTGCAATTAATATATGTTACCAGTGAGAAACAAGTAGAACAAGAAAACTGTGACTATTGACTATTGTGCCCAAGTAACTTAGGCCAAGTCACTTTTCCCAGAAGATAAATGTTACTTGTTGCAACAAATGGAACATGTCATACTTGCAGACCTCCTGTAATAAAATATTCTATCCAAGAATTCTGCCAGCTTGCAACTTAATGAACCCAATTCAAATGAGATATTGGCACTAGGATCTGGGTGGCTTCAATGCCTATCATTTTGGCCCTTGATGAGATTTAAAAGAGGCCAGGACAATTATCTTTGAAGCAAAATCCTGTTTGTGTGCAAAACCATTTCTGTTGTTCTTCCCTGAGATAGGGTCTGTGAACTCAACATTGTAACAAATAAGGATTCTCACAGAGGACTGAAAATGTGTAAATTCTATTGGTTAGTAATCAACTTTGTAAATATGCTTCTTTCATCTTTCATTAGCAAAATCTTGTAAAAAATGTAAGTATGGATTAGCTGGCAGGAAAATTAAGACAATATTTCAGTCTTTCCTGTTATTCCTATATTGAAATAATCAATGTTCTATTACGATTAATAGTTTTAGTTCTAATTAATTCTAAATTATAAAATAACTAATCGTATCCTCATATAATAATTTTCTATGGAGAATTTTAAATGGTGTGAACTTCTGAGTACATACCACGAGGTTTCCAATGACCATGACCATCATGTAAACAATAAGACACATGGCTTGACCAGCCACCTCCATGCAGTCCCACATGGTCTCTATCCACTCTCCACACAGCACACGGAATACAATCAGGAAGGAGTGGAAGAAGTCATTCATGTGCCAACGTGGGAGTGTACAGTCTTCATTGATTTTGCAGACACATTCTTTATAGCTTTTACCAAAGAGCTGCATGCCGACCACCGCAAAGATGAAGACAATGATGGCCAACACTAAGGTGAGGTTTCCCAGGGCCCCTACTGAATTACCAATGATCTTTATCAGCATGTTCAGAGTTGGCCAAGATTTTGCCAATTTGAAAACTCGGAGCTAAAAGCAAATACAAAGCATAATATTAATTATTATGCTAAGTTTTAATGTTTCCAAGCTTCAATTTTATTCCAAATATAAAATTCTAAAATATTGTCATTACCTAGCAAAAAATTATTTGTATTTTTAATTTTCATCTATTTACAGCATTTCTGTTATTTTGTTATATTTGCTCCAAAAATAATGATTATATGTTTTTAAGGAAGTGTGTAATTTTAGTTCAAGATTGCTATGGATGCCTCTTGACATGGTTTCAGATATAGAGTTAATAATTTATCCTTAATTCTATTTTCTGATACTTTTCATAAGATTTTAATGCAGACATAAGGATAAAGTCCAAACTGGTAAAGAAAGAAGCTTTAAACAGTCTTTACTTTTTTTTTTTGTATTCCTGTTATTAGACAACAATTGTTTGGGGAACAATTACTAAATTTTTAATTATCAAATCCACAAAGTATTGAATACATTATAATAGTTGAAATTCTTTAACCATAAACTTTTTATTGGGAAATAAATATTGTCCTACAGTGTAAAGATATATTTTCTATTACATTAGTATAATATAACTGAGAATATTTTTTATTATATTAATACTAGAGGCCCAGTGCACCAAATTCGAGCACAGAGGAGGAGGGCTGTCCCTCAACCAAGCCTTCAACATCTCCAATCTGGGATCCCTCTCACAATCCAGGACTGCTGGCTCCCAACCACTCACCTGTCTGCCTGCCTGCCTGATTGCCCTTAATCACTTCTGCCTGCCAGTCTGATCACCCCACTAAACACTCCCCTGCCAGCCTGATGGACGCAAAACTGGTCCCCTGCCTGCCTGATTGCCCCTAACTGTCTTCCCCTGCAGGCCTGGTCACCCTCAACTGCCCTCCGCTCCTGGCCTGGTCACCTCTAACTGCCCTCCCCTGCCAGCCTAGTTGACCCCAACTGTCCTCGCCTACAGGATCGTATCCCTCAACTGTCCTCCCCTGCAGGCCTGGTCATTTCTAACTTCCTTCCCCTGCTGGCCTGTTCACCCCTAACTGCCCTCTCTTGCAGGGCCAGTCCCCCTCAACTATCCTCCCCTGCAGGCCTGGTCCCCTCAACAGTCCTCCACTGCAAACCTGGTCCCCCGCTACTGTCCTTCCCTGCTGGCCTGGTTGCCCCAGGTTCTCCCCTTCAGATCTGGGTCTTCCCCCAACTGTCCTCCCCTGCAGGCCTGGTCACCCCTAACTGCTCTCCCCTGTTGGCCTGATCATCCACAACTGCCCCCTCTTGCTGGCCATCTTGTGTCCACATGGGGGTAGCCATCTTTGAGCACATAGGGGTGGCCATTTGTGTGTTAGAGTGACTGTCAATTTGCATACTACCTTTTTATTATATAGAATATACAACTGAATACATCTTCAAGGTCCTAAAATTAAAAAAATCCATGTGGCTTTGAGCTCCTAAAGTGCATTAATTACTGAATTAACTTTATATTATTAGATATCAGGACTTAATCTTCTCTTTTGATTCAAACTTCCAAATTTTTTTTAATAATATTAATCCCAAAACAAAGAAAAGTATTTTTACATATAAAATATAAAGTAAGGTTAGTCCATATTTACCAATCTAAATGATCGAAGAACTGACAAACCATCCACATCTGATAGGAAAAGCTCTACTAAACTTAAAGTCACAATAATGCTGTCAAAAATATTCCATCCTACTTGGAAATATTCATATGGATCCATGGCGATTAGTTTAAAAACCATTTCAGCTGCAAAAATCCCAGTAAAGACCTAAGTGAAAAAAATATAATGTTTTTATGGTATTATTAGAAGGTATAGAATCAACATAATGATAATAAAGATTTTCTTTAGCATTTACTATGCCTTGGTCAGTGTGCTATATACTGTACAAATGCATGTTCTTATCTCATTTAATCCTATCAACTAGGAATGATTCTCCAGTTCTAATGCAAGCATTGAAGGGGTAAAAAGTGCTAACTCTCCTGCCATCTCTCATTATCCTTAGATAGCACTGGAGAAAAGTGTGTTAAAATTCCAGATAAATAAAATGTTGGACAACTAACAGTCACTATTTGCAAAAAAATTTATATGGTCAAAAAGTTATTCTGGAAGAAAATAAAAAGAAAAGAGGGATACTAAGATTTTGAACGAGTTTTTATTGGGGGTCTGATTATTCTTAAGAGTAACAAATAATATGTTGACTCACTCTTCAAAGATTTATTGATAGAAGAGGAAAAAGTGTTTAATTGACACAGTAGTAGCTAAAGCAAGACTTTCAAAGCTTTGACACAAAAGTGCATCAAAAACATCATTAATTCATGATATTGGTATCAAAGGACTCACTTAAAAAGGCAAAAGGACAAGTGAAAGACTTGTTCATGTATCATTCATAAACAAGGCATAATTTGACTCAAAGAAACTGACCAAGGAAATTTCAAGGGGCAATGGTTAGGTCTATAACTACATGAATCAATTCTAAAATAATGCAGCATCAAGAAGAAAGTCAGGGGGCACTCAGACTTGGGACTGTGCTAATAGGTAAGAAACATAGTGAATGATTTTTGTGTTTACAGTGGTGCAGTCAACTCAATAAGAAGCTATTGATTTTCATGATGTGAACCTACAACAATTAGAAACTAGGTAATCCTGTATTTTTCTAAAGAGGAATTAGAGGGATGAAGAATGCTAACTCAGAAAGCAAACATTCTGATTGCAAAAATCTGTAAGCAATTTGGAACAGAAGACTGAAACACACTTTGGCTTTAAGATCAACTGGTTTAGAACAAAGGTAAAGGCAAAATTCCCCAATACAGAGAGTATTCACAAAGGCATCTACATGATTCACATTTATGAAGAATCATAAATTGGGACCTTTTGTCCGTGAAACAGAACCTCTGCCTGCTTCATGCAGATTGTCAGGAAGTAGTTTTTTGTTTGTTTGTTTGCAATAAGGCATTAATTTAGCTAGAGTAAAAACCAACACTACATATTTAAAAGATCATTTAGGATTGATTTTCCTAATTGGACCCTATACCTTCCTGAAAACTGCAGGTCACCCACTCACTTGTCTCCTATGTCCAGTTCAACCATTTTGGTTCCATAGTATTCTTATTCCTATAACTTGTTTCTGCTGACTGACTAAAAGCATGATGATAATGATGATGATAATAACCACAGGTTTAATTTGCTGAGTACTTACTGTATGCCAGGATCTTAAATTAAGGAAAAAGTTTAATCCTAACCCAACAATGTGATAAATGAATTATTATCATCATTACATTATAAATGAAGAAATAATATTGTTTTATAAATGAGCTATTATATTCTACAAATGAGAAAATTAAAGATTATAGAGATTAACATATTTTGTACAAGGTCATATAACCAGTAAGAGGCAAAATCAGCACTGAGTTGAATATTTTGGGATTCTAAAGGCCCAGACACTTCACCTATTATATCAAAACAAAGCATGCATATTTTTCTGAAAATATGTGGGACATGTACTTTCAAGGAAGTTGCAATGTTATTATAAAATGGATAAGAAAGTATCAAATTTTCCAAGTATTAATTCCCAGACATATACTGACAGAAAAAACAACCCACTAACAACTCCAAAAATGGTGACTCTTTATGAAAAGTGTTATTTATAAATTTCAACACTACTGCAAAATTACTTAAAAATAAGATCTATCACCAGGAACCTGACTCTGTACAATGATTCATATTGTGAGTTGTGAATTTGCATAATTACCTAGCTGTGTATTCTTCTTAAAGAATAAAAAAGAAATGATTTCAAGCGACTCACCAAATTTCCAACAGTAAGCACATTTTTGAATTCTTCAGTCATTGGGTGATGCTCCATCGCCATGAACAATGTGTTTAATACTATGCAAATGGTAATAGTAAGATCTACAAATGGGTCCATTACAATAACATACATAAGCTTTTTAAATTTTATCCAGAATGGAGAGCAATTCCAGATCAGGAATGTGTATGCAAATCTGTACCACCAAGGTGGACATTTTTGTCTGGACTCTTCAAGTTCTGGGAGGAACAAAACAAGAGAACATCAAATCAATCATTTGTATGTTTTATTCCTAAATAAATCAGCAGTGCTCTTCCACAAGTCTTCTGGTGTAGACTTTACAAATTGAACAGTACTGATTCCATGAAATCATGGTATTATTACATAAAATGTCACATTACATAGCATTATTGCATAAAGATGTAATAATATAATATTATTTTAGAAAAATGTAATAACCCCATCAGATGTTCATTTTCTAGAACAAGCCTAAATGAGGGGAAGGCAGTTGAATTTAGTGACTGATAAACTGATACATCATCTCTCAGAGAAACATGTATCTAATATGTGATGGTAAACAAGACAACAAATGTTTTCTTAATGAAAAATATGTATTTTCTACCAATATACCTACTTCCCCCTTTATCCCTAGTCCCATGAAAACAATAGGATAATTATACTCTCTCCAGGAAAAGCTCTTGCTAGTTCACAGGTGAAAACAATCCCAGAACAAGGAGGCTGGAAATAATTTATGAAGTGACTCAAACAATTGATATTTCATTTAGCCCATTTGCTTCTCACCTCAAATTTAGGTGGGTGGAAACTTTGGTGGTTGTAGCCTTTGAAAAAGCTAGGATGTGGAGCATATTTTGGGGGGAGAATATGGGAGCCAGCACATTATAAAAGTTGTCACCTTGCCGAAACCAGTTTGGCTTAGTGGATAGAGCATCGGCCTGCAGACTGAAGGGTCCTGGGTTCGATTCCGGTCAAAGGCATGTATCTTGGTTGTGGGCACATCCCCAGTAGGGGGCGTGCAGGAGGCGGCTGATTGATGTCTCTCTCTCTCATCGATGTTTCTAACTCTCTCTCTCTCCCTCTCTGTAAAAATTCAATAAATTAAAAATTTTTAAAAAAATTATAAAAGTTGTCACCTTTTGACTTCCTTCTAATGCATATGAGGGTTTATCCACTATTATTAACATTATATTCTCTAACCTGCTTTTTCTAGAGCCTTTTTATCATAATTTTAAGAGATGTCATGGCACATGTTAACATTTTACAATTTTATAGACTATGCGCAGAGGAAAAAGTTGTCTATATCTGGAAGTATGCATCATTGTTTTGTTTTTTTTTACATATTAGAGAGATGATAAATTCAGAGAGAGTAGGTCAAGTTTCTAAATTACATAGTGGGAGAACCACACAGCTCTGGATTAACCTAGGTTCTTCATTAATTCCCATTAAGCTATTCATCTTTGAAAGGTTTTATTATCCAATGCCTATCTTTAGTCACAAATAATTTCATCAATTTTAAGCACATAAAAATGAACCCATTAGTGATCATTGCTTATATTTCCATTGCTTATGACCACTTTAAAAATTCTTTGAATTCTTCCTAAGAACTTCATGTACTGACCAGAATGTATTTGAATTTCATTTGAAAATCTGTAGACCAAAGAGAATATTATTACCTACCTTCCACAGTGTTTGTCAGTATGCTTGCTCTACTCATCGCTCTTTGTCTGAGATGGGGATCATTCATCATCTCTTCAGAAAGGAGATAAGAACTGGAACGTCGTTTTTTATGTATTTGGTTGGTTGTACCCTAAAATATGATTAATTAAAGTTTAAAATATAGAGTTATAATAAATTATAGGCATGACATAAAATCTTGCTTACACAGCTGTAATGAGTGATTAAAAGTAGAGACAAGATTGCTCTGCTAAATCCTGGCTCTGTTACTTACTGGCTGCATCACAGGAGAGTTATTTGACCTCTCTCTGTCTCAGTTTCATCATTAGTAAAATGGGGATAATCATAGTACTTCTTGCTATGAGAAATAAAGGAATTAACTTAGAAAATAAAAAAATTAAATAAGCTGCTTTTATTGTTATACTAGAGGCCCAATGCATGAAATTTGTGCAAGAGTAGGCTTTTGCAGCTGTGGCTGCTTGGATCCTTCCCTTGCAACCGCAGCAGCAGCCAAGACTTCATCCTGGAAGGACATCTGGAAAGATGTCCAGTCTAATTAGCATATTATGCTTTTATTATTATAGATTACTATTACCATCTCTATCTTTCTGCTCTCCAATGAATTCAGATTGTTTTAGCATGTAAGAGGGTTCTATGAAAAGAGCCCAAAACAAGTGTTCTTGGGGTATGTGTGTAAAGGGATAGCATCTCAGTATTCTCTGATAAATCTCTTTTATTATTCTTTGTTGAGGTAATAGCATTAATGGAGGTGATTATAATGATTGTTTCTTATTGACAAGGAAGAGCTCATCCGAGTATATGATGATAAATTACTCAGTGTGAGGAGGACAATTAAGACTGATGGGAACTGTAGCAAAATAGAGAATTTAAGCTCCATCTAAAAGTGGTGACCACTGTTTAGTTCAAAGGATTGCTGCCATGCAGGAATATGAGTTTAGTGTTACCAGGTATACTCATTTTTATGTGAAATACCTTATTTCTCAATCTTGGCAACTAATTCAAAGTTAAAACACTATGCTAGTTCAAAGCAGGACAACAATACAAACACACATGCTCACCCACATACATATATGCAACCAACTATACAATTCTCCATTTATCATTATTCAATCCCTCTATCAATCTTCCTGTTGTGTTATGTATATGTGTGTATACACACACACACACCATTTACAAACATCTATGTATATTTGTAGTATTGTAAATTTGTAGAGTTGTTTTGATACATACATACATATACATATGTGTGTATGTATCAAAACATAGACAGACAGGCATAAATATGCCCATGTGTGTATGTATGTATAAGTATATGCATGTTCACAGACATATGCATATTTACAAGTGGCTTTTTATAGAGATCTCTCTATCACCGTGTGTTCTCTGAGTCTTCAACTTCTGACTTTACCAGAAGCAGAGACTTCCTTTTCATCAAGTCAGGACAAGAATTTGTTTCATCAACAATTGGAATGAACAATTTCAATTGTTTAATCAATAATTCAAATGAAATGAAAACATTTCATTTAAAAACATGAAATGATCTTCTAAACTAATATAATCTTTTACAGATAATATGCATCAAAAAACAAAACTCAACAAAGATCTGCTTCCACAGAAATTGAACATGCTTGTTTGAAAAGGAAAACTGCCTTGACAAGAGTGCCTGAAGCTGTGTCATGCAGCACAGAGGTCACAGGTGACCAAAAAGCACATGCATTCATTCCAAATGAAATATGTGTGGCCATGGCTTTGATGGAACTTGATTCTCACTTGAAATGCAACATTGTGTGAAAATAGGAATACATGAGTAAGTAGCATGAGTTCAAAGCTTGTTAGGTTAGTCAAAGACCTTGCTGGTATTATTAAAGCAGTGAGTGGCCTAAAGAGGTAACCTAGAAATTCCAGAAATCAGACAATTCTCACTTTCAAACCTAATCAGACCCTTGAACCACTTAGCGATTCCTAAACTCCAGAAATTGTTGCTTTGCTTTCCTTTTTATGTGTGTTAATGTGTGTTCTGATGTTATATTTTTATTCATGGACTTCTGATCAAGGATTTTTTTTCACTGAAAACAGTAAATTTCATTTATGTATGGGAAAAAAGCATAGCTGTTTTAAATTATTTCTATGTTACACACACTATAGTGGTTTAGAGCACAAACTCTGAAACAGAGTCTCTGTTTGAACTTTTCGACTACCATTTATTAGCTTCATTCCTCTGCGCCTCAGTTCCCCTTTGTCAAACAGGGACAATACCATCCCCTCATAGGGTTTTTGTGAATACTAAGCACATGTTTGCTATTCTTCTTATTATTGTTAACAACTCAAATAAGATTCCTTGCATCAAGGTATAATACATATTAAGTAGTAACTTGAAAAAGATAGCAGAAGTTAGCAAATACTCCAAATTTCCTTACAAAAATGAGACTTGTTATCAACTGATATGATCAGCATTATCATTGCATTTTCTATGCTGACATATATCATTTATATTTAAAAACATTTTTTATTGTTAAAAATATTACATATATTAGTACATATATCTCCTTTTTTCCCCCCATTGACCTTCCCCCAGCCTCCCCTAAGCCCTGTCGCATGCCCTCATATAAAGGGATGATTTATAATCTTCAAGTACAATAATGAGTGCCTTTTTCAAAAATGGGTTTTTATAGTCAGTCAATCATTATGTTGTGCACCTGAAACTAATGTTAATATATATCAAGTTTACCTCAACTTTTAAAAATGGGGTTTTAAATATCTTTGAGTTATATGCCCATAGCACATAGTAAAAGGGTTAAGTTAGTGAGTGAAAGGTGTGTTTCTACCAAGTATTGCAAAATGCAGAGCCATTCACAGGGCAGAGAAGGTCCTTCTAGCAGAAAAGACTGACTGATGCAAGACCAGGGCCGAGCCATGCCTGAGCTATTTAAAATGTCCTTACGCTGTCATCAGAAGTTGCCTTATCTATTATCACCTCTGGCAGAAGCTGTCCATTGGGGAGCATGAGGGCTGAGGGTCCATCAACCAGGGAGACCACACCGTTGCAGTCCACTGCACTGTTCATCTTCCCGTTCACCGGCAGCATTGGGGGGGACCTACTGGCTTGACTGATGTTGCTGCTGCGCGGCTCCCGAGGTCGGTGGGGCACGAACAAGGAGCCCCTCCTGCTCTCATTGTCTCCGAAAATGCTGTGCTCATCATCAGCAAATTCAGTCTCAGATCCAATATCTTTTCCTCGACCCATGAAACTAAAAAGACTTGCTCTGCTGCTGCGCCTTTGAGGGAACAAGGAGTCACGGATGCTCAGTGGTGACTGCAGAAAAAAGAAAAGATGACATGTATCTGCTGAAGCACCTGAAACAGAAGTGCCTTTCACGTAATTACCATTGAGACAATTGACCTGAGGGCCAGTGGCTGGACATTGGTTGAAAAGAGACATATTTCAAAACAAAGCAATTAAGCAAGAAGAACACTTCTTCCAACCAAGGAACAGAAAGGCTGGAAGAATCTATTCTTTCAGAACCAGGAAAATTACTTGCTGCTGCACAGCTCTCTCCTATTCTGGCCTGGAGTGACTTGGGGTAGACAATCTCTTAAGCCATTCATTTTGTTCTAAAGGACATATTACTTAAAAAAATACCTGTTATTTAGATTGATACCTGTTATCACTCCTAAAGCTTTATAAGTCTTAAACTCTCCTGATTTATTTATAAGCTGTATGCTTCTTTGCATTCCAATGCTTGGAACTCTACCTTACATATTGACAGCTCAGTTAAGGCATTTTAAGAAACATATTTTAATACTAGCAAGCTTACAAAAATCATAAAATATTAGATTTTAGAAAAGAAGTTGCCCAATACCAAAGAGGGGAAAAGTCACATTGTATGGCTCATGTCTAGGATAAACATTCAGTTTTATGTGTCTGTAAACCAAACTGAATGCATTTTCTTTGGAAGTATCTAATTCAATAAATGTCACTTTTTACTATGTAAAGGACAAAGTGGCAGGCATAGGAACTAATAGAAAAAATGCATATAACCAGGTCTGAAGGCAGGGACTATATCTTTTGTTCCTAGGAATATCTGACAGGGTCTTGCAGACTTAACTCTTAGACGCTGAGAAATTGAAATGAAGACAAAGAAGAGAAGAATAGTCAGTGCGAATGGGTCACTGAAAAAACTGTGGGCAGTGGAGAGGACAAAGGGAAACTTGGGGGCTGGGTGGCACCTAATGAATGGGTGGAGAATAGGTAACACTATGCCAGAAAGAAAACATAGGAGAAAACTATCCTACTTAGAGAAAACTACATGTGCTATGTATAAAGGCATGAAAGTACAAAGCATGTAGTAAGAGTGGAAAATCATGGTGGACTCCGTGTACCTGAAGATACAGTACAGAAAGGTAGGAGATGAGGCCAAATAACATGTGGGTGTTGTTCTCTAGGCAGTAGTTATGCAACAGTTTTTTCTTTATTTGATTTCAGCAGAGGGACAGCTTTGATTTAGAAAAATTATTTGGAGACATTGTACAATGGAAAATAAAAATGTCAAAGAGAATTGAAGCGATGGTTTATCTTGGAGATTTGCAGGCAGAGGGACCTGAAATATGGAGGTTTCAGTGGAAAAAAGAAAAAAAGGGAAAGATAAATTGCACAGGAGCAGAAATAACAGCCTCTGGGACTAGATGTTAATAACTTTCCAACTTAGGTGATTGATATTGGGGTAATATATTACCTACAGTGGGGAAGAAAAGAGAAAATACTAGTCTGAGGTTAGTTTATAAGCAATATAGGCATTACAGACTGAATGAAAACGTACTTTTTTTTAATGTATTTTTTTTTTTCATTTCTACAATGGGTCTCACTAATATATTATGTTGAACATGTGTTTATTGGAGAAGATATGACAATTCCAAAACTATAAGCTCCTTACAAACTAAATGGAAAACTATGTACATCCATATTCTTCCCATAAATGCCCAGCAATCACTTAAAAACAGATCAATGAGGTCACTCACTCTCCTCTCTTGAGGTCCCTTCCCTCAGAATAGAGCATTCTGCTCAATGATCCTAACTCTGGTGATATGCATTTGATAATGTCAGTGGTACCTGATTAGGGGTAGACAATCTCTTTTCTCGAGCTCGCCTGGGTCCTTCAACACCAAGGTAGGAACTTCTTCTCCTGATACTCTCTTCTGATTCCGAGTTGGACAGTTTCTCATCATCTCCCTTTTCTTCCCCACTGGAAAGCTTTTGGTTTTTTTTCTTTCTTCTGTTTTTTCTTTCTTTTGCGCTTTTAGAACTCAGTTTAGATGTTTCAGAAGAACTTTCAGAGAGGCCCATGATCCGGCTTCTCCTGATACTTGTATATTCGGCTGCTGCCACTGCTATTGCCTGTTGGATCCAGATGTCATACATACAAGTGAGTCATTTCCAAAGTTGGGGAAATGTGATGATGGGAGACCTTTCTACCATGAATTTAATTATATTGCGCATATAACCATGTCCCTTGTATGAGAAGAAATGTCATTTTTTTGACACTGTGATCAGAGACCTTACTAGTATGTATTTATTGCTTCTCCTGCACTATAACAAAATGCAATTCTGTTCTGGAATTAAACTATTACCCTGTTTTCCCGAAAATAAGACAGTGTCTTATATTATTTTTTGCTCCCAAAGATGCAGTAGGACTTATTTTTAGGGGATGTCTTATTTTTCCATGAAGAAGAATATGGTATACATTTATTGTTGAACAAAAAAAAAAAGGAAATTTATTACCTGTATACAGTACGGTAGTAGTTGCCATCACAAACCAGCTCACTGATTGGCCTCAGTGCAGCCGAAGCTGTTCAGGCAGTGTGAGGTCTCTTTAAATGAGGAGTTAGATGCCTTACAGTAGCTTCGGGGGCCTTATATTCCAGGGAGGCCTTATGTTCAGGGAAGGCCTTATTATTGGGGAGGTCTTATTTTCGGGGGGATGCCTCATATTATAGCGAGAGGCAAAACTGGAAGTAGGTCTTATTTTCTGGGGATGTCTTACTTTCGGGGAAACAGGGTACATAGTATTACTATATTTATAGTAAAGCAACTTTAAATAATACATGTGAAAGTTTTACTTGGTAATTCCGGGACATAAAGCATAAACCATGTGATAAGATAATTTGCACATCTTGTTCAGATAATTAATGCAAGAGTATCAAAAGAATCAGGCCCTTTATGGCTTAGTGAAGAATAAGTTATCTGAAAATTAAAATTAATTATCACAGAATAATATCTCAAAAAATGAAAGAGACTTCTAGGAGTGCCCTAGGAAATTCCTGAGATAACCTTAATAGAAAAAAATGCTTGTAAAATTTTGGAAGATTTATTGTGAATAAAAAATAAAAATCACTAATAATCCTGCATCCCCCAAAATAATTGGTATTACTGTTTCTTCCAGTCTTTATATAAATATTTTGAAAAAATTTTGTGTCTCATACTCAATGTTTTATTCTACTACTTAATACCAAGTAAAATGTTTTATTCTACTACTTATACTACTTTATAACAACACCTTTTCCTATAATAATATTCTTAAAACATATAATTTTATGGTTCAAAAATATTCTAAGTTACAAAAGTATCACAACCCTCTTAACCATTTTCTAATTTTGAAAATATAAATGCTTTCTAATAGTTACTATTATTAAAATATTGCACTGAACATTTTTTTCTGCATTGTTTTTCTCTGCATTATAGGTTACTACTCTCTCTTCAATAGATTAGATTCCTTGAAGAGATTTAACTAGGCAAACCATCAAATGTGTGTTAAAACTTGCAGAATTCTTGAAATTTTAGATCTTAGTACAAACCTTCTCAAGCTTTTCCACTAAATTACTCCTTTGGAGAGAGGGTTAAGGAGAAATCCTTAAAAATTTGTGACTTAGCCCAAAGTGGCCACAACCATAAGTATACATTTTTAATAGTTCACATTTTTATCTTAAAAATCTTTACATTAACAAAATTGGTACCCATTTTTCTTTCTACCCATAGAGTATCTGTTAACATTAACATTAAAATAAGTTCTCCTAAACCTTTCTGTACAAATTTTCTGGGGAAATGCATCATGTTTTAGGACTTTGCACAATGCCCCAGACACTGAGGAACCACAGGTAACAGTTTTAGGAGAAACAGAACATTCTCTGTGCTGATTATGTGGGCAAGTGGACTGGGTCAGATGTCAACTGTAACTCAATTCGGAATTGGTTCCTTCGACCGCACCAGAATGAAGATTCAGTTTATATAAAGGAATCCATTAAGGAAAATCGCCCTGGGGAAGGTGGAGGATAGACCACAGGACCTCTGTTGTTCCCTCTGCACATCTACTTCTAGGAAGAATTTTAAACCAAATAACAATACCTCAGCTTCTTCTTGCTCTTTTTTAAGTCGATCTAACATCTGTTGAAATTCTAATTCTTTCTGCCTGGCTTCTTCGATATTTGCCTGGTTCTGTTCTTCGTAGGCCATGGCAACCACAGCCAGGATCAAGTTTATTAGATAAAAGGAGCCCAGGAAAATCACCACAACAAAGAAGATCATGTATGTTTTCCCAGCAGCACGCAGTGTCTAGGGGAAAATGGAAATCATTAGTTTAATAACAAAAAAATAATTTTTGGTAAGTGATTTCAACTTGAATGGCATATTAATCATGGGCAAACTGGGCAGTTCTATATAATTTCATGTATCAAACTATAAAGGGATAAAATTATATCTTCATGGAAAACAATCAGTATTAAAATATATACTTTTTTGTATAAAGTATATAACAATCAATTAAACTTGTACTGAAATTAGATATAATTCTTGATTATTATTAAATAGAATAATACTGAATATTTTTCTCCAGTCTAAAAATTACTCAAAAAACTAACTGCTTTGTTCATTTTTAAATTATAGGACTAGATAGTACCTTTTAATTTTAAAATTAGTTCTTTAATAAGAAATATTAGCGATGATGCATTTTGTTCATAAAAGATAGACAGTCCCATCATATGAACTTATTTATCCATATTATGATTATTTTTAATTAACATTTACTAAAAATTTAACAAAAATTGTTAAAAAATAATTCAAATGGTATAGATATTAAATGAAAAAATAAGTCTTATCTCTGATGCCTAGTTACTCAAATCCTTTTTCTATCAGTTAATGTTGTTTGTCTTGGATAAATTCTTAGTATGTAGTGTAATTGTTAGTTGAATAGATATATTCACTTTAATTTTCATAGAAATTCCCATGTTACTTTCTCCAGTGGTTCTCAGGAATGTCTTCCTCTACATATCTTAGACAGTATTTCTCTTTTGATTTACATTTTGATTTTTGTCATTCTGACAGTTAAAAAAATCTATGCCACTTTTAATTTGCAGAAAAGGTGAATATCTTTTTGCATACTTAAAAGTCATTTATATTTTTCCTTAATATTTTTATTTCCTTCCTATATTCATTTATAATATTCTCGAAATTAAATAAACATAAAACAGGCCAAAAGAAGAATTTGTGACAAATTGAGAGAAGTTTTGGTTATCCTATATAATAAAAGCCTAATATGCAAACTAACCAACAAGAGGAATGACTGGTCTTGGGGGGTGGGGGAGATGGGGCCAGTGGTGCCAGGCCAGCCAAGGTGGGTTCCAGCAGGCTGAGGGAGAGGACAGTGATCAGAGAGCAGCAACTGGCATGGGCAGAGTGGCAATCGAGGGGTGAGGTCAGCTGCTTGATAGCCATGCAATGGCCAATGCTATCCCCCAATCACCCAGCCCATCACCTCCTGCAGAGGGAGGCCAGATTGCGGCTTAGGGCAGCAGGCCTAAGCTATCAGCCAAACATCCCCCAAGGACTCCTGGTCTATGAGAATGTTCAGGCCAGGCCAAGGGATTTCCCCTTCCCCCAAGTGAATAAATTTTCATGCACTGGGCCTCTAGGCATTTATAATCCTATCTAATAGAAGAGTAACATGCAAATTGACCGTGCCTCCACGACACCCATCAGCCATGCCAACCAGCCATGTCCACCAGCCAATCAGAGCAAGTATGCAAATTAACCCAAACAAGATGGCTACGGCCATAGAGAGAGCAGGAGAGAGGCTTGGGTTGCCCCTGGAGATGGAAGAAGCCAAACTTTCTGCAAAGCCTAGCCAGTGGTTAAGGCAACAAAGTTTTAATGGCTGTGCAAGCAGAAGGCTTGGCTCCACTCCAGGCTACAAAGTTTCAAATGTAGAAGATAAATAAATTCCAGATACCAGGTTCACCGCTTGGGTCACCAGAAGGCATAGCCAGCCTGAAAACTACTACAGGCCTCTTGCCCAGGCCACCCCATATCCCAAGGGAACCACCACCCTGATCTGGGACACCCTTCAGGGCAAACCAGCTGGTCCCACCCATATATCAGGCCTTTATCCTATCTAATAAAAGAGTAATATGCAGATTGACCATCAATCCAACAAACAAGATGACTGCCCCTATGTGGTCAAAAGATCCTGCCCCACGTGGACACAAGATGGCCACCACAAGATGGCCAGCAGGGGAGGGCAGTTGGGAGGAACCAGGCCTGCAAGGGAGGGCAGTTGGGGGTGAGCAAGTCTGCAGGGGAGGGCAGTTGGGAGGGACCAGGCTTGCAAAGGAGGGCAGATGGGGGCTATTAGGCCAGCAAGAGAGGGCAGGTAGGAGGGACCAGGCCTGCAAGGGAGGGCAGTTGGGGGTGATCAAGCCTGCAAGACAGGGCAGTTAAGAGTGACCAGCGCAGCAGAGGAGGGAAGTTGGGCCTGACCGGGCCTGCAGGGGAGGGTAGTTAGGGATAACCAGGCCTGCGGGGAGAGTAGTTAGGGGTAAACACTGGAAGGGGAGCAGTTAGGCATCAATTAGGCTGGCAGGGAAGAGGTTAGGGGCTGATCAGGCTGGCAGGCAGAAGCAGTTAGGGGCAATCAGGAAGTCAGGCAGGTGAACAATTGGGAGCCAGCAGTCCTGGATTGTGAGAGGGATATCCGACTGCCCGGGCAGTCAGAAATCCCTCAAGGAGTCCCAGATTGAAGAGGGAGCAGGCTGGGTTGAAGGACACCCCCCCTCCCCATGCACAGATTTTGTGCATTGGGTCTCTAGTACAGAATAATCATTTTTGGTCTCCTTCCTCTTGGGAAAAGATAGAGCCCACAGGCCTAAGAGGATCACATTGAAGTTAGGGAAGATGTCCATGTGAATTAACAAATACAGTAGAAGAGATGGATGCTTTAAACTGAAGAATGTGTAAAGGGCATGCAGGTTTAGAGCAAAGAGCCACTGAATTGGAAGAGGAGAATTTAGAGAAGTGAATTGAGTCTTGTGTTAATTTGCTAGGGCTGCCATAACAAAATGCTACAAACTGGGTAGCTAAAACAACAGAAATGTATTTCTCACAATCTGAAGGTTGGGAGTTCAATATGAAAGTGTTGGCATTATGATCTCCTGAGGCCTCTTTCCTTGGCTTACAGATGGCCACCTCCTCACTGGATCCTCACATGGCATTTTCCATTTGTGTGTATTTTGGTGTCTCTCTTGCTCATTTCTAAATCTTCTTTTCTCATGAGATCATCAGTCATATTGGATTATGATGCACCCTAATAGACTAATTTTAACTCAGTTACTGCTTTATAGGCTGTAGCTCAAAATATAGTCATTCTAAGGTACTGGGAGTTAGGATTTCAACATATGAATTTGGAGGCATGCAATGCAGTCCAGAACAATTATATTTGGGAGTTCAAAAAATAAAGCATGGTGAGCATAGGACAGCCTGGCTGTTAGGGCACTCCAAGCAGAAAGTCATGTAAGGAAAGACTAGTTTGTTCAAGAGAGGTAGGAGAGAATATTACTATATATTTCTTGTTATTTAGTTAAGATACTACATTTACAAAGTGGGGGAAGATGTAGAGATCAAATAAGTCCAGGAAAGAAAGTAATTTATCATTCAAGAACTATCCATTTAATAGTGCTGGAAGCAAAAATGTTTAATTTTAGTAATAAGACAATAGAGTTTTCTCCACTCTAAATTGAATATGACATCACATAGTTAAAGCAGACGAAAGCCATACATCAGATTATGCAATGAATGTTTCTTTTGGCACTCACCTGTTGGTAAAGGTTTTCCCAGTAATCTTGGGTCATTAGCCGAAACAAGGCTAAGAAAGCCCAACCAAAAGTGTCAAAGCTTGTGTAGCCATAGTCTGGATTTCTGCCTCCTTTCACACATATGTACCCTTCTGGACACTGACTACATGAGAAAAGGAATAACAAGTCAGAGTGGCTTTAGGATACAAGCTAAACAATCCTACATAAATGTGAGAAACTTAATTAAGAGCACATTTTTTTTTTTGATCTAGGAGGAACTGAGTTGGAATCCTACCCCCTACTATTTACTAGTTGGTAAATTTGTCAAAATACTGTTTTCCAAGGCCAGTGCCTTCTTTCTGTGAAGTCAAAATAATAACACCTATCTCAAATGGTTAATTAAGATTGTTATTAAGTTTAAAGAAGATAATGTATGCAAATTACCTAGCCTAGTTCCTGCACATAAATAGTAGCTGCTATTACATCATCATCATCACCATTAAAACTTGGAAACATACACCAGATGTCATATAATAGTTATTGTATCTATAAAGACTGATATAGGCCTCTAACAAAACTGTGTTACTCCCCTCACCCCCACCTTTATTATTCATGGAGTGAATCATAGTCAAGAACAGTCAAAGTAGCTTGGCTGGTGTAGCTGGGTGGTTGAGCATAGACCCATGAACCAGGAGTTCACTGATTCCAGGTCAGGGCACATGCCCAGGTTGCAGGCTTGATCCCCAATAAGAGGCAACCTATCAATGATTCTCTCTCAACATTGATGTTCTATCCTTTTCTCCCTCTCCCTTCCTCTCTCTAAAACAATAATATAAATAAATATAAATATAAAATATAAAAATAAATAAATAAATATATATATATACACATATATATATATAATACACACACACACACACACACACACACACACACACACACATACACACACACTGAGTGGCCAGATTATTATGATCTCACATAATAATCTGGCCACTCAGTGTATATCCTGTATAATAAAAGGCTTATATGAAAATTGTCCCCTCGACCAGGAGTCTGAGCAGCAAGTCAGCAAACTGCCATGTCCTCCCTAGCTGGCCAGGCTGGCTGGACCCCACCCATTCACAAATTCATGCACCGAGCCTCTAAAAAATATATATATCCCACCTAATAGAAGAGTAATATGCAAATTAAATACCACTCTGCTACACCCACAAGCCATGCCCACCAGCCAATCAGGAGAGAGTATGCAAATTAACCCCAACCAAGATGGCTGTGGCCCCAGAGCAAGCAGGAGGGAGGCTTGAGTTTCCTTGGTGATGGAAGAAGCCAAGCTTTCCGCACACCCTGGCAGGCCCAGGCCTCCACTCAAGGCTATAAAGTTTCAATTATAGAAGATAAATAAATCCCAACAAAAATGGCTGCCACCATGGAGCGAACAGGAGGCTTGGCTCTGCTCTTGACTACAAAGTTTCAATTGTAGAAGATAAATAAATCCCAGACACTAGGGCCTCCACTTGGGTCATGGCGGGTCAGGGGGGTGGGGCCAGCCTGTAAACCACTATAGGCACCTCACCCAGGCTGCCCCACCCCCAAGTGAACCCCCACTCTGATCTGGGACACCCTTCAGGGCAAACCAGCTGGCCTCCACCCATGAACTGTCCTCTATCCTATCTAATAAAAGAGTAATATGCAGATTGACCATCACTCCAACACACAAGATGGTTGCCCTCATGTGGTCAAAGATCCTGCACCCATGTGGACACAAGATGGCCACCACAAAATGGCCAGCAGGGGAAGGCAGTTGGCAGGGACCAGGCCTGCAAGGGAGGGCAGTAAAGGATGATCAGGCTGGCAGAGGAGGGAAGTTGGGGGTGACTGGGCCTACAGGGAAGGGCAGTTGGGGGGGATCTAGGCCTGCAGGGGAGAGCAGTTGAAGGAGATCAGGCCTTCAAGGGAGGGCAGTTAGGGATGACCAGTTCTGCAGAAGAGGGCAGTTAGGGGCAATCAGGCTGGCAGGGGAGTGGTTAGGGGGTGACCAGGCTGGCAGGCAGAAGCAGTTAGGGACAATCAGGAAAGGCAGGCAGGTGAGCAGTTGGGAGCCAGCAATCCTGGATTGTGAGATGGATCTCCGACTGCCTGTTTAGGCCTGATCCATCAGGCTTCAACGGGTAGTAGGACATCCCTTGAAGGTCTCAGATTGGAGAAGGTGCAGGTTGGGCTGAGGGTACCCCTCCCCATGCATGAATTTTATGCCCAGGCCTCTAGAGTGTGTGTGTGTGTGTGTGTGTGTGTGTGTGTGTGTGTGTGTGTGTATTATATACAGTGTATTATATATATTATTGTAAAAATATACATATATAAGTAAATAATAGTCAAAACATAGCAATTGTGTAAGATTTTTAGCCTTAAGACACCTTTTCTTCCTAAAATTGGTATGTATGATGCCAAATAAATTGTGTTCTGAGATGTCTTTGGGAGCAGCACCTCATCATCTGCATTTTTATGTTTCCAGTGCATACATGCCCTGGTGAAGAGATATCTATCTGGGCAGAAGGAGAGCAAGTACAAAATGCTGCAGCAGAAATAAAGTTGGTGTGCAAGAGAAACAGCAAGGTGGATATTTGCATTAATAAGAGATTCTTAAAATGTCTTTTCCCAAGCCCATGGGATCCTTTTATTTAGAGTGCCCCAAATGTCACTGCATTCAGTCACCTATCAGTCACACTTGATTGGAAAATGAGGAGAATTTGAGGACGGGAAGAAAATTTGATTTTCTTCAGAAAGAAGCAAAACTGGAAAGTAACCCACCAAAGTTTGGTGGGGGTTACTGGAAATATTTTTTCTATTGTATTAAGGCTTATATGGTATATATTTTATTTTTATTTAAACATTACCTTTTAGTCTTACGTTCAAAGCTATGCAGTAACTATGAACTGTATAAAGTCGGAACTCACTGTGGGGGGCAGAAAGAATTAAATGATGCCATGAAATACGTAAAAACAATATGAATTGAAGGTTCTTATCAGTAATCTGAATGAATATATTTTTCCTTTTTTTTTTAAGTCTTTATGCTAACAACAAATACTACGTACCCTGAGTCTGTGCTGTCACCACAAAGGAGAGCATCTTTAGATCCCTCCAAGAAATAAAAATACTCTGTGTGGGAAGAAATTGAATAGTAGAAGGTTATGTAGGATAAGCTGCAGCAGGGAAATTAATTAATATAGGCATTCACACACATTTAGGCAATATTCATTTATTTATTTATTTATTTATTTATTTATTTATTTATTTATCATATAGTCTCCCTCAAACATTTATTGATGGGCCAGGCAATGAACAGTAATACAGTAATAAACATGATAAATATCTCTTCTCTAAGCTTATATTTCAGAAGAAAATCAAGAATAATGTATAGAACTGAGGCAAATGATTATGGAATAATATTTTATTGCTGGTTTAGCTGTCCCTCATGTGTAAAGCCAATATAAAGACACACTACAATATTCAAGGACTCTTTCTACTTTTTAAAAAAAAAATTACTTGAGACCATTTCAGAAGGTTTAAAAAAACTCATTCAAATTCTAATCTCAGTAATGGAATAATAGTAAGAGGACTATTAAAAATTTGTTTAAATAAAAGTTGTACATTGATTCACAAAAGAGTATGTAAATGTAAATAATTTACCATAGATATGTTACTTTTATGGCATATAAATTGAGGAATAAAATTCTTTGGAAATTGGAAATATAATATAAGATCATATTAACAAAAATTAGAAATTGAAAAAATTAAAAATAAATTTGAAGAAAAATATGCTAAATTCTTCATCAAAAGCCTGTAGTAAGAAAAATTACATTTTACTTGAAAACCTTCTATTTCCTTGTTTTAGATTAATCTTTTTTTGTTTTACTTACATTATTTAAATATATTAACTATGTTTTATTTGCTTTTATCTTCCCAGTAGTGGACAAATAAAGTAAAAAAACAAAACAAATGATGTTTAGAATTCTTTATTATCCAAGGAGAATTCTGATCTTACTCCCCAAACTCCTTCCATCACAGGCACATACATTTGAAAGGTTTCTTGACTTACGGCCCACCTCTGTGTCTAATGATCTTTAAGATTTATGCATTCATGTAGGCAACATCATACAGACACATTGCAAATGTGAGAAAGCACAATCTTGCTAGATCTCATTCTCACCCAAACTTATCAATAGTTCTGGTGAGAAAAACTGTGTTAGGGATTAATTGTTTAGAAGACATACAGTTTGTGCTTTCTGTAACATACTCTAAAATATACTTGTGAATTTAGCAGACTTCTGAGACAATGTGTGTAGATCATCTGATATGGTGGTACCTTTAGAACAGGCTCTGATAAATTAAACTTTGATGTGATGCATTAATGAGATTGACGAAGCCATTAGAAAGAACTGTAAAACCTGTCATTGGTTATAATATAAAGGTAGTGTTGGTAAATCTGAGTAAACTGTCTTGCTATATGGAACTCTTTAGAACTACTATCAAGACATTCATTTTAATATGTAGTAATTGATATATGATTATATTATAACTAATATAAGTATTTCATGCTATTATAGTTATAAGTATAATATACATGTAAAATATAATTATATTCTCATATAATAAATTACATACACTATAAAATAAACATAGGTGAAGAATATACAATAAAATTAAATACATAAAAATATATCTTATGATAAAATGTAATAATAGCATTAATTCATAGCTAAATTGATTTCTCTAGAGCAAATTTATTCTTTGTTATCTTACAGAAATTGAGAATTATGAAAGTATCTTATGCTTCCAGTATCAGGACTGCTAGAAAGCTTTTAACCATGGAGAGTTATTAAAAACATAATATGATCCAAATTCACACTGTAGAAACTTTCTACATACAGTATTTAAATAATTTTGAAATAATTAAAATGAAAGCAACATTTAGCCTTCAAAGAGATCAATGCTTTTAGCTTTATTTCAACCTCTGAACCACTGTAGGGACAGTCATACCTCTGTAGAGCTCTTCATCAAGATTGTCCAACGTGCTTGATGTTTCATTACTTTCAAGTGAAGCCCGCAGACATTTGTGCTTCAGGCTGCCCATGAAGAGCTGCAGGCCGATCAGCGCAAACACACTCAGACAGAACACCGTCAGGATCATGACGTCTGAGAGCTTCTTTACAGACTGAATCAGGGCCCCCACGATGGTCTTCAGGCCTGAATGCAGAGGGCGTGTAAAAAAGGTATTCATAATGAAATAAAGTTTCTGAATGAGAAACAAACACAAACATGGCTTTCCTGGAATCACATGCATTATATCAAGTCAGTGACCTTAAATAGCCTAACTCAAAAAAAGCCCACAAGGTCAAAAAGGTGGATTTGCTGGTTTTTATATATTGTTTCCATATATTATTACAAACAATTAAAAATTATAAATATTTCCAATGAATAACCAAATTGTCAAAATAAAAAATTTGGTTGCTCAAACCATATCCACACTCACTTGTAAAAGAATAATTTTTTAAAAGTATCAATTCAGTAAATTCTTGTCAAACAAACCATTTCTCTATATACTAGTACTAAAACAAAGAGCCTGACTTGCAATGTATAGTGACAACTTACTAATTTTCAGTTAAGAAATGGTTTGTTGAGGAAAGATAAAATAAATATGTCATGCAATACCTTCATGCTGATATTTTCTCTTTTCTTAACTCTATGAAAAGCAATGTAAACAAATTGAAATTTCCATTCCTGAATCAGTCAAATGGAAAATGAACTGTTAGACAAGAAGGAAAATTTCAAGTTGAGATGTGAGCCAAATGGCCATCTTCATCCTCTAAGACCCATGCAATTGATTAAACTCAAAGGCTGACTTTTAATAAGGATTCTGAAAAACATAAGAAATTAGATTCATTAAATTTGCGTAAGAGAAAGTCTTTCTTGTCTTTTCTCCAAATGATCAAAGTCAGCCCCCGTGTTTAACTCTCACCTGGAATGACTGAAATTGTTTTCAATGCTCGGAGAACTCTGAATGTTCTCAACGCTGAGACATTGCCCAGGTCCACAAACTCTGTCACATATCTGCAATAGGGGAGTTTATACACAAACACAGTGACAACACACACACAAACACAAAGAACAACTCCCAAATAATTGGAGTTATGAGTGGCCTAATGCTTCACACCAATCACTTCTTACCTGGGATTACAGAAATAGTTTTCAAAGCTCTCAACACTCTGAAAGTTCGAAGAGCTGAAACATTGCCTAGGTTTACAAATTCTGTTAAATACCTGTAGAATTAAACCAGAGTTATTCAGAATTTAGATAGAGTCTATGATACTTACCTGTGCCTTTAGTCAAGGTATTTCTTGCATTTGGAAAATCTTAAAGATATAGTTCTGCAAACCTTTTCTTTCCTATCATGCCTAAGTGAATTTAAATAGATCTTATTTGACATATTTGACGTGAGTAAAATATAAATATATTATCAAAATGGTTTCATATACTTAATAAATATAAAAAATTACATGCTTCAGTTATTAGATCTCAACATTATGATACTATAGGTATTTAATAATCTTATAAAACATCAGTGTCAAACCTGGGAAACTGTATGTTAAGTGAAAGAAGCCAGACACCAAAAGGCCACATACTATATGGTTCCATTCAGGGGAAAAGACTACAGTAGACAAATCCATAGAGATGAAACATAGTTGAGTGCCATCCAGTAGCTGGAAGGGTGGGGGTTGAATGGAAGTGACTGCTTTTTGGGGGTGGTGAAAATATTCTGAAATTA
Organism: Lasiurus cinereus; assembly: GCA_011751065.1. Taxonomy (NCBI): domain Eukaryota; kingdom Metazoa; phylum Chordata; class Mammalia; order Chiroptera; family Vespertilionidae; genus Lasiurus; species Lasiurus cinereus. Next base: position 20,248,421 of record JAAGEH010000393.1, on the reverse strand, counting down.
GAGAGTGGTGATGGTTGCACAACTTTGTGAACATACTAAGGACCCTGAATTTTATACTTTAAAGGAGTAAATTTTATGGTATGTATAGTCTATTTCTAGAATAAATAAGATTCCCCTGAGAAGTGGCAGCCTTGTGTGACACAATGTTGTCTCACCAGCAAGTGGTAGGTACAACTGCAGTCGTGTGTGATCATGAAAGGAGGGAGCCTGATGGACAAGGAGGTGGGACAGGGGGTGAGGAAACAGGAGACCAGAAATCTAAAGACCCTTTGGTTTTGTTTAAGTTCTTTCAATGAACATCCACTACTTTTACATCAAATGATAGAGCCAAAAATATTCTACCTAGGTTTGAGAATTAAAAAAAAAAATTAAAATGTTTCTGACATATTTTGGAAGAAAATAACCATGTGAATAAATTACAATTATATGTTAATATTTTCCCCTGAAAATAAACTGTGGATGCATGTGCAATACATGTGCATTAATGTTAGGTTTAATATTCAGTGACAGCTCTTATAAAATATATTAGTGGCCTGGTGCACAAATTCATGCACATTGAAAGGAAATTCATTAGAAGAAATATTTTAATATTGCTATTCGCCCTTTCTCTGTAATAGAAGTGTCAACTAAATTCATGGTTGACAATGACAGATTGAAACACATGCATATGATTGGTGCCAGCGAGAGCTTTATATGGCTTTATATCATGCATGTGTGAGTCAACTTAGCCTTTTATAGATATAAAACTTGCTTAATTAGACTTGTTTTCTGATTTAGCTAAACCTTTTTCAACCTGGGGAAGCATTCCAACTTCTTTTTTAGGAAATTGTCAGCAACACAGAAGTAAATATCAACACAAAGCACATTATTATTGTAGATCAAACAGAGAGAATAAAGGGTAAAATATTTAACTGCAGCAGTGTTTGACTATATTCTGTGCAGTGAGAAAACCTGAAATCATTTTTAAGTTCTACCATTTCTTTTTTTTTCAGTTGGGTCAAGTTTCTAAACTTTCTAAATCTCTGTTTTCTAGCTAATGAAAAGAAAATAGGATTCTACTGAGTCTCATATCTACCTACTCCAGGACTTCTGTGAGGATCAAATGAGATGAGGCATGGAAAATGCTTCACAGACATTTGGTTAAAGTGGGAAATGATTCCACCTGGCTATAAAGCAAGTTGTGTTCTTGGGCTGCAGAAACTGCAAAGAGGCTATTTGTCACTAGGAAGAGGAAGCTACACATTGCTATGTGACATCATTACCAGGATGGAGGGAAGGACACTTAGCATATCTGCCATATATATATTTCTATATTTTAATATACTTATTAGCACTTGAAGAGTATATATTAATAAAAAGGCACCATACTTATAATTAAAGACATATTTCTTTTCTTGTGATTCCAAAAAGTTTTATTAGTTTTTAAGTAAGAACTTGGAAAATGTGTGAACCTAATTGGCACCACATATACTGTCCTTCCATGTGCTGGGTGCAGGGGGAGATGGTCAATCTTAATGATGTCATACACATTCGAGTGAGAAATGATCTTCCTATAAAAATTAGTATTTGCCAACTAATGACTAGCTTTTATACAGTTTTATTTAAATGTAAGCATTGTTCTTACTGAAATATTGTGCTGTCTGTGATTTTCACAAGTTTGCCATTTGAAAAACTGAATTTAGTACTTACGCAAAAACAATGACGATAAAATCAAGCCAGTTCCATGGGTCACGAAGGAAAGTGAATTCTCCTACACAGAAGCCTCTTGCAAGGATTTTTATAAGTGATTCAAAAGTATATATTCCAGTAAAAGTGTACCTAGACACAAGAATCCATTGGGATGTTAAATATGAAAAAAAATACAGCACTAGGTGAATCTTTATAATTTATTTTTTCTTGATTAACCAAAGGAAGGCATCTACTGCAGTGTGTTTTTTGGCTTATGGACCCACTCTAACTATTAGAATAAACTAATAGTCAAGGTCTTTAAAAAAAAACCCACAAAACACCTTAGAATGTCCATATTGGAAACTCTCCTAGAAAGTAGAAGTACTGAAAGTTACTAAGAACATAGGTTTAGATATGCCTAGAAAGTTCCTATGTTGATCCTATCAGGATTATAGCCAAGGATAAGAAACATATAACATTTCTAACAATAGGCAGGGTGTCTCATGCATTCATTCTTCTGGAAAAAACCGTATCATCTAATTATTCTTTTCCAAGTAATCTATTCTACTACTGTCAGGTGAATACCATAGAAAAGAAAATAATAATAGAAAGAAACTACAAAACATGGGAAGATAAAAACCACAATTTTTATAGATGGAATAACTTCTGGTAGGAAAAGGAAAGGATAAGAATGATACTACTAAGACCATATTAAAATGTACATATAATCACTTACTCTACATTCTTGGCCCAGTCTGGAGGGTTACTCATGGTCATAAATATGCAGTTCGTCAGAATAGTGCACATGATAAGCATGCCAAACAAAGTAGCTTAGAGTCAAGGAATATGATGAACAACCATGGCAGGAATCTTGAATATTTAATAATAACACCTGTTGAAATCTTTTCCTTAGAAAATAATCTATGCATATAAAAGTCTAAGCAACTGGCTTACTAGCTGACAGGCCAACTGACTGGCAGCTATGATGTGCACTGACCATTAGGGGGCAGATGTTCAGTGCAGGAGTTGCAGAGCAACAGCACCCTCTAGTATTCTGGGACCCCTCAGGGGATGTCAGACTGCCAGTTTAGGCCCAATCCCCCAGGCCAGGCCAAAGGACCTCACTGGGGCATGAATCCATGCACTGGGCCTCTAGTTATTAGTAAGTTTATAGACTTTGTAAAATCTCTTTGAACATGAGAGTAATAGGTCAGAGTAATTTATTCTTAGTTTTAAAAGTGACATTCTTCCAATCTCTTGGAGACCTATACCAAGTTATATTGAAATGATAAACTAAAAAGTCTTTTCAGGTATGAAAGGACTAAAAATCTATATTAAATAAGAAAGCAAAAACTACATTTTAAAGAACCATTGCAAGTAAGTATTTTTAAAAGGATATGAATGTACTAAAATCTTAATAGATATTCTTCTCAGAGGACTGAAAGGAGAGAGCATGTACAAAGCAGGTGTGGCATTAAAACGGAAGATTGCTTTCCCTCTGTTCAATACTATGAAAGTCTGCAGGATCAAAAAGAAAACAGGATGAAATTGAGAATCCAAAATTTAGTACATCAATCTCATAAAATTTCCTCTCTATGTGGTAGTGTCATATTAAAGTAACACTGCCATCAGACTCAAGCAATGCAGTTCCAGTACCATTGAAATACCTATATATATCATGCTGGCCAATGAACTCCATGTCCATTGCTTCTAAGCAGATTAGGAAGTGAACTATTTATGAGCATGTGTTGCTTCGAGCACCCAAAATACAGAATCTTTTCTTTTTTATATCCCTTCAATGCTCACATCAGTAATAATAACTTGTGGCCAATGGAATTAGTTTAAAATACAACTTTCTTCATTCACTATACTGCATTGTAAGCAAACCAATTAAAAACTATCTATCCCTGATTTTTACCATTATACCTTAAGACTTTTAATCCTTGCTGAATATTGTTATGATTAGCAGAAAGTGCTCCAAAATATGAATTATTTCAAAAAATAGTTGCACAAATATTAAAGTTGGAATAATCCTAGTACCCAGATCAAATTTTCTATTTTAGATGTAATACTAATAACAGCTAAAAATAAAAGGACACAAATTATAGTGCTTGCTACTACCCATGGTAATTTTTAAAAATGATACAAATGGAACTAAACATTCTTAAAACATTTAAAACCCAAATAAGTAAATAGTAGCAATAACAAGACACTAAGACAATCTACTATTTTTGGACTGAAAATCAGAAAGTCCAAGTTCAAATCCTTGTCTTACATTTCTGCACTGGCAGGCAAATTATTTGTGTTCACTAGAACACGTTGACTTGGCCTTTTTATTGTTGTTAGTTAATCTTCATTTTATACAAGTTAATGAGTGGGCTTCTGGTAGTCACTATTTTTCTAAATTGGGGACATAAGTTTGAATATCTTGCTTTTTAATTGCATGTAACACTCTTCTCAAGAAAATGAATCTGAATCTATTATTTTTGGATTCCCTTTTAATAGTCCTGGTTTCTTTCACCATATTAGTTTTATGTCTAAACATAAGTTAACACAAAGTTCACTTTTAAATTGAAATTAGTTTTAAAATTAATACCTAGTGTTAGAATATAAGTACTGTTTTCTTAAATTTCAATATACCATGCTTAAAATTTATTCATCCATTATTTTCTACAATTGTGTAGTGAGCAACTATAGTGTAAGAGGCAATGAAAGGAGTTTGAACTTAAATGAGACATGAGTTTTGCCTTTAGAAAGGTAACAGGAACATGATAACTCTAATATAGTAAAGATAAGATGTGACAGGAATCATACAGAGAAATACAAATGGAGGAGTATGAGAGCAAAGAGGGAATAGGGTCATATGTTAGAATTATCTGGGAGACTTCTCATCCTTATTCATTGCAATAGCCTTTCTTTCCTCAACTTTCTGGGTAATTTTATAAGATACTCTTTTCCCTTCTTGAAACAATTGAATTTTTTCTGATTTATGCCCTATCTCCCTGACCATCCCAGACTCCTCCTTCTCTCCAACACTGGAAATGAAGCAGCTCTCCAAACTTCATTATTAATTGAGCAATCTTATATATTCCCAGGGAGCCAGCTGTCACCTCCACAAAATGCACTCTGGACACATCCCCATGACTTGTCAATTGACACTTGTTTTGTTCCTGCTGGTAAGACATGTCCAGAAAGGAAGAACACTATACTGGACACTTTTAAAAGATTAAGGAGATCAAAATAGTATGATAGAACCAGTTCCAACAAAAAAATACAAAAAAGTAGATATTCTGAATATCCTATACACGTATTTACTTGAATATTTTTGTCCTGATGTGGATTTTCCCTAAATTCCCCTCCAATTTTAACTAACTTTCCATGCAGAAAGAGGCAGAGATTGTACCACTGCAATGCCAGTGAACTCACTTTTTTGTCTGCATAGTAGGGGTCCAGGTCCTCCAGGGGCTCCGACACCATGCCTGGAGGGATGTCTCCATAGATGAAAGGCAGCTGTTTGCCAGCTTCCAAGTCAGTGCTTGGCTTTGGGCCTTCTTCAAGATCGTCTTTCTTTTCTTCTTTGGGTTCCTTTGTTTTACTTTCAGCAATACGTTGTTCAATGAGGGCGAGAGACTGTTTTGTGAAGTAGACAAAGCTCTGAGGTCCTGGGGGAGGCAACATTGCCATCTTTTCATCCTGTATATTTTATTTCCCCTTCAGCTCCTTCATAAGAGGCCTAAATGGGAGTTGAAGAATAAAGCCTTAAGTGTTGCCAACCAAGGATGGCACATCAAAATAATAGTAATAGCAGCAATCATCATTATTATTAATAAACCACTTTTTGGTTTCAACTATAAAACATGATGTTCACAGAATTATTAGCATGTTAAGTCAGCATTTATTAAGTGACTATTATGTGCAACACATTTTCCACGCTTTCTAGCCATCTTTATTTTAAAATTTGAACACCTTACTGCTTTTAAAGTAAATAAGTGACAAGTTAATGAAAAATAATGAATTTCCTTTATTTTTCATATGCATTCATTTATTGTGCATTTCAACTCAACTATCCCCATTTAAAAGACTTTATGAGAATGCTTCTGAGAGCACTACTCCCCAGCTTCTCCTCTTGCCTCTCTGATCCTCTTCTCATAACATGCTCACAACCCTGCTTCTCTCTTGGGGAAACTCATTTCTGTGAATGAGGTAGTGAAGACATTTTTATTCTATTTTACACATTTATTTCTTTTATAATATATACATATCCCTTCACAAATCAGGAAAAAAATACATTTCTGTTTTGAATTAAAAACTATTTGGGAAAATATTTTGGAAAGCACAAAGAAATTTGGGAAATATTTGTGATTCAATTAAAAAAGTAAAAATATCATTAGAATATGCATTCAAACCATGATTTCCTTAATTATCCTATATATGAATACAAAACATTAAAAAAGCTACAGAAATAGAATATTCACTTTCCTATGTATTATTTTGAAATTTTCCAAATAAATAGCATAAAAAATAGGTTATTTAAAAAATAACAGACATTATTTCAATGAGTCCAGATACCTTCATAATGCCTGCACTAGGAAGTAAACATTCTTACTTTCTTTTTGGCATTAGGGTTGCCTGAGAATGGTGTCACACTAACTTCCACCATGCCAACCCTCTGTGAACAACTTGAAAGGTGGTACATTAAATGACATCATCACATACAGAGGGAGGGTAAATGAAGAGGAGCCATAGGCTGCTTTTTTATTTTACAACTATAATAATAAAAGGCTAATATGCAAATGGTCATCACACCATGACATGTAATGACTGGTCAGCAGGGACCTGAGGCTGCGTGGTGCCTGGCTGGCGCAGGGGACCTCAGACCATGTGCCCCTGCCTGGAGAGGCTTGACGGGGGACCTCAGGCCATGCCCTCTGCCCCAGAGCTGGGCGGTGGGGACCTCAGGCTGCACCCCTCCACCTCAGCACTGGGCCAGGGGACCTTATGGTGTGACCCCTGCCCAGAGCCAGGCCAGAGGAGCTGAGGCTGTTCCACCCACAATACCCCTGTGGGGCTTCACAGGGTTGGGGCCGACTGATTCTGGGTCTTGACCAATGGGAGTGGACCAGCCAGGTCTGGGTCTCAAGCAATTTCAAAGAGCACATGCGGGTGTGTGGCAACTTGACTGTGGATCCTGTGGCGTACCTCAGACTCTGACAGGAGAGAGATTTTCATATACATTTTCTTTCATCTCTTACACTTCTATTATAGAGAAAGGGAAAATAGCAATATTAAAATATTTCCTTGAATTAATTCCCTTTTAATGTGCATGATTTTTTTTTTTTGCACCGGGCCACTAGTATTAATATAAAAAGTAAGGGGAATCACAATAGTAACAACATTGCAAAAAATTTTGTAAAATACGTTTTAGAAGTGGAAATGAATTATTATTTTCCAAGTTTCTCATGTTCCCATGACAAACAAAATAGATTTCACATATATTTAGAAAAAAATGGGTTATTTTCCCCTTAATTATTTGAGCAAAATATATCAGTATAAATCCTTTACCAGAAATGTATGCATTTTAAAAAGATGTGGTAAGTCCACTTAAAAATAACCAGTTTAAAAATTAATCATTTTGTAATGTAATGATCTGCTTTAAACTTTATAAAGCTGATTTGGCTTTCTGAAAAAAAAATGCCCTTTTTATGGTTTATCACATAGATGAGTCTGCCTCTTGCATTGGTATGTATCATCACATTTCTTTTTAAATTTGCTAACTCACCTTCATTTGCAATGTTTTTACCAAATTATTTTTTATTAATATATTTTATTGATTTTTTACAGAGAGGAAGGGAGAGGGACAGAGACTAGAAACATCCATGAAAGAGAAACATCGATCAGTACCTCCTGCACACCCCCTACTGGGGATGTGCCCGCAACCAAGGTATGTGCCCTTGACCAGAATCGAACCCTGGACCCTTCAGTCTGCCGGCTGATGCTCTATTCACTGAACCAAACCAGTCTTGGCTATTTTTACTAAATTCTTAATCTGGGTATGTTAACATATAAGATATTTAGAACTGTGACAGTATAGAGAAAACATAGTTTTTGTCTTGAAGGAGCTTAAAGTCTAAAAAGGGACACCAATGATGACACCAAATCATACAGCAAAGACAAACCTGGTTTCTCTGTGGTAAAGGAAAATACAGCCAAAATAACTCTCACTTTTATATGTATATATCCTGATGCAGAAAAAGATAGATATAGAGAGTGGTAACAGGAGGAAGTGAGTTCGTCTGATTTAAGCACAAAGTTGTATACATTTCTGATATAAATTCCTAGGTTCTTTTATCAGTCTCTCCAACAGTGGACAGCTAAAAGCCTCTTATAAGTTCTTAAATATATAGCAACATTTCATGGGAGAGAATATGTTGAAAGCCATGCAAATGACATCTTTGGAAATATGAACAGTTATAGATTTAGAATTATGGACTTTTGTAATTATGAACAAAGAACAACTCAGTCTACAAGCAATTGATAATTCTGTCTGTTGACAGAATTCAATAGTTAACTGATTATATGTTTGCTGGTTTATCCTTAGTTTTAAGGTATTTTACTATGATTATTTACTCCATTATTTCTTTATTTTTATTTTATTGGGGTACATTAGTCACCATGAACATATAGGGTTCACATGTGGATTATTAATTTACAAAATTTGTATATAGCAGAAACTGGTTTGGCTCAGTGGATAGAGTGACGTCTATGGACTGAAAGGTCCCAGGTTTGATTCCGGTCAAAGGCATGTACCTTGGTTGAGGGCACATCCCCAGTAGGGGCTGTACAAGAGGCAGCTGATCGATGTCTCTCTCTCATCGATGTTTCTAACTCTCTATCCCTATCCCTTCCTCTCTGCAAAAAAAAATCAATAAAAAATATATATATATATATATCAAACAAACAAACAAACAAACAAAAAACAACAAAATCTTATATAGGACCATGTTCCTACCATCCAAAGTCAAATCTCTTCCTGTGGCTGAAAGGGGTCCATTATTTCTATAAATTCAACATGATTAAGAACAGACATATGTTTTAATTAAAGCTAAAGTTGAGGCAATTTTTTAAAAATAATGTAGATAAAAACAAGAGACATTCAGAGAACTGAAAACATATGGCCTCACAAAAAAACTTATACATGTGTTCCTAAAAGCATTAATCATAATTGCCAAAAGACTGGAAACGACTCAAATGCTCATCAACTAATAAATGGGTTAAAAAATGTGGTGTATCCACACCATGGAATATTATTTGACAATAAAAAGAAAGGAAGTATGATACATATTAAAACATGAATGATACATAAAAGATATGTAAATATAATGTACATAAATATAAAAGATACATGAATGAACCCTGAAAACCCTGTGAGAGAAGCCAGACCCCAAAAGCCACATATTGTTTGAAATGTCCAGAAGAGGCATATCCTCCGAGACAAAAAGTAGATTATTATTTGCCGGAGGTTGGTTGGTAGGGTGATGGAGAGTAACCGTTAATAGATATAAGGTTAGTGGTTAATGGGAATAGGGATACTTTAGGGAGGTGATGAAAATGTTCTAAAATTAGATAATGACAGTGGTTGCACAACTCTGTAAATATACTAAAAATTACTAAATGTACACTTTAAAAGGTGCATTTTATGGTATGAACACTACACCTCAATAAAACCTACAAAAACATGCTAAAAATAGAATCATAAAATATGTGAAAATTGTCCTAAGAAGAAAAACATTTATTAAAATGGAAACAATTGCACATACTCAATATCAACCACCTGAGTCTCTACAGGCTCAGCATAATATGGAATTGCTTTTGGATTAAAATTAATTCAAGAGAAGCTAAAGTTTAGTTCTAGCACTGAAAGGCTAAGCTTGGGACAGTTTATAAAACTTTGGTCACAAACCAGGTAACTTGATTCCAGAAGTTACTAGCCTTTTAGGAACTGCACATTCACCTGAGAAATAAGGTAGGGAGTGCAGTTGCCACTTGGGCTTAGAAGATTTTCAACACTTTGGAAATCATAAAGGAGAGTAGGAGAGATTACTTCCCTCAACAGACTCTTTCAGTGTTCATAGGCTTAATCTCCTGATGAAAAGATGGCTAATGAATTTTATATCCTGCATTCAAGTGGAGAGTGTCACTTCTTTCAAAATTTATTTGACAGAAATTCAGGTAAGTAGATGTCATGAACTCAAATGTCCAAACACCAGTTCCACTCTTCAATGTTCCTATTCCCTTTTCCTCTCCTTTTCTTCCTCTCACTCTCTCTCTCTGTTCACTCACACCCTCAATATACAGTTGTTGAACCACTGAAGTAGGTACAAACAGTGGGGGTTGGGGTGATGGGTGCCAGTGGTACTATGTATGGGAAATATTTTCCTGATCAGGCTAAACTAAAGGGAGCACTTGCTTACTATTAGGGTCTTTGGAAAGTTGAAGAGGACCCTGATCAGAGTCTGTCATCATTCTCTAGTTTGGAGGGTATAGCAAAAATCATTACCCCCTATCTGGATGATGGGAATAAATAATGTGCACCAATTTTTTAGTAAAAGGCAAAAGATTTATGTGATCTGAAGAGAAAGCAGCGTATGTGCACCAACTTTTTTAGTGTAATTTTGCAATACCTATAAAAACGTTAGCTATGTTGATTCATTTATATTGCTAAATAATTTCCCTTCTAGGAATTTATTCAAAAGCAATAATATCAGATGTCCTCCAACATTTATGAGATGTTGACTACAATATTTTTATAATACTGAAAAATTGTAATCAATCCAAAAGTCTAATATTCTGGGTTTCATTAAATAAAAAATGAGCATAAAATGAAAAACTGAGCAACTCAGTAGCCACTGAAAAGCGCTTTTAATGACTATTAAATGAATTCTAAAAAAAAGTTATAATGGATAATTAATGGAATGCAGGTTACACGCACACAAACATACTTGTGTATTCATTTCAATTTTTAGAATGTATATAAAGTAAATCTGAAATTAAATGTACAATATGTTTAATGAAGCTTATTCCTATCTGAGGGATAATGAAGTATTTCTATTAATTTTTTTGATATTTTTCTTTATTTTTTAAATTTTTATAAGGAAAATATGCTTTTTTATTGAACAAGTGTATTTGAAAAGCACTTAAACTGTTTTGACATAATTTTAACATATTTAATACATCAATATTTATTTATGTTTAATTTGTAATTTTGAAAAATATATTACATTTCCACTTCTTTTTTTTAAGATATTTTTATTGATTTCAGAGAAGAATGGAAAGGGAGAGAGAGAGATAGAAACATCAGTTAGGAGAGAGAATCATTGATTGGCTGCCTCCTGCATGCCCCCTACTGGGGACTGAGCCCACAACCCAGGCATGTGCCCTTGAGCGGAATCAAACCCAGAACCCTTCAGTCCACAGGTCTGCGCTCTATCCACTGAGCAAAACCAGCTAGGGCACATTTCCACTTCTTATTAATAGTATTATGATGGCATCTTCTCTAGAGTGAGATCATAATATTGTACACACACACAAAAAAAAACAAAACACCTTTTTGTTCTAATAATTATTTCACCCACCTAATCTCATATTAAGAGATACTTAGACAACTATTTCCTAATTCTGCAACTTCAAACTGCAGCTCCAAATTAATTTATTGTCAGTGTGTCAAGTCTGTTATGGTTCAAGTAGGATATGTGTGTATTATTTTATAATATGAATTGTGCTTTTTTAACGATTATTATCAGCACTTTATGTTACATATGAAAATTATATTTTTAAAAATGGAATTATTCCCTTAAAATATTTTTTTCATAAAATGTCTTTAGGAGGAATCTTTCATTGTCAATTTTCAACATTTCTTGTAAAAAGGAAGAAATCTTTGAACTTTTTGTTCTTTCAAATGTGACTAAAAGAATTAAGATATAATATTTCATTATTTCAAGAAGCAGGAGAGTAATTGTAGGTTCATAACTCTATAATAATTTATGACTCTGTTTTATATTTCACCATCAAGTCTCTTGCCTGTAGCTAACTTAAATTCTATTTTTACAAAATTAAAATTGGTCGAATAAATCATCTTGAATATCTGCCAAAATCTGAGTCAAATTGGTCAGATCTAAATTGCTTAAGATAGCAGACACATGTAAAAATATGTAAAATAGAGTGTTTTCTTGGTGCTCACAATTGAAAAATTGCTTTGAAAATAGCACAGATAATGCTATTTTCCACAGATACTGGTTTTGGCTGGAACACCATTCATTTTTAAAGCATTCTCAAGCCACAATGGAATCAATAAATGAGCATTTAAAGAACGCATTTTAAAATAATTTATACCTAGCATCATCAGTGATAACTCATGTTGGTAATATATTCCCTTGATATGATATGATGAAAATGGTACTTGTACTCACAGTTTTCTCCCCAAAACTCACAACTTTGATCTACTAATGAGAAAAACATCAGAAAAATCCCAACTCAGAGATGTTCTACAAAAACCTTCAAATGGTTAAGATCATCAAAAAGAAGATCTGAGAAACTGCCAGAGCCTAGTGATGCCCAAGGAGACAGGATAGTGAAATAAAATATGCTATATTGGCTGGGATCTAAGTAAAGAAAAAAGACAGCAGGGAAAAACTAAGAAAAGGTGACTAAAGATACTAATTAATAATAATATTTATGAGTATGGTTTAATTAATTGGGGAAAATGCACCATATTAATGTAAATTGTTAATAATAGGGGAACCTGAGTATGGAGTACATGGGAATTCTGTTCTATCTATATAAATTTCCCATAAATCTAAAACTATTCCAAGATGAAAAAATTATTTAAAAAAGAAATCAGATGTAGAATTACACTAATGTTTTATAAAATTAACAATGTCTCAGTAAATTTGACTTTATCAAATAAGTACATTGCCATTATGGATAATGTAACTAAGTGATAATAGACCTATAATTCTAACTACTTTTAATGAAAATGGGTCATAATACTTAAAATAATATTTTACAAACTACAAAATAGTATTAGTTTGATTAATGAAAGATCCATTAGAAATCTTGATCAGATTTTTTTTAAGTCATTATGTTTGGGATGATAATTTTCTACAAATGTGCCCTCTTGGGTAAAGAAGGAGCTTACAACTTACAAACATAGCACTAGACTAGAGTCACAATGTCTGAGCCCTAATTATATGTGAGAGTCATTATGATTAAGTAGGCTAAAAAATACATCTGTAAGGGATTATATGTATTTTGTTTTAGCATAAGGGTAATTGAACTCACCTGGTAGTGTTACACATACTAAATATTTTTTACGTTATCAAATTAAGGCTTCATTGTGTATGCCTGAATGATGCTCTTACACTATAAAAATATCTCCTTTGTTTTCTGTGTTACTTTAGGAACTGTAGGGTAATAATAAGATGAAAGAAAATTTTGCCTCAGCAATTCTCATTTTGCTGACATCTGAACACCTGATAATATCGACAAAACAAGGCAACAGACAGCCCCACTCTGGCCACCAGGGAAACACTTAACCATTGCTTAAAACTACAAAGACCTTTTTTTTTTTTTGCCACCATGGCATTTTAAAATCTTCTCCTCTGATTACTGGCATCTCCTTCACCCCCTTCCTATTCACAAAATCTAAAATTTCATGATAAAAGAGAAATACATCATCCTGAAAGGTGAGAGAAAATGTTTACTTCCAGTATGAACTGTGATGATATAAGCTTTCTTCCATGAGACCCAAAATACTTGTACATGAATCTGGAAGTTGTGCTCTACATCCTGGCATCAAATGAATTGTGCGAGTCCTTCCTACACTCCACCCAGCTTCCGTAGGTGAGGGGAATATCAAGATCATATAAATCCTGTATGTCAACAGCAAGGCGATAAAGCTGAAACATTCAAAGACAAGAGGCAGTGCACTTTATCACCCAGTATCTCTACTTACTATTTAGATAAGAAAGTGAAAACTGCTTGAAAACTGAATCTGGTAGATATTGGGGAACATTATTAAACCAGATTTGAGTCCAGTCTTATCTCCTTTCTGAATTGTAATTAAAAGGACTCTCAATAGCTTTTCATTTTACTGATATATGAACACCCAAGAACATCACTAGAAGAAAGCAACTAGATCCTCCTTGATTGTAAGGAATACACATCCTTGGCAGCATGACCACAGTAATCATGTTATGAACCAAGAGTTTTATGTAAAAAAATAAATGTTACATCACATTGGACATCAAGACAATAGACATAAAGTGGGGCTGTTCTGGGCAAGCTTAGATATTTGCTCATCTGACTTTTGAGAGCTCCTTGGAGAAATTATCAAATAGGACCTGCCTAGTACAATTGACTTTTTTTAGGAGGAGCATAGGAGACTGATTATCTTGGTCATTATTCTTTATCAGGGTAACCACAGTTACCATGTACTTTTCTGGAAAAGAGAATGCATGGCTGCACATCAGTACTGAATTAAACATGAGGAGATCTTAAGTCTTAAGTTATTAAGATTTAATCATACTGACATTTGCTACTGTTTGGAAATCCTGCACCTTGCTTAAATGGCATCCTCGTGAGTCTTAGAGCTGGAAACCTTAGATAAGAGGATTCCCAATGTCAGTTATCCAAATTCTGCTTGGCATTGCATTTAATATGCAAGAAAAGGTCTTTGAAACCCCTGACCAATGTTTTAATTTGCTGTTTTAATATTTGTCCTATTTTGATCAAAATAAAATATATATTTTTAGCTCTGACACTTCCTGAGTATGATCAGTTTATTATACTTGGACACTGCACAAATTTTCAAATAGCCAATTGTTCTAACTCTGATGCTTTATCTTCCCCTTTACCAATCACTAAAAGCAATAGTAATAACCCATTATATTGACATATTTAGGTAATGCCCATATAATATTTGTTACTAGAAATTTAAAAGTTAACCAAAATTTTTACACTTAAGTAGGCAGAAAGAAGACTGGAATTCATTCAGACAGCCTTTATAAATCTACATACAATCCTCTTTTTTCTCAATGTGCTTTTAACTTTATATAGTTTCTTAAAACGGCATCAGAAGTCAACAAAGATAATGAAGAGTTAATATGCAAATTGCCTGTCACACCCTTGCACAAGATGGCCACCCCCAAGTGGTCACAAGATGGCTGGCAGGGGAAGGGCAGTGAGCAGAAACCAGGCTGGCAGGGAGGGCAGTTAGGGATGACTGGGTCAGCAGGGGAGGGCAGTTGGGGTGACTGGGCCAACAGGGGAGAACACTTAGGAGTGACCAGGCTGGCAGCGGAGGGCTGCTGGGGGACCCGGGCCAGAAGAGGAGGGCAGTTTGGGGCCACCAAGCCAGCAAGGAAGGGCAATTGGAGACAATCAGGCTGGCAGGGGAGCAGTTAGGCATTGATCAGGCTGGCAGAGGAATGGTTGGGGGCACTCAGGCAGGCAGGCAAGCAGTTGTGAGCCAGCAGTCCCAGATTGTGAGAAGGGTGTCCAACTGCTGGTTTAGCTGGACATCCCCCAAGTGGTCCCAGATTGGAGAGGGTGCAGGCTAGGCTGAGGGACACATACCACCCAGTGCATGAATTTCGTACACCAAGACTCTAGTTTATAAAATAATTGCCTATCTGCCTATGGCTTTAACTAGTCCCTTTCACTAGAAAGCTAGTTTGAAGCAAGATAACTCTCCCCAACCCCCTGAGCCTGCTAACTTCTAGTGGTTCCTCATGCCTCATCAGTACTGTTTTTCCCAACAAGGTGGGGTAGGTACATTAATCCCTATCTCTGTAAACTACAGTCCATATATCTATAACTTCAGTGGACTGCTAGAATTAGATTATGAAATCCTAGAGAGCAGTGTATCCTGCTGCTTGATTTCATAGTTACTGGTTTCTGATATCCAAAATATTACAGGAAGTAAAAATATCCTTCTAGAGTGAGGGAATCTGTGTTTTTATTCCAGCCCTTGTTGCATGGTTTGTATAACTTGGAAGAATTCATTGGACTTTATATTTAGTGTGTGTGTGTGTGTGTGTATATAAAAAAAGTTATATATATATATATTATATATATATATTTATAAATTAATTTATATAAATAAATTTTTTTTTTTTTTTTTGGCTAGGGCTGACCAGCAACCCCTGAAAGACAAATGAACAGGTTACTCTGACACCGTTGCACTGTGAAAGAGAGGGCTAAGAAACAACCTGGCTGATAGGAGCCAGGCAGTGTAGATTGTCCACCTTGTTAGGCCTTTATTGTACTCTAGGTAAGGGCATAGAGGGATTAAGCATAAGGATTGCAGTAAACACCTGGGTGTCTGCATATGCACAAACTTGTTTAGAAAGGTCAAGGAATAATTAGGGACATCACCTTCGACACTCCTTTAAGTCTTCCCTAAGTTGGAATTCTGATAAACACACTTCCCTTTTACAGAATACCAGAGACTCTGTGCAATAAATTAGTGCACAGGGATGAGGGGAGTCCCTCAGCCCAGCCTATACGCTCTCCAATCTGGGACCCTTTGAAGGATATTCAACTGACCATTTAGGCCCGATACCGCTGGCTGAGGGGCCTGTCATGGTTTGCAGGCCAGCTATGCCCCCTCAGGCAACCCAAGTGGAGGCCCTGGTATCTGGTATTTATTTATCTTCTACAATTGAAACTTTGTAGCCTGGAGTAGAGCCAAGCCTTCTCACTCTGTGACTGCTGTCATTTTATTTGGGATTTATTTATCTTCTATAATTGAAACTTTGTAGCCTGGAATGGAGGCCTGGGCTGACCAATGTGTGTGGAAAGCTTGGCTTCCTCCATCACTGAGAAAACTCAAGCCTCCCTCCTGCTCTCTATGGCTATAGCCATCTTGGTTGGGTTAATTTGCATACTTGTTTCTGATTGGCTTGTGGGTGTAGCTTGTGAGTTTAACAGAGTGATAATTAATTTGCATATTATTCTTTTATTAGATAGGATACTCCTTACAAACTTTCCAACCAAGTCTCATGCTTCCCAACTTTTTTCTATAAGAATATTGTACTTCTTAAAAGATAAAAAAGGTAAATGTGGAATTTAAAAAAGAAGACAAATGGAGAGAAATTATCACTCTAACTAAAGTATATATTAAAAGAGGTTTTTAGGTATAAGGAAAAGATCCAAAGGCAGAAAATGGAAATGGAGAAAGAATTGAAGACTATCAGAATGGATACGTATCTATGTCATATCAGGAAAAATGGATTCTACAATGCAAAGTGAACAAATTCTATACAAAGTAATAACCATATCTTCTGGATTTTCAGACTATTACATTTCAGTGTAATAAAATGCATGAATGAATTCCATTTTGTATCTTTTATTAAATCCTTCAATTAGTATATGCAAACTAGATTTTCTTTCATCTTATTTGACTTTCAATTATTTTAGTCTACAATCTTTTTTTTTTTTTTCAAAATATGTTTTTTATTGATTTTTTTTAAGAGAGCAAGGAAGGGAAAGAGATAGAAACATTGATGAGAGAGGTACATCGATGAGAGAGGCTATCTCCTGCCAGGTCCCTACTGGGGATCGAGTCTACCACCTGGGCATGTGCCCTCACCAGCTGGGCTCAGTTTACAACCTTTGAGTGTTTTTATTATTAAGGCAATTATTCTTAGTTTTTAAAAAAGTAATGGTATTTTACGCTCTTGTGTAGGAAACACTGTCCAAGAACTCCCTATTGTATAAAAATTACTATTTTTCAAAGTAGCCTTATTTTGAAAGACCCTATAATTTAAAAGTAATTAGAATATGAAGCTTGAATGACCAGTCTTCAGTTAAATTATTTGTGATATTATTGGTATTAAAATTTATATAATTAAAAATATTTTTATTGATTTCAAAGAAAAAGAAACAGAAAAATCAATGATGAGAAAGAATCATTGATTGGCTGCCTCCTGCCCACTCCCTACTGGGGATTGAGCCCACAACCCAAGCTTGCGCCCTGACTTCCTGGTTCATGTTTTGATGCTCACCACTGGGCTACCCCAGCCAAGCTAAAATTTATTTTTTTTGTTTATCCTCACCCAAGGATTATTTTTTCATTAATTTTTAGAGAGTGGAAGGGACCAAGAGAGAGAAACAAGGCTGGATATTCAGCTTGCCACTGAAGTACATGCCTTTAACTGAACTCAGTATCCCTCACTCTATGAGCTGACACTCTATCCACTGAGCCAAACTTGCTAAAGCTAAACTTTTTTTAAAAAATGCCATCACAATATTCTATTAGCAGAATTAATAAAATATGCTTTGGGATTTTTCTTTATTATGCTACAAAAAATTAAAGTAAAATTATCTAAATGTTATTAATTCCTTATTATTCAAATTACTAAAACAAAATGAAAGTAATCTTGATTCTAAGATAATCCCACTATAGGTTATACAAACTGATTATTTATTTGTGAAATCATGTGATGCTAATATGCCTTTCATATGTTCATTCTGTGTTATTTAATCTTCAACCATTTTTTTTAAGTGAATACTAAGTGCTAGATATGATGCCAGGTGCTGGGTATACAAATGCAAATAAGGTATCCTTGGTCTTTGTTCTTTGGGATTTACAGTCTATTGGGGAATATGGGCAGGTAAACAATTGCACTTCAGCTATCACAAAAGCAATGAGAACACACCACTTTGAAAAGCCACCTGACCTGGATTCAGGAAGGGGGTTTTGGTCAAGAAGGAAAGTTGAGTAGAGTTTGCTATTCTTTATCAGAACTATACTCCTAATAAATCCTCTCTCTCCATCTTCTTCATTCAGAAGATTATTTAGTAAGTGTTGCTATGGTCCAGGAACTATCTTTCTCATTTGTTAGGTTTTTCTGCAGTCTGATCATCTTCACTACTCTCAGCTCTTCCAAACAACAACAAAAAAATCACCTTTGGCTTATCCTTCCATGGGAGTTGACATGTATAACATAGTAAGCTCTTTATATTCAATTTCCAGTTTTATATACACTCAGATTAGTCTAATTTAAAATTAAAAGTTGGCACAAAGCTTGTAAGATTGAATAATAACTTAGCTATATTGCGGATAATATAAATCAAAGTTCCTGTATTCTATAATGTTTTTTTTAATCTCATGTTTAGAGAGTTAAAACTGCCCAGTTCATGGCCTATGTCATTATTGGCCATGCAAACCTATTATTATTTTTTCTTTGTCAGCCCCATATTCCATTCCTCACCGCTCCAGCCCCTTCCATTTCTCATCCTTAGGCAACCATCCAAATGTGTTTACTATGCATCTTTGTGTTATGTTTTCTTGAAAACTAAATATTATCTTGGATTTATGTCTTTAATTTACATAAATTGAGTTATATATACTTCATTCTCTTACTTCTTATTTTCTTTTTCTTTACTAAGCACTATGGGTTTAAGATCCAAACATGTTACTATAAGTACATCTACACTATACTTCTAACTACTGGACAATTCTTCAATGTACATTATCAGACAATTTACCTATTTGCTCTCTTAGTTGGAACATCTAGCCCCCTACAACCCAGAGACAAATCCAGGTTTTATAGGCCTGTAGCTTATATGACTGAGGAAAAGGGGTGATGACCCAAAATGCAAAATACAATAGAAAATTAGATACAAAAGTAATAATATTAAAAGTGACCTCAGAAATTAAATGGATTGCACATTTTTCATAAACTAACCAATACCAAAAATATCACAAATACCAAAATTTAATTAATGAACTTCCTAGCATACCTTTTTAATGCTTTCCCTTCATTTTTGCCTTCCTTCTCTTTAATTATCTCTTTACAGGGCAACAGTTTTGAAATGAAGGGAAAAGGGGCAATCCAGTCCTTCTTTTAGCATCACTGTGTGTGTGTGTGTGTGTGTGTGTGTGTATGTGTGTGTGTGTTGTTGTTGTTGTTGTTTTCATTACTGATAATTGAGAAGATTATTTCAAATAATTTTTTTCTCCTTGTATTTCTTTTTCTTTTCTTGGAGCACCAATCAGAAGTGTGACTAAACACTTTGTGTCAGATATTGGGTGAGATCTGGGAATTCAATAATAAGACAAAATGCATTGCTCTCAATTTTAATTGCTTCTTTTTTAATGTAATCTATGCTTAATGTATTACCTCTTGCACACATATTATCTCTTCATAATATACTACTTCGTAGTTCCCTTATCAAATTCAACAATAGGCATAGTTGAACCTAAACCACTTGGGAATTGTCTGAACTGCAGAATTACAATTTCACAAATTAGAAAACTACCACGTATTATTATTACCTGGGTGGGGTGGGCTAACTATTGCCATCTAATGGCACTTAAAAATCAAATGTAAGATGACACTATTTGAAAGTTATACTATTTGAGGTAAAAATACCTTCTTTTTGCTTCAAGTATATAAGATTTATACATTTTAACTATTCAAATCTACATCTGATTGCAAATACATGGCCAATCTTATTTTCTTCCTTTTTAATAAAAAAGCAAATTATAGATATGTTTCTGCATATTATATGTATGTATATATCTATATGTCTCTATACATATTTATTTATATGTAGTTATTAGTATTGTGTTTATGCACCATCCGATATTTTTCATTTGGATTGAAGGGGGATCTCTCATGCTGAGTAGTGGTGAGGAAACTGGAGACCTACCTCTTACTGTGGGAATCTAATGTGAACTATCCTTCCTTCCACCTTTCTAAGTATGGTGAGGCCAAAGTTACTCCTAAGCTCATCCAAATGGATTCACTTGCTCTCTACTTTGATCCTGGAATGAGTGAAGGCAGGATGCAGGAAGGTCTGGCTGGAATTCCTCAGTGCTGGAGTCCTTGGGTCACTATGGCAGAATCGCCCAGCAGTCTTGTCCTGGCCAGATGAGTCTGCCAACAGCCTCTGCTTCTCTCATTAGTCTGCTCATTTCACCTCCAGCTCATCCAGCTTCCAAAATTCTTCCAATAATTTCTGTGAGAACCCAGCACCTTCCAATAAATCTCCCTTTGGCTTGGGTCAACCAGTGTTTCTCTCTCTTGTTTTCAACAAATATTCTTGTTCAATATAGAGAAATTACTGCTGACTCATGGGGTGGAAACGAGACTGAGCTGTTTTGCTAAGTGATTAAAACATTTCTTCTGAATCATCTGAAAAATAATTATTTAACCTCAAAAGTAGTAATTTAAAAGAAAAATGATGTAGTTTATTTCATATGACTTAGTTTATAAAGCAGATATAATTATGTTGCCTATAATTACTATGGCATTTTATAGAAAAAAAGGCTTTCTGTAAAATAAGTAGTCCAAAACTTCTATTATGGACTAAATTCAATCTTTAACCCTCACTTTAAATACACTACTCTCCTACTTCTTCCACTGTTTCTTTGAGCCTTTAAAGGTATTGTGGACATCTATATGCAATAAACTCAAGCCCATTTTCTAACCTGACAGGACCCTAATCCTCCAACATGACTTTCTGGCTGGCAGTAAGAAGCACCAGAGCAGGAAAGCAGAAGGAACAGGTACTTTGTGACTTTACACCAGATTTAGGCATCTACCTTGGGTTTCTATTAAGTGAAAGCATAAAACCTGGGCCTTTGAGCTACTGTGTCCAAGTCTCTATTATTAGCAGTTGAATACAATTTCAAATAGCAATAAAGCTTTATTAAAAACTATCAAATTAAATGACATTAATCTGATTCATAGTATATTAAACTGCTTAACTCTGAATAAAGTTATTCTTAGTAACACCATATATAACATTGAAACACGTATCTGCTTCTGATTTTTCATACTTATCAACTTTATTTCATTTTTCACAATTATTTCTACTTTTGAGAAATTACTTTAGTGTTTGACATTTTACCATGAGATTGCTTCCCTCAAAAAGCAAATACTTTATAACTTGCCAAAGGCTATTAAAAACAATTTTAATACAATAATTAGTATTTTTTCCAAAGAGAAAAATAAAGCATAGGACAACTATACCTTAGCACTCAAAAGGAAGTTCAAAGTACAGAAAATTATCAGTTTACTTCAAGTATCCCATGAATCCAGAAGTAATCTATAATAATAAAGGTGTAATATGCCAGACATCCGTCCAGATGACCTTCCAGATGAAGCAGGGCTGTAGCCACAGAATCGAGGAAGCTGCCAGCTGTGAGGGAGGAATCCAGGCAGCCGCCAAGGTTGTGAAGGCCTACTCTTCCACAAATTTCGTGCATCAGGCAGGCCTCTAGTAGTTTAATAAGACTCCAGCAATTAGTCTAAATGGTCTGTTTATACATGGCTATATTAAAACAATTCTTCCTAATTGAGGTTTTCCAACACGAATAGTGATATCTATTTTACAGCCTAGAAATAAAAAGAATATTTGAATATTTAAGAAGACTACATTAATTACTATCTACCAAGGCTCAGCAATTATTAACCATCTTGACTTAATATGCAAATCTCAGATAGCAATTATCAGATTCATTGTTCTGAAAGGAACAGGATACAGCAAAGCTAACATTAAAATTTAGTTATCAACTGACTTTAAGGATGCAGCAAATACTTTAAAAGGCACCTCACCCTAATAGGGCACAATATAGTGCTTAAACACATTTTTCCTTCCCATGGCAATATTTAGGATAGATAATAAGAACAAAACCTTTGTCATATATATTCCAGGCATAAATTATCCTTGTTTGTATTGGCTTCATTTTGGGGTCTATTTGGGGGGTATGAATTTATTTTTTACTTTTAGTGAAAGAAAGGGAGAGAGAGAAAAATATCCACGAGAGAGAAAAACACCAATTGGTTACCTCCTCCATGCGCCACTACTGGGGATCCGACCAGCAACCTGGATATATGCCCTGGCAGGGAATTGAACCCGCCACATTTTGTTGTAGGAAATGATGCTCCAACCAGCTGAGCAACATCAGCCTGGGTGGGCATGGCATTTTTAAGGCTGTGACAGTTAAACTTCTATATTTGGAACACATGTTATTTGCTAAGTTTCACATTTTCAACCATTATAAATAGAGTGGGAATGCTAGTTAGGATTCTAGAGAAGTTCTTTGCACAATTTTGGACCATGACCCACAGTACAGACTATATTTTACACTGTGTGTCTGAGCAGACATATTCCCCTATATCTAAATCAAAGCTTCACAAACAATATTTATTCTTACTATGCAGTACTCACTGATGTTCTCCTTCCAGTCTACCCCCATTCCATTCGTGTGTGTGGTGTGTCAAATCTACAACCTACAACTTGCTAATCCTGTTTAAAAATACTATTCTAGAGTGATTAGGGCTTAGAGGAAATCTAAATCAGACCTCTCAATTCACAAATAAGGAAGCTAAAATGTCACCTAGAACAAGCATATCAAACTCACAGCCCTCAATGAATATTTTTGCAGCCAAGCCAATATATCAGTAAGAAACGTTTTAATAAAAATTTCATATAACTTAATTTTTATAGTATCCTGTCATACATAATTATTAATAACAAACTACAAGTTTGCTAATGACTGATTACTATAATCATGTTGTACTCATTTCCCTTTTGTGCCTTATGCACAGGTGCACCATTTCTCTCCACTAATACTAGCAGTGAATATTTTAGCAGCCCATTGCCACATCATTAGTCTTGGACTTACTTGTTTGGTGTGCACAACAGGAAATATTTCATTTTTGGAAACAAAAAATAAGTTTATTTGCATTATGCTTATTAATTTGTGCAGTTATTCAGTGTCTGGTAAGTTAATGTTCAAGAAAAGATATTAATTTTTATTAAAATATTTTATTATGTTATATTAATGACTAGAGGCCCAAGGCACAAAATTCGTACGAGAGTAGTCCTTCCTTCCTTGGGCTGCCAGCAGCTGCTTCCCTCTGGACCCAGGCTTCCCTTGGAGCCCTGGCTTCGCCCAGAAGGTTGTCCAGAAGGCTGTCCAGTCTAATTAGCATATTATGCTTTTATTATTAAAGATTACTCATTTATTTCAGCCCTTTGTATTCAGCATGTCTCTATTGAAACAAACTATGTTTCTATGAAAATTGAAGCTTTTGTTTCTTGTGGCCCACATAAACTTAAACCTTGTTTATTTGGCCCATGTTAGCCTTCGAGTTTGACATGCTTGACCTAGAGGTTACTTTATTAAAAAAGACAGAGCTTTGTAGAGGAAAGCCAGGACCAGGAAAAACCAACCAAACAACCAACCAACCAAACAAACAAAAACAACATTAGGTGAGGGATGTTTGTGTTCTTAAAAATTCAATTCTTCCCATTTGCAGCAACCTGGATGGAACTGGAAAGCATTATGCTAAGTGAAATAAGCCAGTCAATGAAAGAAAAACATCACATGATACCACTCATTTATGGACAATAAATAACATTATAAACTGATGAACAAAAAGATAGATATAGGGGCAGTAAAGTATCAAACAGACTGTCAAACTATAGTGGGAAGGTTAGGGAGAGGTGGGGTAGATAAGAGATAAACCAAAGGATTTATATGCATGCATATAAGCATAACCAATGAACACAAGACACTGGGGGGTTAGGATATGCCTGGGAAAGGGGGAGCAATGGGAAGATATATATATATGTAATACATTAAAAAATCAAAATACATAAGTATATAGCTTAGAGTAAGGGTAGGTAGCTGTCAAAAAAGTCTGGGCATCAGAATCACTGAAGTTTTTAACTGGTGACTCATTTGGCTTTTGTCAGCAGGCCTGAGTTTAGAAATTCAATCAGTGAGTAGTTTATCTGCTTAACTGCTCTTGGAATTAAATAAAAACAATCCCCAGGAAGTTAATTGAGGAATTCCTACCCATCGGTAACACCTAAAAGCTACACTGCTTCTGACACACTGCTCTTTGAAAATCAAATTTAAAATGACAGCCAGGTTGCTCTTAACTTCTTTAAAAGCATGAACAGGTAATTGCAAACTCTGATATTTAATGTGCTACAGAAAAGTCTCATTTGGCAGGCAGTAATCTTTTTTTTTAAATATATATATATATATATATATATATATTTTATTGACTTTTTACAGAGAGGAAGGGAGAGAGGTAGAGTTACAAACATCGATGAGAGAGAAACAACGATCAGTTGCCTTCTGCACAGTCCCTACTGAGGATGTGCCTGCAACCAAGGTACATGCCCTTGACCGGAATCAAACCTGGGACTTCTCAGTCTGTAGGCCGACACTCTATCCACCGAGACAAACCAGTTTCAGCAGTAATCTTTAATTAACAGCAACATAATTTGGGAATCTCTAAATTCATAATTAACTATGAGTAAGTGTATAAAAATGGGTAAAGAGAAGGGAAAAATTAAAGAAATGTCTTGAGAAGGACATAAATTTTATCAGCATTTTGTTGAAGATCTATAGGTCTAGGTATTTTTATAGGCCCCTAAATGTATAAAGGTGATGAAGCTTCTTCTTCTTGTTGTTTTTTTTCTTTTTAGTGATGGCAACAATTTCTTCTTTATTATTCAGCAAGTTATAACTCTATAGATAAGCCAATTATTACATAATCACTTCCTAAATATCACAATCTCCATTCTGTTTTACTTTGGCCTTATTATCATACTAAGCATTAATAAACCAAATACTCGGATTTACTAATAGTTAAATAATTAAAATAGAAGACCCTATTCCCCTATTCACTTCTTTTTTTTTCTATATTGATTAAGGTATTACATATGTGTCCTTATTGCCCCATTGCCCCCTTGCCCCCACTCATGTCTTTACTCCTCTATTTGCCTGTGTCCATTGGTTAGGCTTATATGCATGCACACAAACCCTTTGGTTGGTCTCTCCCTCTTACCACCATACTCCCCTACCTTGCCTCTGAGATTTGACGGTCTGATCAGTGTTTCTCTGTCTCTGGATCTGTTTTTGTTCATCAGTTTATGTTGTTCATGTATTCCATAAATGAGTGAGATCATGTGATATTTCTTTCTCTGACTGGCTTCTTTTGCTTAGCATAATGCTCTCCAGTTCCACCCATGCTGTTGCAAATGGTAAGAATTACTTCTTTTTTACCACAGCATAGCATTCCATTGTGTAGATGTACCACAATTTTTAATCTACTCATTTGCTGATGGGCACTTAGGCTGTTTCCAAATCTTAACTATGGTAAATTGTGCTGCTGTGAACATAGGAGTGCATATATCCTTTCTGATTGGTATTTCTAGTTTCTTGGGATATATTCCTAGAAGTGGAATTACTGGGTCAAATGAGTTTCATTTTTAGTTTTTGGAGGAAATTTCATATTGTTCTCCACAGTGGCTGCACCAGTCTGCATTCCTATCAGCAGTGCACAAGGGTTCCTTTTTCTTCACATCCTCACCAGCACTTGTTATTTGTTGATTTGTTGATGATAGCTAATCTGACAGGTGTGAGATGGTACTACATAATTGTTTTGATTTGCATCTCTTGCATGATTACTGACTTTGAACATGTTTTCATATGTCTTTTGGCCTTCCTTATGTCTTCTTTCAAAAAGTATCTATTTTGGTCCGTTGCCCATTTTTTGAGTGGGTTTAGTTGCATGAGTTTTCTGTAAATGTTAGAGAGTAAACCCTTATCAGTGATAACATTGGCAAATATGTTCTCCCATGCAGTGTGCTTTCTTGTTGTGTTTCTAATGGTTTCTTTTGTTGTGCAAAAGCTTTATTTAAAAAAAATCAATGTTTATTTTAACATTTATTTTATTGATTTTTTTACAGAAAGGAAAGGATAGAGATAGAGAGTTAGAAACATAGATCAGCTGCCCCTTGCACATCCCCTACTGGGGATGTGCCTGCAACCAAGGTACATGCCCTTGACCAGAATCTAACCTGGGACCCTTCAGTCTTCAGGTTGACGCTCTATTCACTGAGTCAAAATGGTTAGAGCATGTGCAAAAGCTTTTTATTTTGATGTAGTCCCATTTTGTTTACTTTCTCTTTAGTTTCCATTGCCCTAGGAGCTGTATTGGTGAAGAAATTGCTTCGGTGTATGTCTGAGATTTTGCTGCCTGTGAATCCCTCTAGTATTGTTATGGTTTCCCATCTTATGTTTAAGTCCTGTATCCATTTTGAGTTTATTTTTGTGTTGGTGTAAGTTGGTGGTCTAGTTTCATTTTTTTGCGTGTATCTGTCCAATTTTCCTAACACCATTTATTGAAGAGACTGTCTTAAATCTATTACCTTTCATTCCAATAGTTGCTATCAAGTCTATTTAGGTAAAAAAGAAATACATTAATAACAACAAATCTGATTCCCTTGCATCTAAGTTTATGCTCAACAACTATTTATTAATTGCAAATTCACCATCAAAAAGAGAAAAGTTAATGCTAGTATAAAAATCATCTTAAGTTGCATCAGCTCTTTTATTTTAATAACCTCTATATGATAAAATGGTGAAAAATGAAGGAAATGGAAATCTTAGTGCAGAATATATGTACAGTGGTACCTCGAGATACGAGTGCCCTAACATACAATATTTTTGAGATACGAGCCGTCGAGCGAGCGATTTTTGCTTTGAATTACGAGCAACATTTGAGATAGGAGTAATCGCGCAGATCGGCCGGCTGCACACGACCCACCAGTTTACCTCAACTCGAGTGTCTCATAGTTTCCCACGCCTCAAGGTTATGGAACGAATTAAACTCGTATATCGAGGTACCACTGTATTTGTAAAATTTCTTATGATATCTCTTTGAAGTAAGTCTATTGTCTACAGAGGCAGCATACTATACTTGATAATCATAAGCCCATTGTCACAAAAGCAGAGGTCTGAATGCTGGCTCTACTACCACTGCCGTGTAAGAAGCAAGTGACCTGTTCTCTCACTTCCTCAGGAACTATACACCTCATTTCACTGGTGAAGAACTTACCTGGCTAATCTGTTGGGGAGAAGATCATGAAATAAGGCATGTCAAGAAACTGACTCATTTTATTCTATAGCATTAGAGATTTGAGAGAGAAAGAAAGAGAGAGAAGAAAAAATGGGAAACCTCAAAACAAAATCCCCAAATAATAGAAACTGGGAAGAATATACTTTGAAAATTTTATAATTAATAAAACTTCATTTGAAATAGAGTTTTTACAAGCTATATAATTTTAACATTAATATATATTATTTAAAGGCAATGTGTATTTTTATCAAATATTGTTTCCACATCAATTCTACCATTACTTCTCACTTGGTTTTACTTTCCCTCTTTCAACTGATACTATTGATTCTTGATTTTCTATTTTTATTTGATCCAGTTTCTAATGTTCTAAACTCAGTATTCCAGTCATTATCATAAAGTTTATTTCTTGATGTACAAATATTACCAAAAATATTGTACTGTATAGTCCTGTTACCATGTTATTGATAGACAACTATACTTGCTCTTACCAAAAGAATGTATCAGGTTAACCAATATGCCTAAATATGAACATGAGTATCTTTTTTTCTGTCTCATACTGAAGACACTGACAAAAATTCATAGGAATAAACTATGTTTATCTGTGAATAAATTCTTAGTTCCCAGGTGCTGTGAAAAAAAATGAAAGATCCAATTACAAAGTCTGAGAGGTTTCCTATAATTAATGGCTATTAGGTTACTTTTGCTTATGACACAATACAGATGAAAGGAAAAACAAAAGAGGAATTGCTGTTTCATTTCTTATGTTCCTAATTGCTTTTCTGACTAACAGCTTATATTTCAAGGAAGCCAAGCCATAATCATTTCATCAATAACATTAACTTGTCATTTCATTCAGGAAATATGAGGTAAGTTTTGATCTTAACTTTAAGAATACTAGGAGATTCTGGTTTTACTTATATTGTCTTATAAGTATACTTGCAGGATAATGTGGTCAATTTATAGGAAATGTCTCAGACTTATATTTCTCTGTGTATGTCATAAATATCTATCAAAAATAATAATTAATTAAGGGATGTGTATACTTTCCAAAAATCTTATCATGATGATACTATACTGTCTTTGATATTGGGGAAATTATGATGTCTTACAAAAAGAAAAAAAGGAAAGAAAATAAATGTATATGAACACCTATGTATAGAATATATAATATTAATAATACAAAGTATTTTCTTTCAAATAACTTAGATTATTGTTTTTTTCAAGATTGCGTAGGAAACACAAATGACTGAAATCAGTGGCAGGACCAATCTACTCAGTCAATGAGATGTTTGTGTTTGGTCACTTCCTGATAGTCCAGGGCCTAGGCCAGTCATGACCCCTGAATCATGCCGATAGTCAAATTTTACAGTTAATTTTCCTGCTTTTTCTTATGATGGTGATAATTATAAAATTAGCTTTTTCTTCCTTATCATTAAGAAAATATACTAGACTCATTTTTACTACCATTTAATAATAATAAAAAATTAAGCATCTCCCACTACATGAATTTATACTATTGCTAAATTTTTAAATATCTACATGTGCAACTGTAAAACATTGTATGTACAAAATGTATGAAAATTTGAAAATGTAAATATAAGGATTAACAACAACAAAAAAACACACAAATTCTTCCAGGGTCCTTAGGTGTGTATGTTCCACCTGGAGGCCACATATTGTGTGATCTACATGTCCAAATCTTAACCTACTAGAGGGGCATAGCTCACATCTCACATTCAACACCAAAACTTCCTTGGAGAACTCTGGCAAACATTTCCCTATCTATTCCAATCTTTATACTGCAAAAATTCTTTCATCACATTAAGTACAATTGGTTTTAAAACTAGCATTCTTTCACCCTGACTGGTGTGGCTCATTTGGTTAGAGTGTCCTCCTGTACACTAAGAGGTGATGGGTTCAATTCCCTATCAGAGTGGGGGAGAGGTGACCGAGTGATGTTTCTCTTTCAGATCAAGGTTTTCCTTTTTCTCTCTCCCTTTCTTTCTCTGAAATAAACTAAAAAATAAAATCTACATTAATAAAAGAGAAAAAATTGACCATCACTCCATTACACTCACCAGCCAATCAGGAGCAAGTATGCAAATTAACCCAACAAAGATGGTGGCAGCATGCAGCTGGAGCAAGCAGGAGACTTGGGTTGCCCCTAGTGATGGAGGAAGCCAAGCTACCTGCCCATCCTGGCCAGCCTTGGCCTCCACTCAAGGCTACAAAGTTTCAATTATAGAAGATAAATAAATCCCAGATACCTGCTTCCAGCCTGCCCTGATCTCTGCTCAAGGAGGTGCTGAAAAAGAAAAAAATGAGGGGCTGGGATCTTGGGTCACCAGGGTGTGTGGCCAGCCTGAAAACAGCCATAAACCCCTCACCCAGGGTGGCCAGACACCTCAGTGGGGACCCCCCCACCCTGAAGGGGGTGTGGCCAGCCTGAAAACAGCCCTCAGCCCCTCACCCAGGCTAGCTACACCCCCATGGACCGATCCCTGTAAATGGGAAGTCAAACATCCCTGAAGGGGTCCCAGGTTGGAGAGGGTGCAGGCTGGGCCGAGGGACACCCCCACCCGATGCACAAATTTTATGCACCAGGCCTCTAATTAAAAATAAACTAGCGCCAAGACAGGTTTGGCTCAGTGGATAGAGCGTCAGCCTGCAGACTGAAAGGTCCCAGGTTCGATTCTGGTCAAGGGCATGTATCCTGGTTGTGGGCACATCTGGACTGTGGGGTGTGCAGGAGGCAGCTGATCGATGTCTGTCTCTCATCGATGTTTCTGACTTTCTATCTCTCTTCCTTCCTCTCTGTAAAAAATCAATAAAATATATTTTAAAAATAAATAAAAATAAAAAATAAATAAATAAAAATAAAAATAAACTAGCATTCTTTCAACACCAAGATTAATGGTAACATCTTCAGTATAATATTTTTCTAGGTGTTAAAAATTAACTACATAATTTAGCACAAGTGAAAAGTCTTATTCATATAATTGTAAGATTGATTTTTCTTGGGGTGAAAAAGAAAGCACACAAAAATTTTGTCAATATCTTTTGCTAGTTTATAAGAGAAAATTATATGTTTGGGATAATTTGTATACAATTTTAACTGATGTTTTATTTTGAAAGAAATAAAGTTTTTATCTATAGTAACCAAAAGCTTTCAGAAGATTTTATATATGTCACTGGAAATGTTTGTATTTCATAAAAGAAATTCCCTATTTATGCAAAATAACATGGCAGATGACTTTTCTGGGAAAGAAAATTGTAGATTTTTTCAGGAATTATTCTATACATTTCAAAATCAAGCAAGAGTGAGCCCTTGGTTTGAGGAACAAAGCATAATATTAAGGATTATGGGTCAGACAAACCTGAGTTTGAATTCCACCTCTATCATTTTCTGGTTGTGAGTGACAGACAAGTATCCGTTACTTCTCTAAGCCTTAGTTTTTCTCATCTAAGAAGGGACCATCCTCATTATGTTACTTTTCTGCATTACAATAGGTAATGCATATAAAGCCATACTTTATAATATAAAGTGAGTGAGGGGTGCTAAACAGAAAGAACAATGCATTCAATCTCAAAATGCAACGAGTCAATTCCATGTTTGTGTGAGATACAGTAACTAGCTCGGGTCAAATAGGACTGTGTAAGAAAATGTTTTTTCCATGAAGAAATGCAAAGTATTCCTACAGGGACCCAATCCATTCCATTAGCTTCAGTAGCATCCTTTTCCAATCAACCAGACTAAACTGGCACAGAAGACTACTTAGTTGTAAGAAAAATTATGAGCCATATCACATTACTCAGAAAAAATAAAGCAACATTAAAACCATATTTTGATATATTTTTAACTTCATAAGGCTTTTTAGTGTCTATTATTTCATTTGAATCTGACAATACTACTGAAAAGATACCATTAACCATCATCTAGGCGTTAACAAAAATGTGAAATACGAGACACCACAAATAAAGCCTTTTGGTGAGAAGCCATCTGGTGAAACTAAAAATTTCTAATGTTTTACATTGGCTTTGAAAGGAAGCCTTTAATCATCTGTCATAAGAATCATTCAATCTCTCCAGAGTACTGGGCTTAGTCAAAAAAACAAACAAAAAAACAGAGGATGATTTAAGATGTATGTGAGCTATATAAATAATTGTTATCGGAGCTATTCATCAGTATGTGTTAGATCTTGTTGTGCAAAAGACAAAAGGAAATTTCATGCTGCCTAGATTTTTTTTCCCCACTGCAAATAATATTGGTTTTATTTTGAAGTGCCATCTATGTGTGTCTTATGGAAAGCCAAGTAAATTCTTTATGCAAACAGAAAAAAATATTGACGATAACAAACAAAGGTGGAAATTTCTACCTCTGATGTCACAGCTTTGTTTTGAGACGAGCAAATCTAAACTATGTGAAAAGAATAGGTCACCAAACATAAAATCCCCTGCCTCTGATGTGAAGCAGGCCCACAAGTCAGAAAGCATTTGAGTCATGCCCTATGTTATAATGACAAGCAGCTTTTTCTCAAGGCACTGAAAGGGAGCTTTGACCAAGGTTCAGACCTCATAAAACTGATAAATTAGATTTGAGCTGATTGCATTGCAAAAACACCCCAATTACTTCAGAAGTTAAAATATCACAGCTGCCATGTACAATGGGCATCAAGTGGCCTAAACAGACTTCAGCTATCATCTGTGGGGAAGAGCAGCAAGTGAATCCCTGCTTTAGAATACACACCATGATTTATTGGCACCCAAAGTTTGCTCTCAAATCCCTGTTCTTGGGCTATCTTTAGGACAGTTCACAACAAAATTGGTACTGAGTGCGACGTGCATAGCTTAAAAAACTGGTCAGTGATAACAGAGTTATTACAAAGCAGTAAAGGCCATCAGGTGGAGTTCAGTTGTGCAATAGAAGAATAATACTAGTATATAAAAAGGAACTATACATAAAGTATTACAGTGCTATACATAAAGTGTTTTAGTGTGTTAGAAGTGAAAATTTTCAACAAGACTAAGCATGTGTTATTATCATTTCAATCCATGGAGACTTACAGAGGTCATTTGATACAGCTAGGACAGGGAAGACTCAAGGTTTAAACTCTGTTCTGCTGTTTTGAAAGCTTTTACTCTGTGAAGTCAGTAAGCTCTTAAAAAAGTAGGAAGAAAGAAAAAATAGGGAAAAGGAGATTATTAACTGCCATAAAGATGCAAATTAGAAAAAAACAAAAGAGAAATAGGTATTCAAATCAATCGAGGAATAAAACACAACAAAAAAAAAATCAAATAGGGAGAAGGAAAAATGGCAGTAGAACAGATAGATGTGTCTCAAAACTTGTCCCAGAGCAGAAAGAGGGAACAGTTGAGGGTCACGTGGGGAGTATTTGTTGGCAAGTTGAGGGACAGCTATACTCTAGGAGAAGGTGTGGGACTGCTGGACAGGGCTCTCCTGACTGAAAAGCCCACATTGCTGCTGGGTTCCCTCCTGGAGCTGCCAGCTTGGACGCGGAGACCATGCCATCCTGAAGGGGAGGGTGGATGTTATTGGAAGCCTGAGAATCTACAACTGCGGCACCCTCTGAACAACTGCAAACCCCAGAACATTGGTCCCCAATGATGAAACATGCGGATTCAGAGGAGCTTTGCAATCCAGCACGCAAAGGTCAGATTTCACCTGGGATGAGGAAACAGAAATACATAACCAAACACCTGAAAAGGAGAGACCCTGGGGAGACAAAAACAGCCTGCATATGAGAGAAAAACAAGCATCACCAGAAAAGAAAATAAACAAAATGGAGGCAAGGATGTTGCCAGAGAAAGAATTCAGAGAAATGGTCATAAGGTGGCTGAAAAGAATGAAAGACAAATTTGACAATATGAGTAAGAACCAAGAGGAAATGAAGATGATCCACGAAGAAATGAAAAATGACATCACTGCTGTAAAGAACTCAACAGAAAGCATCAAAAGTAGGCTGAAAGAAGCAGAGGACCACATCAGTAAGCTAGAAGACAAGGTAGAAAACATAACCAAGTACTGCAGCTTCTAGAAAAAAATAAAATAAATAAAAAGCAAGAGGAAAGTCTAAGGGAACTTTGGGATAACATGAAACAAAACAACATCTTTATAATAGGGGTTCCAAAAGGAGAGGAAACTGAGCAAGGAATAGATAACCTATTTGAAGAAATAATGACAGAAAACTTCCCTAATAAAGAGAAGAAAAACCCACACAAATTCAAGAAGCTCATAGAGTTCGAAGCAAAATGAACCCCAAAAGAGCGACACTAATTAAATTGGGAAACACCAACGACAAAGTAAGAATCTTAAAAGCAGCCACAGAGAGACAGAAAGTTACTAAAAAGGATCCCCTATCAGACTAGTGACTGATTTCTTAACAGAAACTCTTCAGGCCAGAAGGAAATGGAATTAAATATATAAAGTCATGCAAAGGAAGAGTCTAAATCCAAGAATACTGTACCCAGCAAAGCTATCAATCAAACTTGAAGGTGAAATCAAGAGCTTTACAGACAAAAAAAGGACTAAGGGAATTTATTACCAAAAAACCAGCAATGCAAGAAATGCTAAAGGGTCTGCTATAAAAAAAAAAAGGAAGTGAAGAAGGAACACAGGGATAAAGAATAAAAAGGGTGACAAATAAGTAACTATCAATAATAACTTTAAATGTAAATGGATAGATTAAATGCCCCCATCAAAGACAGGGTAATTGATTGAATTAGAAAACATGATCCATATATCTGCTGTCTACAAGAAACTCACCTTAGAAAAAAAGGTGCACACAGACTGAGGGTGAAGGGATGGAAAAAGGTTTTTCAGGCAAATGGAAATGAAAAAAAAAAAAGCTGGGATAGCAATACTTATATCTGACAAATTAGATCTCAAAGTGAAGGACATAATAAGAGATAAGGAAGGCCACTTTATAAAACTAAAGGGAACAATCCAACAAGAAGAAATAACTCTGGTAAATACTGGTAAATACATACGTACCCAATACAGGAGCACCCAAATACATGAAAGAACTCCAGGAGGATATCAAAGAAGAGATTGAAAGCAATGTAATCACAGTAGGAGACTTGAATACCCCACTATCACTATTGGACAAATCCTCTAAAAAAAAAAAAACAGCCGAGACGGGTTTGGCTCAGTGGCTAGAGCGTCAGCTTGTGGACTGAAAGGTCCCAGGTTCGATTCCGGTCAGGGGTATGTACCTTGCTTGCGGGCACATCTCCACTGTGGGGCGTGCAGGAGGCGGCTGATCAATGTCTCTCTCTCATCAATGTTTCTGACTTTCTATCCCTCTCCCTCCCTCTCTGTAAAAAAATCAATAAAAAAATCAATAAAAAATTTAAAAAAAACAGGAAAGAAACATCAATCCTAAATGAGTCACTAGGCCAGATGGAATTAATTGACATCTTCAGAACATTTCACCCCAAAGCCTCACAATATACATTCTTCTCCAGTGCACATGGGTCATTTTCAAAGATAGACCATATGTTGGATCATAGGCAAAGTCTCTTCAAATTCAAGAAGATAGAAATCATATCAAGCATCTTCTCAGACCATTGTGGCATAAAACTGGAAATCAACTACAATAAAAACAATCCAAAGAAATCGAACACAAGGAGACTAAAGAGCATGCTATTAAACAATGACTGGGTTACCAGAGAGATTAAGGAAGAAATAAAAAACATCATGGCAACAGATGACAATGAAAACACAATAATCCAAAATCTATGGGACACAGTGAAAGTAATCTTCAGAGGGAAATTCATAGCTCTACAAGCCTACTGCAAAAAAAAAAAAAAACAAGAAACAATGGTAGTAAATTACTTAATCCTACAACTCAAAGAGTTAGAAAGAGAGCCACAAGAAAAGCCCAGTGTAAGCAGAAGGAAGGAAATAATAAAAATCAGAGTGGAGATAAACGACATAGAGACCAAAGAAAGAATGCAAAACATCAACAAAACCAAGAGCTGATTCTTTGTAAGGATAAAAAAGATTGATAAACCTCTAGTCATGCTCATCAAGAAGCAAAGAGGATCCAAATAAACAAAATCAGAAATGAAAGAGGTGAAATAACAACAGTCCCCACCGAAATACAAAGGATTGTTAAAAAATATTATGAACAACTCTATTCTAACAAATTAGACAATCTGCAGGAAATGGGCATATTCCTAGAAAAATATAACCTTCCAAAACTCAATCAGGAAGAATCTAAACATCTTAATAGGCCAATAACTATGGAAGAAATTGAAGCAATCATCAAAAAGCTTCCAGAAAATAAAAGCCCAGGGCCAGACGGCTTGACCAGGGCATTTTACCAAACCACCAAGGAAGAACTAAAACCTATCTTTCCTAGACTATTCCAAAAAATTCAAGAGGGAGGAAAACTTCCAAGTTCCTTCTATGAAGCCAGCATCACCCTAATACCAAAACCAGATAAAGACAAATTACAGGCCAATATCCCCCATGAGCATAGATGCTAAAATCCTCAACAAAATTCTAGCAAATCCGATCCATCATTACATCAAAAAGATCATACACCATGAGTAAGTAGGATTATCCCAGGAATGCAAGGATGGTAGAAAGTCTGCAAATCAATAAATGTGATACATCACATAAACAAATTGAGAGATAAAAAGCACATAGTCATATCAATTGATGCAAAAAAAGCATTTGACAAAATCCAACACCCTTTCTTGATAAAAACTCTCAACAAGGTAGGAATAGAAGGATCATATCTCAACATAATAAAAGCCATATATGATAAACCCACAGCTACTATCATACTCAATGGGCAAAAAAGTAAAACTATTTCCCATAAGAACAGGAACAAAACAGGGATGCCCACTCTCACCACTTCTGTTCAACATAACACTGGAAGTATTAGTCATTGCAATTAGACAAGAAGAAGAAATAAAGGCATCCAAATTGGAAAAGAAGAAGTAGAGATGTCCTTATTTGCAGATGACATGATATTGTATATAAAAATCCTTAAAGACTCCATCAAAAAACTAATAGACCTAATAAATAAATTTGGCAATGTAATAGGGTACAAAATTAACACCAAGAAATCTATCCTATTTCTATACTCTAGTAGTGAACTTACAGAAAGAGAGACTAAAAAAGCAATCCCATTTACCACTGCATCAAAATATTAAGATACCTAGGAATAAACTTAACTAAGAAGGTAAAAGACCTATATGCGGAAAACTATAGTACACTGAAAAAAGAGAGAGAGGAAGGCATAAACAGATGGAAGAACACACCATGTTTATGGATTGGGAGTCTCAACATCATTAAAATGTCCATACTACCCAAAGCAATCTATAGATTCAATGAACTCCCCATTAAAATACCAATGGCATATTTCACAGACCTAGAAAGAACTCTCCAAACCTTCATCAGGAATTAAAAAAAGACCCCAATTAGCCACAGAAATCCTGAGAAAGAAGAATAAAGTAGGTGGGATCTCAATACCAGATTTCAAGGTATATTACAAAGCAACTGTTATCAAAACAGCCTGGTACTGGCACAAGAACAGACATATAGACCAATGGAATAGAATAGAGAATCCAGATATCCACCTAAACCACTATGCTCAATTAATATTTGACAAAGGAGGCATCAACATACAATGGAGCCCAGACAACTTCTTCAATAAATGGTGTTGGGAAAATTGGACAGATACATGCAGAAAAATGAAACTGGACCACCAACTTACACCAAATACAAAAATAAACTCAAAATGGATACAGGACTTAAACATTAGACCAGAAACCATAAAAATACTAGAGGAATCCACAGGCAGCACAATCTCAGATATATGCCGAAAGAACTTCTTCACTGATACTACTCCAAAGGCAATTGAAGCTAAAGAAAAAATAAACAAATGGGACTACATCAAAATAAAAAGCTTTTGCACAGCAAAAGAAACCATCAACAAAACAACAAGAA
Source organism: Lasiurus cinereus (assembly GCA_011751065.1). Classification (NCBI taxonomy): domain Eukaryota; kingdom Metazoa; phylum Chordata; class Mammalia; order Chiroptera; family Vespertilionidae; genus Lasiurus; species Lasiurus cinereus. Next base: position 20,210,813 of record JAAGEH010000393.1, on the reverse strand, counting down.
AGCCCACTGCATGGGAGAACATATTTGCCAATGTTATCACTGATAAAGGTTTAATCTCCAACATCTACAGACAACTTATACAACTTAATAAAAGGAAGATAAATGATCTAATAAAAAAAAAAGCAACAGACCTAAATAGATCCTTTTTGAAAGACGACAGAAAGAAGGCCAAGAGACACATGAAAATATGTTCAAAGTCACTAATTATCCAAGAGATGTAAATCAAAATGACAATGCGATACCATCTCACACCTGTCAGAATGGCAATCATCACCAAATCAACAAAGGACAAGTGTTGGCGAGGATGCGGAGAAAAAGGAACCCTTATACACTGTTGGTGGGAATGCAGACTGGTGCAGCCACTGTGGAGAACAGTATGGAGTTTCCTCAAAAAACTAAAAATGGAGCTCCCATTTGACCCAGCAATCCCACTCTTAAGAATATATCCTAAGAAAGTAGAAACACCAATCATAAAGGATTTATGCTCCCTTATGTTCATAGCAGCACAATTTACAATAGCTACAATTTGGTAACAGCCTAGGTGCCTATCAGCAGATGAATGGATCAGAAAACTATGGTACATCTACACAATGGAATTCTATGCTGCCATTAAAAAGAAAGCATTCTTACCATTTGCAGCAACCTGGATAGAACTGGAGAGCATGATGCTAAGTGATATAAGCCAGTCAATGAAAGAAAAATACCACATGATCTCACTCACTTATGGATAAAAAAGAACATTGTAAACTGATGAACAAAAAGGTAGATACAGAGGCAGTGAAACATCAAACAGACTGTCAAGGAAGATTAAGGAGAGGTGGAGTAGATAAGAGATCGACCAAAGGACTTGTATGCATGCATATAAGCATAACCAATGAACACAGACACTGGAGGGTTGGGGTATGCCTGGGGGGTGGCAATGGGAAGATATGTATACATGTAACACAATAAAAAAAAATGAAAAGCTTTTTCACTGCAAAAGAAACCAGCAATAAAACAACAAGAAAGTGCACTGTTTGGGAGAACATATTTGCAAATGTTATAACTAATAAAGTTTTAATCTCCAACATCTGCAGGCAATTTATACAACCTAATAAAAGGAAGATAAATGATGCAATAAAAAAATGGGCAAGGGACCTAAATAGAATCTTTTTGAAAGAAGACAGAAGGAAGGCCAGGAGATACATGAAAACATGCTGAAAGTCACTAATTATCTGAGAGATGCAAATCAAAATGACAATGGGATACCATCTCACACCTGTCAGAATGGCAATCATCAACAAATCAACAAACGACAAGTGTTGGCGAGGACGCAGAGAAAAAGGAACCTTTATGCACTGTTGGTGGGAATGCAGACTGGTGCAGGCACTGCAGAGAATAGTATGTAGTTTCCTTAAAAAACTAAAAGTGAAACTCCCATTTGACCTAGTAATCCCACTCCTAGTAATATATCCTAAGAAACTAAAAACAACAATCAGAGAGGATTTATGCACCCCTATGTTCATAGCAGCACAATTTACAATAGCTAAGATTTGGAAACAGCCTAGGGCACCCATCAGCAGATGACTGGATCAGGAAAGTATGATACATCTACACAATGGAATACTATGCTGCCATAAAAAGCAGGAATTCTTACCATTTGCAGCAATCTGGATAGAACTGGAGAGCATGATGCTAAGTGATATAAGCCAGTCAATGAAAGAAAAATACCACGTGATCTCATTCACTTATGGATAAAAAAGAACATTGTAAACTGATGAACAAAAAGGTAGATACAGAGGCAGTGAAAAATCAAACAGACTGTCAAATTACAGTAGGAAGGTTAGGGAAAGGTGGGGTAGATAAGAGAAGGACTTCTATGCATGCATATAAGCATAACCAATGGATACAAGACACTGGGGGGAGGTGAGAGCATGTATGGGAGTGGGGTGGAGAGGGCCAATGGGAAGATATGTACACATGTAATACATTAATTAAAAAAAAAAAAAGAAAGAAAAAGCCAAACAGGAAGTTCTGCCAGAAGATCCTGTTGAAGGTGAAGGTATTTGTTGCTTTTCTTCTCTCTGGATTCCCAGGGCTTACGCTGCCATGACTGGGAATGAGGATGAAAGCCTTGGTTGTGTTTTCACTTATTATAACTTCCTCCCAAAATAAAACAAACATTCTCTAGCCTGTATCTTTTTATTCTCACCCAAAAATGAGCATCTAATTGTAGAAGTTATGACCCGTTATTGAAAGACTTTTAACAATAAAGATACATTTTTAAAAAGATTATTCTAAAAACATAAAAATAAAGAAGGCTGCTTAACCATAGTAATGATAAATTACACTTTCCAATATCCTACTGAAAAGCAGTTAGACCTAGCATCCTCTCTGAATCTTGGGAATATCCTGCATTTAACAATCCACCGTGGATTACATGATGAAGTTCTATATCATCAGATCTGCTAACTAGGATCTATAGGCTCAGGAGGTTTTGCTTTGAAACCACCACAATGGAAGAGACTCTAGTACTGAAATATCAATGAGTATCTCATCCTCTTGCTCCGAGTCTTTGGATGAACTTCGCTGTTGTGAGAAGTAACTTTCTTGCCACTTGTAAACAAACAAGGGAAGAAAGATCAGTGATGTCCTAATAGTTGCCCCCTCTCTGCTGCTTTCTCCGATGCCATGGGCTTGTTCTAGGGATATAAAGATGAAACAGATCATCATGAAAATCTTCTTTTTATTTAGGTCTAACCTTAATTCTAAAAATCAAATATCAAAGATCATAAAACTTTTCTTTTTTTTTCCTCTGATGACTCTAACATGACTTGGCATTTTTCATAGACTGTTTCAGTTTTGCCTCAAGAAGGACAAACCCTTTGATTCATCTCAAAAAATAAGAGGATTTACTAAAATTTGTAATATTTTATAACAATCCAGTACTGTACAATAGAGAACGTATTAAAGATTTTAAAGTGTACAATGTTCAAACAATGTCAGAGACGTAGAGATGAGCCTCTAGGGGCATTTTCCATAATAAATGGGAGGTGTGCTGCCAAAGCTGGAAAAAAAAGTATCACATGTTTGTGAAAGATGTAGTTCAGCTGCTACCTTGACAACAAAACCGAGCACATTAGCGACCTAAGGGACTGCAGATATACCTGCTATTGTTTGACACAGAAATGAACTGGACACTTACTAAACATAGAGCAGGTGCAGAAAAACCCAGCATTGTCCTCTCTGAAGCGTGGGTTCAGGTGGAAACAGAGCTTATTGAAAAGGGCATATAACATATAAGAGCACATAATAAGTATATGCTATCTAACAGTAGGTAGAAAAACCAGGAGAGGGAAAACTCAGACAACAAAAATATAGAAAAACAGATATCTGCACATTAGCCTTGAGGTGATCATGCAAATCACTTGAGCTTCTGAATAGAACTCAGTGTGCCTTAAATATATATACATATATTTCAAGTGAAAAATAAAATGTGGAACTGTGACTGGGACTGAAGTCACCCATGTGTCTGCCAAATTTCTCCACATCAATTTGCTAACATCTGTCTGGTATATATTTTTTAATGTTTTTATGTAGTATGGTGACCCAAAAAAAGAATGGTATTTAGAGAACACAAACAAGAGGTATTAGTATTTCAAGTTTGTTCAAAATCTTTGGGCACTCGACTGTCACCCCTCTCTCCCCCACTTCCTAGCCACTGCCTTCTCCACTTTCTTAGTGTCCTCTATGGAATTTTATATTATTGGAATATTCTATTGTATGCACTTCCCCTTAACTTCTAGATCAAAATGTAAAATATTTCACTCATGTCAACTAAGAATACTGATGAAAATAACTTCACAACATCATCCTAAATCCAGAAGGCTCATGAATCATTACCCTTAGAAAGACATGGATACCCAGGGAATATTTTTATGCAAGCAGTCACACTGGGAGGTCAGCATTCCTACTGAGTGCTGTTCCTTCTGTAAAAGTTGGGTTTGTTTTTGCTGGCTCAGTAAAATGGTATTTTAGTGGAACCCCAATTGAGGTGAAAAGCATTGAGTTCTGTGCTATTTAGAATCCCTCTAAATGTTTCATAATCAACTAATTAATGCTCAACACACATGTGGCTCTTTAGGTACTATTCCATCTTTATTTTTGTTTTAAACACATTCGATTTTCTGTGAAGTAATCCGGTCTAATAATCCTTTCTAATAAAAGAGCAATATGCAAATTGACTGTATCTCCACTACACTCACCAGCCATGCCCACCAGCCAATCAGAATGAGTATGCACATTAACCCAACCAAGCCCTCTATGGCCATAGAGAGAGTAAGAGAGAGGCTTCTGTTTAAGGCAACAAAGTTTCAATGCCTTGCAAGCAGAACGCTTGGCTCTGCTTCAGCCTACAAAGTTTCAATTGTAGAAGATAAATAAATCCCAGATACCAGGGCCTCCAATTGGGCCGCTGGGGGGAGTGGCTGGCCTGCAAATGACCACTGGCCTCTCACCCAGGCCATGTCACGCCCCAAGAGAACACCCATCCTGATTCAGGATACCCTTCAGGGCAAACCAGTTGGCCCCCACCCATGTACCAGGCCTCTATCCTATCTAATAAAAAAGTTATATGCAGATTTCCCATCACTCCAACACACAAGATGGCTGCCCCCATGCAGTCAAAAGATCCTGCCCCCATGTGGACACAAGATGGCCAGCAGGAGAGGGCAGTTAGCAGGGACCAAGCCTGCGAGGGAGGGCAGTTGGGGTGATCAGGCCTGCAGGGGAGGGCAGTTAGGGATGAGTAGGCCCACAGGGTAGGGCAGTTAGGGGCAAAGAGACTGTCAGGGGAGCAGTTAGGCATCAATCAGGCTGGCAGGGGAGTGGTTAGGAGGTGATCAGGATGGCAGGCAGAAGCAGTTAGGGGCAATCAGGAAGGCAGGCTGGTGAGCAGCTGGGAGCCAGCAGTCCTGGATTGTGAGAGGGATGTTCAACTGCCTGTTAAGGTACAATCCAAGTAGGGGCCTGTGGTGGCATTCAGATATCCCTCAAGGAGTCCCAGATTGGAGAGGGAGCAGGCTGGGCTGAAGGACATTACTGCCCACCCCCTTACCCCGTGCACAAATTTCATGCACCAGGCCTCTAGTCAATAAATAACAACACTGCACATAAATCCAGGAATTAATGTCCGAAGTACCTGGAATTGACTAGTAGTCTATCCTCCCTGAACTCTACCCTTCACATGCACTACAAATTCATGTTCAAGAATTTAAGGGGTCCGGTACATTCAGATCTAGAGTTTATATAAGGGGTCTTGAAGAGACAAAAAACAGGATAGGATTGCCAGATAAAGTACATGTTGCCCAGATGAATCTGAATTTCAGATAAACTCAGAACCTGTATAGAAATTGGCAACTGTTCATGAGCATATTCCAAAAGAATTAAGCCTTATTCCTATAGCAGGATGGGTAGGTACACTTTCAGGTGCACTTTCAGGGAGAACCTGTGGAGTTGCACTGCCCACTTGCCAGCTGATAACCTGTGACTCTCCCAGAGGAAGCCTGGCAGCAATCAACTTGTGAGCCAATGAAAATGAACTAATATACCATCTTGCACATGTACAATTGTTTGTTGATTATCACATAGATTGTTTTCTACAAATTAAGAATGGAAAGGCTTTCCAAGGTAAAAATATGAAAAACAACTATTTTCTTGTCTACATATGCCCTTAAGGTTCAACAAATTCATATATAATTGTGCATCTACTCTTGAATCTCTCTGCTCACTTAAATGATGCTACTAGCCAGTACTAGAAATGATAGAGATCATTCACTAACTAGGGACTCAGAACAGACTCTTATCATCTAATCAAGTCCCATTGATTATTCTTTCTAAGTTATCTCTAAATTCATTCCTTTTTACATCCCCACAGCTTTTCTCTTTATCTCTTTACCTCTTATTTGCATTATTGCAAGTCTAATTTATAGGTTTTTAGTCTCTTCCTCTTATCTATTTACTATGAAAATAATAAATAAAAACTAATCACATCACTCTTTCTTTAAATGCTGACAATTTCTCCCCCAAGGTATAGGAGATTAACCCATCAGGGCCTTTTCTAAGTGACAAGGTTGAATGTTCTGGCTCTTGAAAGTTGAATAGGACCATGGGATTTGCTGACCAAGGGTTATATCACCCAGGACCACTGTCCTCAATTCTCCAAAGTGCTTACTCTCATCATGATTTGATATCATATTCATCTTTCTACTCTCAATGTTTAGCCCAATGGGGCACATAGTAGATATTGGAGACAGTATATCATAGGAGACTAGAGAAACCATCTATATAAAAATGTTTCAGGTGTAGAGGATCTGCCTAATACATAGTCACAAACAGCCAAAATGAGGAGACAAAAACAAAATAAAACAAAAACAAAAAAATACACACACACAAAAAAAACCTCCAAATGAAATAATTGGAGTATTCTCCAGAAGAGATAATTAAAGCAGAGATAAGAAATTTATCTGAAACAGAGTTCAGGGTAGTGATGTAAAGATGCTCAATAGCATGAAAAAAAGATATATTAACTATGAAAAAAGAACAATCTGAGATAAAGAATGACTTAGACAAATAAAGAACACATTGAAAGAAATACACAACAGATTAGAGGTCAGCAGAGGTCGGCAAACTCATTAGTCAACAAAACCAAATATCAATAGTACAATGATTAAAATTTCTTTTGAGAGCCAAATTTTTTAAACATAAACTTCTTCTAATGCCAGTTCTTCAAAATAGACTCACCCAGGCCATGGTATTTTGTGCAAGAACCACACTCAAGGGGCCAAAGAGCTGCATGTGCCTCACAAACTACAGTTTGCTGACCACAGGATTAGGGGATGCTAAGGATTGAATCAGTGAATTACAAGATAGAGTTGAAAATATCAATCAGAGAACCAAAAAGAAAAAAAAAACAATTAAAAAACAGGAGGATAGCTTAAGAGAGCTGTGGGATGTAACAATATTAGAATAACAGGTGTGCCAGAAGAGGCAGAAAGGGAAAAGGAAATAGAGGACATGATTGAAGAAATAATGGCAGAAAATTTCCCTAACCTGGTAAAGAAAAAAGTCACACAAGTTCAGGAGGCACAGAGAACCCCAAGCAAGAAGGACCCGAACAGGCCCACATGTAGACACACCATAATTAAAATGCCAAAAATTAAAGACAAAGAGAATCCTAAAGGCAACAAGAGAAAAGAAAATTGTTACTTACAAAGGAGTTCCCATAAGGCTGACACTTGATTTCTCATCAGAAATTCTACAGGCCAGAAGGGAATGGCATGAAGTACTCAGGAAATGGAAAACAAGGATCTGAGACCAAGATTACTATATATAACAAGGCTATCATTCAAAATAGACGTTCAAATAAAGAGTTTCCCATACAAAAAATGGCAAAAAGGAATACATCACCACCAAGCCAGCATTGCTAGAAATGCTAAAGGGTCTGTTGTAATGAGAAGAAGAAACAGAAAGAGAAACTTGGCCATACAAAATTAAAATTGCAATAAATAAGTACCTATCAATAATAATCCTAAATGTAAATGGATTAAATGCAACAATCATTTAATCCATTGTAGCTGAATGGATACAAAAACATGACTCAACTATATGTTGTCTACAAGAGACCCACCTCAAAACAAAAGACACACACAGGATGAGAGTGAAGGGATGGAAAACTTTTTTCCATGCAAATGGAAAAGAAAAAAAAAAGCTGGAGTAGCAATACTCAATCTGACAAAATAGACTTTAAAATGAAGGCCATCACAAGAGACAACAAAGGTCACTATGCAATATTACAAAAGGATATAATCCTGGTAAACATATATGCACCCAAACATATATGCTATATTTGGTGACCTTTGTTGTCTCTTGTGATGGCCTTCATTTAAAGTCTATTTTGTCAGATATGAGTGTGTATGTATATATGTATACACACACACACACATACACACACATACTTCTAGAGGACTTTAACAGAGAGATCAAAAACAATACAATCATTGTAGGGGACTTTAACACTCCTGTGACTTCACTGCAAAGATCTTCCAGACGAAAACTTAACAAGGAAACAGAGACTCTAAAGGACACATTGGATCAAATGGATTTAATTGACATCTAAAGAACGTATCACCCCAATGCAGCAGAATATATGTTCTCGAGAGCACATGGGTCATTCACAAAGATAGGTCACATATTAGGACATAAAACAAGACTCTACAAGTTCAAAAGATTGAAATAACATCAAGCATCTTCTCAGATCACAGTGGAATGAAATTAGAAACCAAATATAGTAAAAACACCGCAAAACATTCAAACACATGTAGTTTAAATAGCATGTTATTAAACAATAAATAGATTACCAACAAGATCAAGAAAGAAATAAAAAACTTCCTGGAAACAAATGAAAATGAACACAACAACACAAAAGTCTCTGGGACACAGCAAAAGCAGTCCTGAGAGGGAAATTCATACCCCTACAAGCATATCACAAAAAAAAAAAAAAAAGAAAAATCAGCAATAAACTATTTAACCCTACAACTTAAATAAAGATAACAACAAGAAAAGATAAGAATAAGCAGAAGGAAGGAAATATGCCAACAAGCTGGACAATGTGAATGAAACAGACAAAATTCCTAGAAAAATATAATCTCCCAAGACTGAATCAGAAGGAATCAGGAAACCTGAATAGGCCAATAACAACTGACGAAATAGAGGCAGTAATCACAAAAACTCTCACTAAACAAAAGCTCAGGTCCCAACAGCTTCACAGGGGAGTTTAACCAAACATTCAAAGAACTAACGCCTATACTCCTCAAACTATTTCAGAAAATCCAAGAGGAAGGAACACTTCCAAACTCTCTTTCTGAGGCCAGCATTATCTTAATTCCAAAACCAGGTAAAGACTCTACAAAGTATATCCCTGATAAACATAGATGCTAAAATCCTCAATAAAATATTAGCAATAACATCCAGCAATATATTAAAAATATCATACAATATGACCAGATGGGATTTATTCCAGGGATGCAAGGCTGGTACAATATTTGTTTTTAAAAAATGTTTCAAATTAACTTGCTAGGTCTGCTATATTTTCAGTTGAAAGCCTTTCTACTATTGGTTCATGAACTTAACTCTATCTTGCTGTGCTATAGCCAAACTATCTCTGGGCATCAAGAATATTTATAGAGCACTAGCTGGTTTGACTCAATGTATGGAGCATTGGTCTTCGGACTGAAGAGTTTGATTCTGGCCAAGGGCACATGACTGGGTTGCGGGCTTGATCCCCAGTAGGGGGCATGCAAAAGACAGCCAATCAAGGATTCTCTCTCTCTCTCCCTCTCCCTTACTCTCTAATATATATATGTTTATAGAGAAACCAAGATGGCGGCATAGGTAAACACCTAAACTGCTTGCCTCACATAAAAATATCAAAACTACAACTAAAACACAAAATGGACACCATCCAGAACCACAGGAAAGCTGGCTGACTGGAAATTCTACAACTAGAAGGAAAGAGGGAAGTACATTGAGAATCAGAGGAGCTGCAAGAGGCAGAGGTATGGAGACATGTGAGCACATAGAGAGGACAGGTGTCTGAGTGCACAGGTGGCTGAGTTGCAGGGCTGGTTTTCTAAAGGGAGAGGAAGGGAGACAGAAGCTCCCAACTGCGCAGAACTCCAGTTTTGGGAGAGTTTCTGGAAACCCAGATTCATTCAGGGAGAAACTGGACTATTAGGAAAAGAGAAAGCACACTGGGATGGAAGCTGCGGAGGCATAGGTCTGGAGGCACACAAGTACAGAGACTGCTGAATGCACAAGTGGCTGAGTGCGTGACTGGCTTTCTAAAGTGGGAGGGAGGGAGATAGAAGCTCCCGACTGTGCTAAACTCCAGTTCCAGGTAAATTTCTGGGAACCCAAACACATTCAGAGAGAAACTGGAATGTCAGGAAAAGAGAAATCACACTGAGACTTAGGAGATCTGTGGAGGCAGAGGTCTGGAGGCACCTGAGTAAAGAGAAGACTGACTGCTGAGTGCACAGGCGACTGAGTGCACAGCTGGCTTTCTAAAGCGTGAGGGAGACGGAAACTCCTAACTGTGCTGAACTCCAGTTCCGGACAAGATATTGGGAACCCAGACTCATTCAGGGAGAAACTGGGCTCTCTGGCAGCAGGCAAAACTCGAGGGTGGCTCTCTTTCAGAGGTGCTTACAGCAATTACCGAGGAACACTGAAACTCAGGTGCTTCATAGGGCAGGGCTTATGGGAAGCCAAGGCTGTCTGCTCCACCCTGAGACTCTGCCCCATCCAAGCTGAGCACAGAAGCTTTTGTAATTTTGCAAGTTTTGTCCTATAAGAACTTCCAGCACAGAAGTTCTCCCAGCATAGACACAGCTGATCCTCATAGCCAATTGGCCTAGAGGTCAATTCCTACCAGTGATACCAACAATAATCAAGGCTTAATTACAACAAGGCTGTACACACAGTCCATAAAGGGGTGCACCAAGATTTCCCATTTCAGGTAACTAGGGAGGCTAAGTCACTGGGCCCTTTAGGATACCTACCACACAAAGCTACTCTACCAACTCAGGGAAGCAGCCAAAATGCAGAGACAAAGAAACAGATCAAAAATGAAAGAAATGGACGAAAACAAATACAGTGGTACCTCGAGATACGAGTTTAATTCGTTCCGTAACCTGGTGGCATGGGAAACTATGAAACGCTCGAGTCACTGGTGGATCGTGTGCAGCCGGCCAATCCGAGCGATTACTCCTATCTCAAATGTTGCTCATATTTCAAAGCAAAAATCGCTTGCTCGACGGCTCATATCTCAAAAATCTCATATGTTAGGGCACTCGTATCTCGAGGTAACTGGATATAAAGTTCAAAACCACAGTTATAAGGTTTTTTAAGAATTTCCTAGAAAAGGCCGAGAAATTTAGTGAGACCCTTGAGGATATGAAAAAGACCAACTAGAAATTAAACATACACTGGCTGAAATAAAAATATTATACAAAGACCTAACAGCAGACCAGAGGAATTCAAGAATTAAGTCAAAGTTTTGAAATACAAAGAAGAAAAAAACCAAGGGAAAAACAAAAAGAAAAAAATTCCAAAAATTTGAAGATAGTTTAAGAAGCCTCTGGGACAACTTCAAGCGTACCAACATAAGAATTATTGGGATGCCAGAAGAACAGAAAGAGCAAGATATTGAAAACCTATTTGAAGAAATAATGACTGAAAACTTCTCCCACCTGCTGAAAGAAATAGACTTACAAGTCCAGGAAGCACATAGAACCCCAAACAAGAGGAATCCAGAGGACCACACCAAGACACATCATAATTAAAATGTCAAGAGCAAAAGACAAAGAGAGAATATTAAAAGCAGCAAGATAAAAACAGATAATTATCGATTTTCAGCTGATTTCTCAACAGAAATTATGCATGACAAACGGAAGTGGAAAGAAATATTCAAAGTGATGAATAGCAAGAACCTAAAACCAAGATTATTCTACCCAGCAAACCTATCATTCAAAATTGAAGGTCAGATAAAGAGTTTCACAGACAAGAAAAACCTAAAGGAGTTCATCACCACCACACCAGGATTATATGAAATCCTGAAAGGTATTCCTTAAGAAGAGGAAGAAGAAAAAGGTAAAGATAAAAATTATGAACAACAAATACATATCTATCAAGTGAATCTAAAAATCAAGTGAATTAAAAATCTGATGAACAGAATAAACTGGTGAATATAAAAAAATCAGGGGTATAGAAAGGGAGTGGACTGACAATTCTGAGGGGGGAAAAGTGTGTGGAGGGTAGGGGAAGAGACTGGACAAAAATCATACACCTATGGATGAGAAAGGGGGTGAGGGAGGTAAAGGCAGAGGATGGGGTGGGAACTCGGTGGAGGAGAGATATGGGAGAAAAAAGAGGAACAATTGTAATAATTAGAACAATAAAGATTTGTTAAATTAAAAAAAAGAAAAGACCTAATGATAAATCATAATGAGATATTTGGAATGAGCTAATATAATTTATAATGAGTTAAAATATTCAACCTGAAAAAAAGGAATAGTTATAAAAAGAAGCTTTGACTAGGTCCTAGGACATCCATCAGACTTGAAATCTGTATGATTCTATTTTTCCTGTATGTATAATTGACAATAATTTGAGTATTATACACAACCACAGAGATTATCAAACAGGCTAGTGATAATTCCCCTCCAGGCACTTCCTATTCTTTTTGGGCTTGCTTTTGACTCCTTTCTTTGCATGTAATATTCCCACCACTAGGTGTCCTGAAAGTAGGCATCCCTATATGTGCAGCACCAGCAGAAAACCCAGTAGAATCAGAGCTCTCTACCCTCATCTGTGCTGACTTAGAGTATTATCAGGAACTTAGTAATAAATTTAACAATGACTATTTTTGATAATTTCTTTCATTGTGCTTCCTATTACTCTGGATACATGGAATTGAGCTCTAAGAAATTTGCTTGTAAAACAGAGATAGACAACAATTTTTAAAAATATATATTTTATTGATTTTTTACAGAGAGGAAGAGAGAGGGATAGAGAGTTAGAAACATCGGTGAGAGAGAGACATCGATCAGCCGCCTCCTGCACTTCCCCTACTGGGGATGTGCCCGCAGCCAAGATACATGCCCTTGACCGGAATCGAACCTGGGACCTTTCAGTCCGCAGGCCAACACTCTATCCACTGAGCCAAACCGATTTTGGCTAGACTACAATTTTTGAGGGCACTTTTATCTGTGATTCCATGATTGTAAACACATTCTGTCTGCCATCTTGCAGTTGCCTACTGATGGTAATAAGGGAAAAAGTGAAAGGAATTCATAATACAGTGGTACCTCGAGGTACGAGTTTAATTCATTCTGAAACCTTGAGGCGTGGGAAACTATGAGATGCTCGAGTCGGGGTAAACTGGTGGGTCGTGTGCAGCTGGCCGATCCGCATGATTACTCCTATCTCAAGTGTTGCTCATATTTCAAAGCAAAAATCGCTCGCTCGACAGCTTGTATCTCAAAAATCTCGTATGTTAGGGCACTCGTATCTCGAGGTACCACTGTATTAATATATGATGAGCAGCATATCATTAATCAAAAGATGGTGAGGAGTGAGAAACAAATTTCTAGAACTATGACTGGCATTTCTTTATGACTAAATGTTCTTTCAACATCATTTTAGTTTTAAAAAAGCATATTTGGAAAGCTAAGATAAATTTTCATAAATATCCAAAAATGCATTTTTTTCTAATTAGATATTTATGATACGTTTATATAAGTGAATATAATCTAATTTGGGACACAAAGGCTTCTGTTGGAAGAATTTTTAAAAATAATGATATGTAAAATGCCTAAAACACGAAGAAGGAACAATAATATAAGACAAAATAAGTGTGTGTGGGGGTGAACAATTCAGAAATATTTCCTTTATAATGTTTTATTAACTACACAATTACTTTATATTTCACCAAAAAAACAGGAGGTGAATAAATCTCATCATGAAAAAATTTCTTCTTCTGACTAAGCTCAGGAATTCAGAAATGATAAATGTCAAAGGTCAAAACATGTTTCTTTTTCGAGCAGGAGAGATTGGTCACAATCTGATGTTCTGTTGCAATAGCTTCATGGCTCCCTTGCCAAAGGACTGATGTATATTTAATCACTTTATCTAATGGATGTGATTTCTCAAGTCATAGTTACCCATTAGGAAAGCTCTTGCTCTGGGTTCAGCTGAGCACTCTGATTGCATTTCCTGACTTTGTGGTTTCAGAAAGGCCAACTTAGTGAAGAATTCCCTGGCTGATCCATCTGCCTTTGCTAGGGACAAGTGAATACAACATGGCCATCCATGTCATTAAGCTTGGGGGTTGGGTGCAAGTATCACGTGGATTCAGTGTGTCCAAACCTTTTGAACCCGGAGCCCATATGGTTAAGTTAAAATAAATAAAATATTTATTTTTTCCCAAATGCTTTTTCCTTCCTGATTGGAATGGAAACAAATCTCATTTTGAAGTTTTAAGGGATTACTATGAAGCAGCTGATACTACTACCTAAGAATATGCTTACATGCCAAATAATACAGTGACACTTAAAACATGTTTTGTTTTTTTCATTCCAGTATATGATATATTTTTGTTAGTATTATAAGACAGAGTAAAAAAATTTGAGGACTGGACTCCATTACAAATATTCTTCCCCACTCTCCTTACTCGGCATGATGTTAAGGGACATGTACAATGTGGAAACTATACTTGACATTGCTAGCAAATAAACCTATACCTGTAAAATTGAAGAAAAACTGCTAACTTGGAATATTGGTAAGTTTTCCTATAATTTGAACATAGTATTACACAGCCTTACTTATGATAGCTTAATAGAAAATTTAAAACAGTTGAACTCATACTGATTTAGATCCCTTCTGCCTAAATAAATACATAAATAAAATTTAAAAAATCCTCTATAGCTGACCACTAACTCTCATGTCTCTGTTTGGCATATAAACGTTTCTACTCCGGTGGTGACAGCTTCTTTTCTTCCCCCATCCAGTCTACATTCCAGATACATTACTCTACATTTCATTTCCCCAAAGGGCAGCCAGATATTTCTATGATTCTTGCCTTCTCATGATGTTCTTTCTGTCCAAATAGTTTCCATGATCCTGATCACCCAATTACTTCTCTTTTAATATGCAGCTCAACATCTCTTCTATTAAGAGATCTGACCTTATCTCCTCCCCTCTTTACCTCACATATAAATTAAACTACATCAGCTTCTTCTTATCTGTCTGCTTTGGGCTCCCATATACTCAACAGCACAGGTTTTTTTGTTTGTTTGTTTTTACCATAGTTCCAATAATGCCTCATTTCTGCCATCAGTCTCTATGCTTTTTTTCAGATAAACTCCTCAGAAAGGAAATTTATCTCAGCTATCATTTATATCCAGTGTGTACCATGATATCTGGACATCACAGAAACCTGTTAAACACTTGAGGAATGATGACTTCTCCTAATCCAAACACCTGAACAAGTAAGCATCTTGTCCTAAAGATAACATGTATGTCACACTGATTTGTAAGCAAATTTTATTACTTAACAAAATTACTTAAGATTTTTCAATATTCTGAGAGTACCTTCAAATACTTATAATACACAATAGCTATCATTGGCTTTACATCAGAAACATTTTTTAAATTTATGGCACTCTCAATTGTTCTTTTTCTCCTCATTGAAAAAATTAAAACATGTTCAGAAAAAAAACACACAATTCCTAAAACTTATAGGCAGATGTGTACAAGAAATATAAAAGTTTTGCTGTTATAATCTGTTTCTCATTTTAATTACACCAAAATAAAGACTACTATCCATCTGCTTAGGGTTAATTAAAGCAGCTTTCTACAAACCATAAAGAGTAAAGTCAAAAGCTTGATCAGATGGATGAGAAGGAAAACCAATATGGTGGACACCAACTAATTAAACTTTAAAATTCCCTAATTCTGAATTATACTCGTCACAGCAATAGTCACAGTAGAAATTAAAAATCCACTGTGATATTTTTCCATTTTCACTAATACTCATGCACCCCAAAACTGAAAACATCTCATTTGAAATATATATTTGTTTAAGGACAAATCAACAAATGTTTGGATATCTAACAAAGTGATAAATTACACAGTTATTTTAGAGACACATGCACAAATACCGTACTTGATTAATCCTAATTTAATTTTTGCCATTAAACAACAAAGTTTATTTAATAGTTTGTAGGTAAATAACAGGGTCAAATTAGAGAGGAAACATTTTTTTATCATTAAATCCAAGATACAATCCTTTGCAGAAAGTTTAGCACAAAACGAAATTGGGGTTATTAATATAGTTGAAAATACATATAGCACATTTTCATTGGCAAAAAAATTGGAAAGTCTTGAAAAGGATAAAGCATAAAATAAACCTATTCAAAGAAAATTACCGAAATTTTGAGCTATTTATTTTGTCTTTTTACGTACAAACAGAAAGCCAAAAGTTTTCCAAAAAGGCTATAATAAGTTATGTTCTCTCTGGTATCCTATCTAATAAAAGAGTACTATTCAAATTGACCATACCTCTGCTACACCCCAAGCCACGCCCACCAGCCACGCCCACCAGCCAATCAGATTGAGTATGCAAATCAACACAACCAAGATGGCTATGGCCACAGAGAGCAGGAGGGAGGCTTGGGTTGCCCGTGGCAATGGAGGAAACCAAGCTCTCTGCACACCCTAGTCTGCCAAGGCCCCACTTAAGGCAACAAAGTTTCAATGACTGTAAGCAGAAGGCTTGGATCTGCTCCAGGCTACACAGTTTCAATTGTAGAAGATAAATAAATCCCAGGTACCAGGCCTCCACTTGGGTTGCTGGGGGACCTAGCCAGCCTGAAAACCACCACAAGCTCCTCGCCCAGGCCACCCCACATCCCAAGGGAACATCCACCCTGATCCAGGACACCCTTCAGGGCAAACCAGCCGGCTCCTACCCATGCACCAGGCCCCTATCCTATCTAATAAAAGAGTAATATGCAGATTGACTATCAATCCAACACACAGATGACTGCCCCCATATGGTCAAAAGATCCTGCCCCCATGTGGACACAAGATGGCCACCACAAGATGGCCAGCAGGGAGGGCAGTTGGCAGGGACCAGGCCTGCAAGGGAGGGCAGTTGGGGGTAATCAAGCCTGCAGGGGAGGGCAGTTAGGGGTGACCAGGCCTGCAGGGCAAGGCAGTTAGGGGTGACCAGGCCCACAGGGGACAGCAGTTAGGGGCAAATAGACTGGCAGCGAAGCAGATAGGCATTAATCAGGCTGGCAGGGGAGTGGTTAGGGGGTGATCAGACTGGCAAGCAGAAGCGGCTAGGGGCAATCAGGAAGGCAGGCAGGTGAGCAGCTGTGAGCCAGCAGTCCTAGATTGTGAGATGATGTAGGATCAGGCCTAAATGGGCAGTTGGACATCCCTCAAGGGGTCCCAGATTGGAGAGGGAGCAGGCTGGACTGAAGGATACCCCTTCCCTCTGCACAAAATTTGTGGAGTGGAAATATATTTTTCCACACCAGCACAATATTAACTATAGTAAATTTTAAAATGCTTCCCAAATTGATGGGGAAAAAGTTTCTTTTAAAATGTGCAATACATGGGACATTCCTGTTTCTTATTTGATGAATCTGTTTCTTCTTGTGGTCTTTTTCCTAATGGGGATTTCATCATTTCCTTCTTTGCTACGCTAAGGTATTGATTCCTTTTCACAAAAGTTTCCATTTATTTATTTGCCATTTTTAAAGTTTTTATCTTTGGTAAACCTGTTTTTTTTTAATAAAAAGAAATCATAATTACTACTTAACAGAACTATGCAGTTACTTTATAATTAAAATATTCACACTTTTGTGCATATATATTTTTTCCTATTATAAGAATAGAATTTTATCTTCAAGACATATTTCTGGGAAGCATAGACCTGCAAATGAAATATTCACACAGTCCCTGGAGTCTTGTCTGATGCTGAGTTTGCCCATTTTATCTCAAAGGGAACCATCCAACTGACATAAAATGTTTTGCTCTGCTCTGTTCTTTTCTCAGTAGTTGCGTCATGCACCTCCTCAGATCTTCTGCACAACCTTTTCTGTACTTCAAGTTTTGTATAATCCAGTTTTTTTTAATTCAGATGACTATTCCCAAAGGCTAATGACATTATATATTTTTATATACATTACTAAAGGCCTGATGCATGAAATAGGTGCATGAGTAAGATCCCTAGGCCTGGCCAGCAATCAGGGCAATCTGTGAGAAAAATGGCAGGGAAATCGGGGGCTCTCCTGCTGGCACCCACCTTGGCCAGCCTGGTGCTGCCCACTCGCCAGCCCTGCCCCTTGCCACTGCCACCACCACCAGTTGCCTCCCTTTGCAGGGCAACCAGTGGGGCAATTGGGGGCCCCCACTGGCACCCGCCTTGGCTGGCCTGGGGCCTGTAAGCAGCTCCTGCATTAAGCATCTGCCCCCTGGTGGTCAGTGCACATTAAAGTAACCAGTCGTTCTACTATTAGGTTGATTTGCATATTAGGCTTTTATTATATAGGACTAGTGGCCTGATGCATAAAATTTGTGCAAGAGTAGGCCTTTGCAGCTGCGGTGGATGCCTGGATTCCTCCCCTGCAGCCGCAGTGACTTCCTCAATCCTTCAACTGCAGCCCCGGCATTGTCTGGAAGGAAATCCAGAAGGATGTCGGAAGGATGTCTGGTCTAATTAGCATATTGCACTTTTATTATTATAGATGGTTTGTAAGACACTTAGATACATCATTCATCATCATTCATCATTCATTCACATTCATCATTTAATTCATTCTAGACAAATTTTTGAGAACCTTTACTTGATTATAATCCTAAATCTCAGAGAAGTTGTTAACTCCAAGAACAGGACACTTTTAAGTTGAGTAATTGGGTTAATGCTGCATGTTTATGGCTCTTGTTTCTTCCCTAAGTAGTATTTTTATATTTATTTTTATAGAATAAATATAGTCACAAAACTCAAAAGTATGCATAATGAAAATTTATTCTCCCTTCTTTTTTTTCTAGGCACCTAGATTCCTATCCTAGAGGCAACCACTTATACCAGTCCTTTGTGTATCCATTTACATGTTTGCAAAAACACATATATACCTATGACATTTTCCTTTTACACAAATAATACCATATATGCACACTGCTTTACATTTGTCACTTAAAATTATAACATGGAAATATTTCCACATTAGTTTGTATACAGTCACCACTTCTCTTTACAGCATTTTCACAAATTCCTACTGTACAGATGTACCAACATTATTTAGCCATTCACTTGAAGAGTTTTATATTTTATGTCTTTTGAATAATTGCTAAGCAAAAACCAACAACACCTTAAAGGTGTATCTGACATCTTTATATTTAGAGTGGCAGATGAATAGTAGGGATTTATTTCTAGTTCGTTGGTGAGAAAAAAAATATCAAAAGAAAGAAGTTGTCTCCATGCCTGGAAATACAAAATATAGAACTCAAAATTACTAAATAAATAAATAAAGTTTAAAATATCAAAAAGTGTATTTCTGTGGGAAAAAGGAAGGTTGTCAATGATGCTGGTATATCTGAAAAGTTTAACAGAAAAATTCATGTGTTCTTATTTATGCATGATATATGAAAGAGAAAATATATCTTAGCTAACAATAATTTTATATAGTCAGAATTAACCCTTACTTGAGATCACAAAATCATCACAGACTGAAGTGTGGTTACAAACGAGATTCTACTCCTTTTCTTAGAGTCTTGTATAAAGAGTGCATTTCCATTCTTTGATTATGTACATATCCACTTCCTCCAAAACATCAACATAGTTTAGGAAAAAGTATCTAATAACTTTGGTATCAGGCAGACTTAAGTTTTAATTCTTGATTAAAACACATAACTAGCTCTGTGGCATTATACAAATTCCTCATAAATAAAATGGAGAAAATATGTCTTCAAAGATTATTAGAGAAAATAGAAACAGTTTCTGTAAAATACCTACCATAGTGCCTAAACTAAATAAATCTTACCAGTATTATTATCCTTTCCCCATATATATACATATAGCAATTTTACCAACTGCAATTTTAAATGATAAACTGTGAACTGGTCATCAAACCTTATTAACATTTAAGTGGAGAATATTTGTTATTTATATGTTATTTCATGGTCATAACATGTTTATGGCTTTATTCTAAAATAGGTCTGCAATAAAATAGGAAGAAAATATATAGTTGTTAGGTTTGTGGTTCCAGAGTGAGAGAGACCTGGGTTCAAATTCTATCTCTACTGCTTATTAGGTTGTATGCTAGGGCAAATTAATCTCTCTAAATCTTAGTTTCTGCATCATAAGGCAGGGCTGAAAATGATTATCGTATAAGGCCAGGGAAAAAATGAGACACTGCATTTTAATCATTAAGCACATTTCCTAGTGCATTTTAAATATACAATACAGCCTAAACCATTCACTTAGAATAGTGGTCGGCAAACTCGTTAGTCAACAGAGCCAAATATCAATAGTACAATGATTGAAATTTCTTTTGAGAGTCCAGTTTTTTAAACTTAAACTTGTTTTAACGCCACTTCTTCAAAATAGACTCACCCAGGCCATGGTATTTTGTGGAAGAGCCACATTCAAGGGGCCAAAGAGCCACATGTGGCTTGCAAGCCGCAGTTTGCTGACCAGGGACTTAGCACATTTCCTGATACATTTTAAATGCAAAAAATTATTATTGTTACTAGTGATTTTTATCAATTTCTCTATAAATTGACTGTGCACACCTAAACGTTCTTAAGGAAGGAGAATAAAGTTGATTATTCATAAAAGATAAATGAATAGATGTACAGAACAATTTCTCCTTGAGATTTCAACTTTAAATATTTAAAGATTAAAACAAAGCTATTATCATTGCAAAACCAAGACCACACAGCTTTCTACCAACATATGGTGATATATATCACACACAGCTATTTATAAAGACCCTGTCAACATAAAGCTCATTAGTCCATGCAGTACATGCAGAATGTGCACATTGTTTTTAAGTGGTGATGAAGACTAAGCCCATCAGGCTTGTTAATGAGAGTGCTGAAAGATTTAAAAACCAAGGAATTGGAGTGTTATGGAACTCAAAGCTGAAATAAGAAAATAATTTAATGTGGCAAGTGCACAAAGGATTAATCATCCAATAGTAGACATATTTCTTCAGGACTGAGCAGGGTTATACAATAGATTAAAAATGCTGAACCTAGGCAAAGACATGAAAGACACAAAGAAAGAAATGTTTTAAGGGAGAAGGTTCTAGCACAGATCAGATAGTGTCTCTTCATTAGTAATGAATGCTCTAGAACCTAACATTACAAGAGAAGGCTATGTAGTTGCTTAAGAAGGTAAAATCTAAGCACAGTGACAATTTCTAAAGAAACACTCCCAACAGACCAGGAATCATTCAATATACTCAAGGTTCTTGAATTTAATATTGGGGCAAGTGAATTAAGTAGTATGTATGCAAAGGAATTCCTTGGGATATTTGTAGATATTATCAAGAAAAGTGGTTGTCTACTTATAAGATTTTTGCTTTAGACATTCTTTAAGAATGTATTTTGGCAGAAGAAAGAGGTCCCCAATTTTATAATTCTAAAGGAACAGTTTATATAGTAGAAATTCATCTAAGGATGCTAAAGTACTATGGGATAAATCACATGAACTTACAAACAAGATTTTTACAAAATTAACATGTTCATAAACAGAAACATCTTGAGTTTCATATTTCTCTACTCTCTCATGGAACTACAGGCTATAATTGCAGCAAGGCATTTTGTCGCTTTGATCTTAATCTGGGAATAAGATGAAACCCATATTATATTGTTTTTAAAATGTTCTCTTTGAAGGTTATTGTTGTGTAAAGGGTATTCAGAAGATTTGGGGCATAGGTTTTTTTTAATGGGTGAATTATACGATAGCATTTATTATTTTCTACTGTTTAATATAGGGTTTCCAGAATCTCAGAGTAGATGTAAACAGGCTTAGAATCATGGAGAAAATTTCAGATTAGACAGTTCCTACAGAGTAATAATTAAACAGGAATAAAATAATTCTCATCCTTCCTCAAATTTATATTCCAGTATACTAGGTGTACCAGATACAAATAGTGGATTTTGTAATCAAAGAAAATACAATAATTTCAAGAGAAACATCAAAAGTGCTTTATTCAAAGTAATGTCCATCACTAGTTACACATTTCCCCATCTTTCAGGTAATTTGTGGATACTGTCCCAATAGAACTTTCCTTGTTTTGAGGCAGACCATTTGAGACCCAATTTTCCACTACTTCATGTGTTTAGAAGTGCTGCTCAGAAAGTGCATGTGCCATCGATCAGAACAAATGGTAATCTGAAAGAGCAAGGTCTAGTGAATACAGCGGGTGTGTTAATACTTCCCAGGCAAGATCTTTTAATGTGTCTTTAACTGGTTTTGAAGTGTGTAATGGTGAGTCATCATGAAGCAAAAATTACTTTGCCGTGTCTTTTGGCACATTCTGGTCATTTCATGATCAAAGCATGTTTCAAATTGATTATTTGTTTTTGGTAACAATCAGTATTAACGGTTTCACCTGGTTTTAGAAGCGCATAATATACCACACCTTCCTGATCCCTTTCGCAAACGCAGAGCATTGTCTACTTTCTGAAGTGATTTGGCCTTGCTGTCAATGTTGATGGTTGAAGGGGATCAACCCATGATTTTGTTCATGGGGATTCTCAAGAGAAATCCACTTTTCATCGCCAGTCACAATTCATGCAAAAAAAGACTTTGTTTCGTGCTGTTGAAGCAACATTTACTGATGACTTTTCGGTTTTCCATTTGTTTTTTGTTCAGTTGATGTGGTACCCATTTTTCTTCCTTTTAAATATTTCCCATTGCTTGTAAATGATTGGAAATTGTTTGCTGAACAACGTTTAATCTTCCTGCAAGTTGTTTTTGAGTTTGACATGCATCTTCATGCAATAATGCAATTGTTGGTCTTCAAACTTTTTCAGTTGATCTGGATGTTTTTTGTCTTTTATACAAAAATCATCACTTTTAAAGCATTTAAACAAGTGTTCACAAGTATCTTGAGATGGAGCATGTTCACCATAAGCTTCCTAAAGTATTCAGCAGTACTTTTCTTCAAAACAAAGTAATGAATTATAACTTCCCACAAATGTTGTTTTCTTGGCACAAAATTTGACATTTTTAAGTGTAAAATTACCTATGATGTTAACTTCAGAAAATTTGACATAAGAAGTTTGAAGCTTGCTGTCAATACAACAAAATAGCGTACATATCAAATCGCATATATGTCAACATATGTGTAACTCCATCTTTGAAAAAAATCCACATTATTATGGTATACCTAGTTTATCTGACTAGGAAACTTAAAAGAGTATCCAACAATTCAATGGCAATGGTGCTTAACTTTTATTTACAGGCTTTAACTCTTTTAACTATTATTATGATGAATGTATTGAAGTGTTCATAAACAAAATATACTTATATGTGTTATTTTCATGACAATATATACCATACTCAGTGTCACTGTTTTCATTTGCAGGTAGCTAGCCCCGAGAAAAATGGCTGCCTATGGGACTGAACCTCCACAAGGACTGTCTAATGGAACAAGAAATATTTGTGGTACAATTTCTAACCTTCAAACTTCAGTTCTCATTAGAAATCTTCTGAAAACATTTCTAACAAAATTGAATGAAAAATTAGTTTCTTCACTAATTTTCACTATGGAGAAAAGAAATTTCTGAACTTGATTTATTAAAATAAATTTAAGATTTAAATAGTAGAAGTCTAAGTGCTTACAAAACAAGACAGTCTTTCTTTTGTATTTACATATTCATTTGTCTATTCACTCCAGTATTGAGTGCCACTCTGTGCAAAACATTGTGCTAGGGTCAGAGGGTATTATGGTTGTAGCAGATAAAATCCTTTTTCCCCCCTAAAATATGTTTTTATTGATTTTAGAGAGAGGAAGAAAGATAGAGGGAGATAGAAACATAAATGATGAGAGAGAATCATCAATTGACTGACTCCTGCACACCCACTACTGAGGATTGAGCTTGCAACTAGGTATGTGTTCTGATCAGGAATTGAAATGTGACCTCCTTGTTCATGGGTTGATGTTCAACCATTGAGTCACGCCAGCCGGGCCAGGTAGAATTCTTGCTCCACTTAATTATATCATCTAATTATTAGGATAAGGATATAAAGAGTTCTTGAATCTATTAACTAGTTAGCAAGGAATTAGACTTCCTAGACCAGTGGTCGGCAAATTGTGGCTCACGAGCAGTGGTTTGCCGCTTTGTTGACTAATGAATTTTCTGACCACTGTCCTAGACTATACAGGAAGGGACCAAACCTAAACTTTTCCAATAACAGGACTGGTCAAAAACATGAATGAATCCATCAGATGGTAGGAAAATATGAATATATAATATTCTTTCCACATCAGGAATCCCCTAAAGTTGCTAGTACACTCTTCTATCAATTCAAGAATTTTAATCCTTCATGTAAGAAAATAATTAGATGGGATTATTAAAATGGAAGGTAAATGCTCATAGTAAGAAATATTTGAGCTAAAAACCAGACCTCTTGGAGTTATTGGTGAAGGGAAGTTGGAAATTGTTAGACTCTGTAATTTCTAAAGCAATTGTGGAGAAAACATGTAAGAGCTAAAACTATAATAAGAAAACATAGGGGGAAAATTAGGTTTAACAACATTTTCTCAGATATGGCCTCAAAAGCACAGGCAACAACAACAACAACAAAAAACCAGATAAAGTAGATTTCATAAAAATCACAAACTTTTATATATCAATGGACACTATTAGAGTAAAAAGTAAAGTCAGAGAACTTAAAAAAATATGTGTAAATCATATCTGATAAGGAATTAGTATCCACACTATATAAAGGACTCCTGCAACTCAACAACAAAAACATACCCATTCAAAAGTGCACAAAGATTGGAAGAGACATTTCTTCAAACAGAATACACAAATAGTAACTAAGTTCATAAAAATATATTCCACCTCACTAATCATTACAGAAATGCAAATCAATACCACAATGAGATACCACTTCATTCCCACTAGGATGGATATTATGAAAAAAAGAAAAAATATATAAGCAAGGGTGTTGCTTACAATTTCCTGATGTGGAAATTGGAGCCCTTCTGCATTGCTAGTGGGAATATAAAATAGTTTACTCACTGTGGAAAATGGTACAGCAGTTCTTCACAGATTAAACAGAGAATTAGTATATGATCCAGCAATTCCAATTATGGGTATATACCCAAAATAATTAGAAGCTGTTCATATACCAATGTCATCAATGTTTGAATGGATAAACAAAGTAAGGCATAAACATACAATGGAATATTATACAGCCTTAAAAATGAAGAATATTCTCATACATGCCATGAATCTTTAAAATATGCTAGATGAAATAAGCCAAACACAAAAGAACAAATATTGTATGATTCCGCAGTACTAAGAATAGTTAAATTTATAGAGAAAGTAGAATGTTAACTATTACCAGGGACTGGGCGGGGGAAAAAGGAAATGAGGAGTTATTTTTTAATGAGTACAGAGTTTTAGTGTGGAATGATGAACAAGTTCCAGCAATGAATGGCAATTATGGTTGCATAACAATGTGAATGCACTTAATGCCCCTGTATTATACATTTAAAATGGTTAAAATAGTAAATATCTTATGCATATTTTACCACAATTAATTTTTTTTAATTCATAATATTTTCTGTAAAACTGTAATTGAGAGAGAGTCTGTAGGATACCAAAGTCAAAGTAGTAGCAGTGGGTAAACCTTGACAGGATACACATATGCTTCCATGGTATATAATATGCAAAATAGTACTGTACTTGCACCATGTTTTAGTTTCTAGATGTAAACATTTAATGACACTCTCAATTGTAACCTCTGGTCAAATGAGCCTTTTTCTCTCAAATGGTAATAATGAAGGATTTAAGCCATTGCACATCGGAAGAGAATATAAAGCAATCACATATAAGTTACCCATGAAAAACACAAAAAAGATGTTGTACGGAAATTAGAAGTTTCCCAATCATTTATTTGCCCAGAATGGGATCCAGTGGGGAGAAAAAGCACACTTCATCCCCTTCCTGGTTCTCCCATTCCATCTAATGAATTGGCTTATCATACAGATCTCTAGGCAGACTTAGCAATTTTTTTCTAAATTAAGAAAAGACCAGCATCTTCTACTAATTTCTTCCTTGCTCTCTGCATTTTAGCCACACTGATTTCCTTGCTGTTCCATAAACATATCAGATATGTTGCAATTGAAGCTCTTTGTGACTGGAATTATTTTCCTCTTACATAGCTAGCTCCCTCACTTCCTGACCTCTTTCTGATCTCTGCTCCAATGTCACTTTTTTTTAAAAAGCATTTTTTGTTGCTTTCAGTTTTATATCCCACATATGAGTAAAATCAATGGTTCTTGATTTTTTTCTGTCTGATTTATTTTGCTTAACAGGATATTCTCAAAATCAATCCATGTTGTCACAAATGGCAGTATTTTGTATTTTCTTATGGCTGAACAGTATTTCATGGTACCACATCTTCTTTACCCAATCCTCTATTAAAGGACATTTCAGTTGTTTCCACGTCTTGACCACTGTAAACACTAGTAGTGCTGCCATGAACATAGGGGTGCATATATCTTTACAAATATGTAAATGTTTTCCAACTTTTTAGAGGTATATACCCAAAAGAGGGGTTTACTGGGTCATAAGTTAAATCTATTCTTAATTTTTTGAGGATACTAAAAAATGTAAAGCAGTAAATCAACAAACAAGACACAAAAACATGCATAGACATAAATAACATGATGGTGGTACCAGAGGGAAGGAGGAGTGAAAGGTAGGAAAAGGTCAAGGGAGTTGAGTGCCTGGTAAAAGATTTTGGGTAGAGGGCACAATGCAATATAGAGATGATGTATCATAGACTTGTACACATGAAACCTATATAATTTTATTAAGCAATGTAACCCCCCAAATTTTAATAAAAATAAATTTTAAAGAAAGAGAAAACGTTTAAAAGCTTTCTATCCACCCTTTTAAATAACTAGAGGTCCAGTGCATGAAAATTTGTGCACTGGAGGCAGGGGGTTGTCACTCAGCCTGGCCTGCCCCCTCTCACAATCCAGGAGCCCTCAGGGGATGTCCTACAGTTGCCGTCTGGCCTCCCTCTATGGGGAGACCGGGCTAATCATGGAAAGGCACTGCCCCCATCACCCCGCTGCTGCTGCCACTGCTGGCTGCCACAGGTGCTGGCCCTCAGCTCTCACTTCTTAGCGCTGGCTCAGCGCCCCCACCCACTGGTTGTGCGGGGTGATTGGGGGTCAGGCCAGCTGTGGGAGGGGCTGTGGGAGGTTGAGGCACAGCAGGTTACACCCCATCCAGCTTCTGTGGAGGTGTGGCACCAAGACCAGGTCTGCACAGCTGCCTTTGTGGCTGCTTCTGCAGAAGGGGCAGCACTTCGACCAGGACTGTGCATCACCCTATCCTGCTGCCTCTGCAGAAGGAGCCATGGTGCTGGAATGGCCTGTGCCGCTGCCACAACTGGGCTGCCACCCCTCCTGCACCACTGCCCTCCCGAGCTGCAGGCCCTCGGCCCTTGCAGCTGCTGTGGCTTTGTCCAGAAGGATGTCTGGAAGACATCGGGTCTATCCAGTCTAATTAGCATATTACCCTTTTATTAGTATAGATGCCTCTTTCTGTCAGTTTTCCTTGTCCTGCTACATGTTTCTTTAAAGTATATAATACAAGGACAGATGATGAGTAAATATTTACTTACTCAACATCTGTCCCCAAACTTGCATAAAGTTTCATGTTTTGCTCACTGCTGTATCTATAGTGTCTATAATAGTGCTCAATAAATACCTGCTGAAGGAAGGGAGTAAATAAAGGAAGAGGGAGAAAAAAAAGAAATTATTGCTAAATTTCAGAAAACATACGAGTGCTGAGAATAGGGATGCTAAGAGTTCTGGGAACTGACCCGAAGCAACTCAGCATCCCTTTACCACCACTCCGGGATTTCTGCCAGGTTCTTCCTTCCCACAAACCTCAATCGCATTGATTCCAAGTTGGATTCCAATTCCTGACCTACACATGTTGGAAGGCAACCAGACCCGGTTTAATGACTGGTCACCAGGCCATTTGGATATTTTAGCTCTACCTCTTTTTTTTTTTTTTATGTGATTGCAGTCCATCTCTTAAGCAAATCTTTTAACTTTCAGGAAAGGATTTGGGCTTCAGTCTTTGTAATGTGTCAACCTGAGTACATGTTAAAATAATTTGGCTATTTTATACAAAAAAAAACTAAATATTGTCATCAAGAATTAGTGAACCCTAACTGTGGCATAAAATAAGCAGAAGTGCTGTTCCCTTCCTAAGAAATAAGATATATGATATTTCATGAGGACCTAGTAATGACAGAAAGCTAGGTTTGAGAAGCACAAATTAATAAATCCTTAAATGACTCCTCCCACATGCTTAGAAAGTTTCAATGAAAAAGAATGATTTTTAATAAAAGTTGAGCATATACAGGTGAGCAATAAATGATTCATTTAATCAGTAGCTATGGATTAAGAATGATTGCATGTAAGACACTATGCAGGGATGTCAATATGAACAAGCTATGTTCTATTCCCTTAAATAGTCTAGTATGTACAGCAATTTTAACCTTTTCAACTTATGGCATACACATAGTAATTACTAAAATTCTGTGGCACAGTAAAAAATGTTTTATTTTTGCCAATCTGACAAAGAAGGTATAATTTTAATTTATTCATACTGTACAGCTATTGTTGTGTTGGTTGTTGTCATTTTTTTTATTTGACAATCTAAGGGAAAAGATCAGTGCCCTTGAATAGTCAGGTATTGTATGTTTTAAAAATTCTTGTGGCACACAGTTGCCAATCCACAAACATTAGAACAGACTGAGATATGTCATGGAACTCAGGGGCCCAATTTCCTATGGTTTTTATAACCCATGCAAAGTATATAATAAATATTTTGAAAATCACCTGTGTTAAAAATTACTATAAGTATAATGTAAATTTAATTTTCCATAATTGTTTTAAAACCTTTAAGAGTGAACACCTTGAATCACTGATGTTAAAGAAACACTTTAATTGACATAAATCATTTTCTTTGTGACAGTAAGTACTGTGATCTAGGGTACATTTAAGCATATCAATTTTTTGTACTAAGAATACTAGTATTTGTACTCTTCTAATATATTCTTAATTTCTAGGACATAAGAATCATTTTCTTCCTTCCTTACCCTGAAGAAGGTCACTTTACTTTCTCTATTTCTCCACCCTCTAATGCCAGGATCTCACATATGCAACTTTATTGCATGTTATCCATTACATCACTCAAGGGTACATAAACTTCATCCACAACATTTCATATACATACCCCTTTTAATGAAAATTCTCCTCTTCATTCAACTCTTGTCTACCTTAGGAAAGTCCCTTTTCCTGTTTTGACTCCCTCATAATAAAACAAACAAAAATACTTATGGCCGAGTCAAATCAGAGTAGTACAATGACAACCTTAGACAAGGAAAGTAAAGCCTATCAACCTCTAAAACAATCTCAATAACACCTTAAATGCATAGATATATTTTATAAGATCTTCAACCATCCACCTGAATCTCAAGTGCAGTTTCACACAAATGCACTCCCTAAGAATCAGCATTCAAGATGAACATTTAAACAATCTTTCTTTTTCTTGTTCTCTAGTATTGTAACTACATAGTTTGCTATGTTCTATTACAAATGTAGACTTTTTCATTACCATTAGGTCTAAAAAGGCTTTGGTGGAATTCTTGGTAACATAACGATAGGGTATAACTGTGTGGCATATGTGAAAATATATTGGGATAAATATAATTTTCTCTCCCTTAAGAAGGATGAGTGTTACTCAGGTTTAATAATTACTGTGAGTCTTTGGGGAGGTAATGTAACTTCTGAGTCTTAGGGTTCTCACCTCAAAGGGTGGTTTTGGGGATCTAAAGGATGCATTTGCAAATCCCTTAATGTACTGCTTGGCAAAAATGAGACTACCATATTCAAGGCTGTTAAATTAATGTTATTATTAGTAATATTAACAAGATGTAAACTGCTATTTATATGGTAGATTTTCTATCTTCATGATATGTCCATGGTCTACCTCTTGCAATACAAAGTTAATTATTCTTTGTAACTGGGGAAGAACTGTGGCTTGATAAAGAAAACAAATAAAATACTCAGTTATTACCCTTAATTTGATGGCTTGCTGCATAACATTCTATTTTTTTGTAAATGTATCACCAATGATATAAAGCAAGTGAGTGGACATATTGGAAAATATTTCCCTCAGGCTCAGACATCTTATTGTTTTAAAATTTAAGAGTTACATTCTTGATGGCTGAATTATTAGAGTAAGTTTGATTTCATATATAAATAAAAAATTCTATGATATACGCTTTTATAAAATGTCCTATAAAATTTGATATTAGTTGTAGAACATATTAATTAATAGGGATATCTGGAAGGTCACATC
Organism: Lasiurus cinereus; assembly: GCA_011751065.1. NCBI lineage: Eukaryota > Metazoa > Chordata > Mammalia > Chiroptera > Vespertilionidae > Lasiurus > Lasiurus cinereus. Next base: position 20,180,561 of record JAAGEH010000393.1, on the reverse strand, counting down.
CCCATACTGTTCTCCATTAACAAAGAATTCTGATAGATCAGGTTCAAAACATAAAAAATAATGTAATTGAAGAGTTAACAAGTTATTGATTTTTAAGTATCTCTCCCATATTTTCCTACTGACAAGTTTTTAGATACTTTATATAAACTATAATAGCCCTATAATTAACAACTTTAGCAAGAAATGATATACGAAATTCAAAATAGAACCATCCTATATTAGAGATGTCATTAAAAATAGAGAAACTGCATTTTTAGTATTCATTGAAATAGAATTAAAAGTAAAAGTAACAACAATGAACTTTAGATGCTGTATCACTGTATTTAAGACATAATCAAACTCATTTTGATTATAATATAGTATTCACAATGCTCTACCTACCATTATTGAATAGCTACTTATGTAAGACACAAAAAAATGCCCTCTTTAGTGTGTATGTGTATATATTTAACTTAATTTGCACAGATACCCTTAGAATTGGACTCTACTTATTTTACAATGAAGTTACATTTTAGAAATTAAAGCATTTGACTAAGACTGATACACTAATATGATTATAATTTTATTCTTCTGTGCTTTTAACACTTTATAAAAACATTTATAAAAATTCTGAAGTATAGTAGGTACATAATACGAATTTTCAAAAGAACTTCTCTGCAAAACCATTCTCCAAATATTCATTCCTGAAAGCCTGCTGGATGATCTCATGGGATGGTAAGAACCTTGCTCCCAGCTGGCCCCGGAGGATGCCATTTGCCTTCTCCCTACCTAATTACTATGAGCCAAGTTTGTCCAGGTTAACAAGAATATACATTATATTAAGAAGACAAAACCCTTCACTTAAACTTTGTATTATTTTATACCATGAAAGGATCATTTGTAGAGATTGGTCCCATAATATTTCCTGATAAAGAAATGATATAATTTACCAGTAAAATATTCTATTTATCCTATTCAAAATATATATTCCGTTAATCAATTATCTTTCCCAAACTCCAAAAGAAGCACTGTCCATTGAACTTAAAAAAAATAATCATTTGTGAAGTTTAAATCAATATGTAAGGGGTGACCTGGTCAGTGTTTCTCAGTGGTTAGGGCATTAGCCTATGCACTGAAGGGTTGCAGGTCCAATTCCTAGTCAAAGTCAAGTACCTGGGTTATAGGTTTGCTCCCTGCCCCCAGTTGAGGTGGGCGAGTGTGGGAGGAAACCAGTTCATGTGTCTTTCTCACATCCATGTTTCTCTCTCTCTCTCTCTCTCTCTCTTTTTCCCACCCCCCACCCTTCCTCCCTCCTTTCTGCCCTCTTTTCCTCCCTCCCTTCCACTCTTTTTGAAAACAATGGATAAAAATTCTGTGAGGATTAACAACAAGAAAAAAAAATATATAAGGGGATATCTCATTATCATGTAACATTTCTTTTACTTTCCCCTGTTTAACTTCCCTGTATGTATTTGAATATCTACATTTACTTCTTTTTTGAATCTCTAAGTTATAGACCTTCAAGAAGATGACATATTTTAAACAATTACATTATATTCTAAGGTACATATTTATGAATAAGTAGAACAGTTGGCAGACACTATGTCTAGTGAAATCATCCCTATTTGTTAAAAACAACCAGACATAGGAAGTCAAGTTTGGCATATAGCACATAGAAAATTTCACTAAAAATCTCCACAGAAATATCTTTGTGCTTATATTTTAATTCATCTATCTAATCTTATTAATCTTCTTTAGAGGCTCAATTATCAAATTTTTTGTATTAATAGTTTGACCTAATAATCAAGCAAAGTTTGTATTTTTGCATGTCTATCAAATGTTCAGAAGAAGAGATGGAGAAGAGGAGACTAGGAAAGAAAAAAGCATTCAAAGCAGAGGAGATATGGTTAGTTAGTGACACTGTACATGTACTTCTCCCTCTAAATTTCCAAGTGGACAATCACAGGTAGAATTAGACTTTTATCTTATTTTGACTAGTTATTCAAAAAGCTTTGTAAAAGATCCAGGAGACATTTTAAAGAAATTCATGATCAATAATAGCAGTCTCTCAAACACTTGACACAACAAAAGGAAATAATAAAATGAACAGCAATGAAATTACAATTAAAGTAATTGTGTATTTTAATAATAATACATGGCATATTTGGCTCCCCGTTACATCACTTTAAAAATCTAAAGTTATTCCACTTCCTCTATAAAAAAAAAGCAATAATAGCATAGTTTTACTTAAAATGCAATTATTATTTTAAAGAGGAAACTCTTTTGTCAGTGAGGCCAAAAATATATAAAATTCAATTCTGTACGTAATACCAATAGCAATTTGTCTGTGGCTATTGTTTATTTGCACTGTTCAAGGGTTCCTTTCTCCTTTCCTTCTTTACCACGGCCTGGCATTTTTCCTCACCATCTGAGTTTCATTGCTCCAAACTTTATTTCGACTTTAGTTGCCAAAAGCTGAGGCTTTCCCGGTTGCCTAAAGCCATATCCTTCCAGATATACAGAGAAGTAAGTTAAATCTCCAATGAAGAAATTTCTTTGTGCAGGATGGCGAGACACCAAAACTGTACTTTCATATCTCACATTCCGTGAATGCTCTTCCATAAATCTTCATATGAAAATTATTTTTATATAATCTTATAGTGTCCTTTAGTATGACCTTGCCATTTTAAGTGGCAATCGGATTTTCATAGTTCTGAAGAAGGAAGCTATAATACTCTGTGTAATAATAAATTAGCAGACTGTGGTATGTAAAACAGAGGGCCATCTTCAATTAGTACACAGATGCACTCCAAAATATTACAACAACCATCGTGCCATCTTAATAGCACATTTAACAAAATCCCTGGTGACAATTCATAAAATACTTTTAGTCCTTCGGAAGAGACACGATTGCCAAATTCTTGACTCAAAATGAAAACAATATCATGAATCAATGCTGGTCACCTACTTGGCATGCAAAATTTTCAACCAAATATTAGTAGCAAAACTACTTGTTTGGTTTATCCTTAGGTACAGTCTCAGAAAAAGTAATTGAGGTTTTATTGTTTTGTGAGTGTGTATTAATATGATGCTATCATTAGACAGCATGCAGTTTCAAGTCCCTCCTCTGGCACCAAATAATAGCATGGATCTTCCTGAATTAGCCCACAGTGTCTCTCAGAGCCTTTCTTAGTGAACATTTTGAATTTGAGAGATAATTTGCTTCTTGAGCCTGAAGTAAACACCAGCTTGGATCATGTGAGCACCAAATCTTAAGCCTGAGCCTCACTTGACCATATTTACATCAGCTGAGCCTACTCAAATGCTCATTTTTATTACAAAAAATATTTCAAATTTATTAATTATCAATTTACCCTAAATTCTTGGTAAAATATACAGACTTAAACCAAATACAGTCATCATTGTATATTAGGAATCATTCATACTAAAGTCATATTGGCTTATGCATTCCAATTTTTCTTTAAAATACATTTCAATTTAGTTGTGGTTACTGCTTTCCTAAGAATACATTTTAATCTACTTACCTTTGAAGATGTTATTGCCTAATAATTGCTTAAAGAAAGGAATACATCTCAGGATATTTTAATTTTACCTATTCAAAAATCATAGTACAAGACTGTGAACGTACCAGATGCGCAACAACAACAGAAAATGCATATATTTACTGGATTGATATGCTCTATGATGAAATAAGTCATATCTTGTATTGAAATATATGGGGACACCCTCTCTCACTACTTCATGCCAGGCACTGTACTGGAAGCTAACTCAACAATTAAGACCTGCACTATGACACATGCATTGTACAAATCCACAAAATATCTGCATGCTGCAGTGTGAAAGAAACAAACCAAGTACCAAGATAGAAACTAACAGATGACAATCTACTTTTGACAAGGTGATCCAGAATGATCTGAGGAAGAGGCCTTTGAGCTGAGGCTTAGAAGGAGCTAGTCATTCAAAGAGAGAAAGGAATAGTCTAGGCTCTAAAAACAGCATTTGAAAACACCTTAGGAAATTTCTCCACATGGTCCAGGTAGTAAAAGACCAGTGTGACTGGCTGGAGCATACAAAGGAGAGGGAGATGGGTTCAGTGAGGTTGTAGAGAAGGGGCCAGATCACAGAGGAAGCTGCACGTTAACGGAAAGAATTTGCTGTTGATCCGTTTCTGTGTATCTGCATTTATTCATATCTACGCAGTCATGAGTCCATGAATATTTTTAAAAAGAGACATCATTGCTTATTATTTAGGGTTACTTGCAGGAGGAAAAATCTATGGAAGTAGGACAAACTATAAAGGCTGTAGCAGGTACCTGAGTAAACTCTGACGATGGCCTAAACCAATGGTCGGCAAACTCAATAGTCAACAGAATGGCAAGCTGCTGCTTGCGAGCTGTAAGTGGCTGGCAAGCCTCAGTTTGCCGACCACTGGCCTAAACTAATAATTTGGAGGCAGGGGAGATATAGATAACGGAGTGGAAGAGATACATCTGAGAAGTATAATTGAATAGAAGTGTGTCTGGATAATAAGATTGATAGATCTAAATATGGCCTGGTTAGGGATGAAATGCCATCATGAGGAAGAGAGAGCAATCAACACTTGGTTGCTGAGCCATTTATTCAAATGATGGGATGTGGGAAAGAATCTATAGACAGGGTTTTAGGGAAAATCATGCTATTATTACCATGACATTTAGAATGGCCCAATGCACATTTATAAACATTTAGCTCCTTTGCAAGGTTAGAAAAATAGCATATAAGTCCTTTCAGCACTTCACACTATATCTACAAGGGGTAGATAGTAGATAAGTATTAGTGTTCATTATTTATGCAAAAATGTAAGACTCTATTGTTTTGTCCTTGCCACAGTGAAAATGGGTTGGTCTTGATAAAAAGTTGAATCGGACCCTCCTGATTCCACCTCTGAATTTCTTACTTTTTCTTTGCTGCCAAAACACATCTCAGCCACAGGTAGCAAAAACACAAGCACTGAGACAGGAGGGCTCCCAAGATTATCTCTGGGCCCCAGGAGACACAAGGAGGCACCAGAATGCTCTTGGGAGAGAGCCAGACCTGACTCATCTTTCTTCCATAGAAGCACCAGGTACCGGTGAGCCCTGCCCTGCACCATAAGAATCATAGCATATTGTATACCCACCCTCTGCAAAAATATGTCACTGTGTCCCATGACTGCACAGTGGTTCAGTTCCAAAAGGGAACCTTTGTAGACAGGTATTTTAAATACTTACAAAATACAAAAAATTGACCTTACGTAAAACTATCATCAGTTTCCTAAATAGAGGGCACATCCTCCATTACACCTAATGCCATATTTTGTCTGGCACTACAGGAATCAAATTAGACTAGCTTTCAAATAATCAAGATATTTTTTAAAATCCTAAGAAAGTGAACTCTAACTTTAAAAAACAAGGAAAAAAATCATTAGAAGATTCAATGAAAAGGACCACTTAATAACTGGATTTAGTTTGCGTATTATATGTAGACAGGCTATATTTATGTTGAAGCAAAAATCATGAAAATATATATTTTAAAATACCAAAAGAAAGAAAGAAAAACAGCAATAGGAAGAGAAAAGAACATTAAGAGCCGGTGTTTTTTTTAAAAGAACTTAACCCCCAATTCACACTCAGCCACTGAAAATCCACCATTATTTTAAAAGCTCATATTGATTTGGTCTTCGTCTTATTGAGCTGAGCTTTTTAAAAACTCCCTTACGCTTCTCTCATAAAATTGCTCTTAGCTTCAAAGGAGGTACAAATTACCGGGAGAGCTGCAGCTGTAATAATTAAAAAAAAAACACTAAAAGAATGAATTAAATAATCACAGAGTTGTCATTACATTTTCTGGCGTGGGGATCTTGTTTTGATGTTTTAATTGCCTTTAATACAAGTAACGTATTTCTCCGTCCTCCCCCCCACCCCCTCCCCGGCCCCGAAAGTAAATATCCGTTTCTGTTGAAGTGGATAAAAAGTTAAGGTCATCCTGAACCTTAACTGAATTATTCCATAATAAGAGGGGTGATCGGTTGAAAAAAACAAGCTGCGTGGAGAACTGGGGCTACGCAGCCTTGTCAATGATCTGCCTGCGCGCCCCACGGGGTTGTGGCATTTCTTCCCTGTCCCTCACTCAGGCAGGACCCCTCAGCTGCCGGTTCTCACCTTCGCCAACGGGACACAGAACACTTGTTTATTTATGTGTTTTTTGTTTTTGTTTTTTTTTTTGCTCATAAAGAAAAGACCTGTCCCTGGGACCGAAACCCGTCCCACACCTCTGCTAGCGTCAACAGGAAGAAAAAACAAACCCATCAGGTGTCTTGCCTTTTCCATATTTCAGAACCCGGTCAAAACCCGCAAAGGACCGGCGCTGCAAAGGGAACAGCTGCCCCTCCCGCCCTCCAGCTCCTCTATCCCCAAACACCGAGCCGTCCCCGGCCGCACGCCGCCCAGCCTCCCCCTCTCTACTTCCCGGGTGGCTTCACCCCGGGGGCCAGAGCCCGGACACAGGTGGGTGTGGCGGCCGTGGAGAGCCCTGGCGCACCGCTGGCTTCCCTGCCTCCGACCCCGGAGGAGCAAGAGAAAAGGCACTTACTTGCAACCTTGCCCGCCGCTCCTGCCCCCCGGGCCCCCGCAGAATCTGGCCCCAGGAAGGGCGCGCGGGCTTCAGGGACCCTTCCTCGCTCCCGCGGCGTTCCCCGCGCTGCGGCGCCGCCCTTGCTCTTTAGGCTCCGGCTGCCCAGCGTGCGCCCGCCGCCACGAGCCGCCGGCACCCACGCCAGCCCAGCCGCGGCCAGCCGCGCGGAAGACCTGGAAAGCAGACACGGCCGCCGCCGGAGCGCTGGCCGGGCCCGCACCACCACTGCGCCCCTCCTTCCGGGCGCGCCCAGGCCGGCAGCCCCGCCCCACGCGGGCCCCACCCTCCCTCTCCATCCGCCCCTTCCCTGCAGACCTGTCCCACCCTCCCTCCTGCGCTCCAACCCCAGGGCGCGTAGGGCCGGGACCCGGCTCCGGGCGCCGTGGTGGTGAAGCTGTAGCCCTTCCGCTCTGGGCCAAGTAGGAGGCAGAGGAGGGGGTCGTAACCTCTCATTTACAGCTACCCTACGGGGTGGGGTGAGGTGGGGCATGTGAATGTGTGTGTGTGTGTCTGTGCGCGCGCGCGCACGTACACGTGCGCATGTATGTGCGTGTGTGTGTGCGTGTGTCCCACTGTCAGAAGAGCCCTTCCCTTACCTCTCCCCCAGCCCCATCACCCCTCCCTCCTTCTCTCCCTCCCTCCCTGCCCAGCAGAATTTGCTAATGTTTCGGAGAAGTCACTTAGCGGGGCTTGGTGGGGAGCGGAGAACTCCCTAGCAGAGGAGGTGGGGCGGGGGGGGACCCACGGCCATGGCCCTGGGCTCGGAGGGTTGGAGACTGGAATCAGTTTCTTCCCTGGGGCTTTGCCCGCAGAGACCGGTGGTGGCGCGCAAGACAGTGTCCAGGCTACGATTTTTCCTTTCTTTTTTATAATGCATCGATCAGGTTGCCTAGTCTTCCGGGCAGGCAAAGAATTGTACTTTTTTTTTTTAAGATGGAAAGGGACACCAGGGGAAGAGGCTGCTTTCTCAGAGCACCATGAGTCATAGGGGTTGTGAGTTTGCGCTGGTTAAGTGCGACTGTGAAAAGAAATCTTTTTAAATAGAGAGGAGAGAGAGAGAGAGAGAGAGAGAGAGAGAGAGAGAGAGAGAGAGAGAGAGAGAAAGAGAAGAGATTTCTACAGCAGCCCTCTGGGAGGAAGATTGATGGAAACAGGACTGAACTGAATTCTCTTTCTCAGAGAGAAATTGTAAATTTCTGCCAAGGAGAAAAATCAAAGGTTACTTTGGGGTAGAGTGGATTTCTGGATTTAGGCTTTTGAAAGGGACAGATCACTTCGCACTATAAACCTGAGTGATGGGCATCTGCAGCTCTAGTGTTATTTGCGTCCATGCCTTCTGTTGTGGACATGATACTTAGTGGTAAACACACAGGATTTCAAACCTCAGGACTTACCCTTCATTAATGCTTATTGAGCTTCTGAGGTTTGCTGTAGGCTTTTGGGCCTTACATTCTTTTTTTTTCTTTTTTTAAAAAATATTTTATTGATTTTTCACAGAGAGGAAGGGAGAGAGAGATAGAGAGCTAGAAACAACGATGAGAGAGAAACATTGATCAGCTGCCTCTTGCACACCCCCTACCGGGGATGTGCCCGCAACCAAGGTACGTGCCCTTGACCGGAATCAAACCTGGGACCCTTCAGTCCACAGGCCTACGCTCCATCCACTGAGCAAAACCATTTTTCGGCGGGCCTTACATTCTTGATGTGTAAGATATGCTAGGGAAGGAAGGAATCTTTCCGTTTCTGAGGTTCTCTACTGAAGGGTGAACTTGGTCACTTGGAGATACTAGTAATTCTCAATGTAAGTCACCTTCTCCTCCTTGACTGGTTGCAGACACAAGAAGGGTTCAACTGTATTAGTAATGACAGCCTTTTTGATGAGATGCAATCATTGCCATTTTGTTTTCTTTACACCTTCAAGATAGCCTTCAACTCAGTTTTCACTGAGAATTAAAATGAGCACAATCAATCCTTTCTCTTATAGCTATCTGACATCTGATCTTTCTATCAGGGAAAAATCCATATGACATAGAATAATTAGAATCCATGGGATTTCATACCTATGTTATATTTTGTCTTAAGCAGATAAATTAGAACCTAAAGACTCTAGCTGATTAAGACAACTAAAAAATCATCAATGGCTCTAAAATTATAAAATTTATTAAGATGATTAGCACAGATTTGATGAATAAATTGCAAAATACTCAAGAACAAATCAAATTACTATATTATGAAATATAGTGAGCTTATTGGATTTGTTATTCCTAGAAATAATGCAAAATTAAGACAAAAATAGATCCAGGATGAATTAATAAATTATGGCACCATATGGAAATATTACAGGAAACTTGGGGTCAACTTTGATAGTTAATATCATATAGCACTATCCAGAAAATACCACTTGGGATAGTGAAGAAATATTGGGCTGGTTTTAATGAAGTAAGCAATTTTTCCAAAACCTCACCCAAGGATAAGTTTTTATTGATTGTTTTGAGAGATAGAAAGAGAAAGAAACATTGATTTGAGAGAGAAACATCAATTGGTTGCCTCCTGTATGAGCCCTAACAGGGTATGGAACCCACAAACTAGGTATGTGCCCTGACCAGGAATCGAACCCACAACATTTTGGTTATGGAGAAGAATGCTCCAACCAACTGAGCCACCTGGCCATGGCAAGTATAGCAATTTTTAACACTGGGCAAAAATTACTTTCCATTTGTGTACTGGGAAAAGAATTTTTTGTCCCTTCCCCCCTCTCACTAAGAAAATAATGAATAATATATATCCTGCTTTGCCAATGAGTGTGTATTTTTGTAATATACATATATATATATACACACATATATACATATATGTATATATATATAATGTAGTTATTTATTATATATACTAGTGGCCCAGTGCACAAAATTCATGCACATTAAAAGGGAATTAATAGAGGAAACATTTTAATATTGCTATTTGCCCTTTCTCTATAATAGAAGTATCAGAGATGAAAGAGAATTAGTAAAATGTATATGAAAATCTCCCTCCTGTCAGAGTCTGTGTGTGCCTCAAAATCATGCAAGACCCAGATCTGATCAGCTCCACCCCCATCAAGCCTTGCCAGGTGGGGTGCACAGCCTCAGGTCCCCTGTCAAGCCCTGCGGGTAGGGGGTGTGGCCTAAGGTTTCCCCGCCTGGCACCAGGTGGGGGACATGGCTTCAGGTCCCCCAGTGCAGCCTCAGGTCCCCTGGCCCTGGCACCAGGGTGGGGAACATGGCCTCAGGTCCCCACATCCCGGCACAAGGGTGTGACAACCATTTGCATATTAATTCTTTATTATATAGGATTTTTCCACCATAAGAGTATATTCACAAATTTGTTCTCAATATACCTACGTTCCTTTTAAAAGTTTCAAAGAAAAAAACCTCCTAGGTCTATCTTTAGTACCCCTTGTAAGATTTTGTCTTTGAGCTCATTGGCAAAGCATGGTGTATATTGTTCATTATTTTCCCATTTCTCTTTCATTCCCAAATATTATTTACCTTCCACCTATTTATTTGATGTGCCATTCTTATTCTCCCAAGCATTTGTAATCGGTTACTTTTAGTCCATGTTGTCTGTGCTTTTATTGCTCTTTTGACAGCGCTGAGATTTTTTGTTTTTGTTTAAATCAAGAAAAAGACTGAGTCTTTCATTGAATATTATACTAAACAACTCAGAATTCACCAAACACTAAGTGATTGTGTCAAATGTAGATATAAGTAGATGGTGCCAGCGAGAAGGCTAAAGGGTAAACTTGAATGATGGGAGGCTGATAAGATACCTGGTTGAACCAATAAATTCCTAAGACTATTAACAAAGATCATCTATCACATGGGTAGAAAGAAGTGGAGATGTTTATATGTTGAAACTAATGTTATACTTCAAAATCATAACAGGAATAAAAATTTTTTTTACTCTGTGGTACTATGGAAATCCACACTTTTATCTTTTCCATAATTGCCACTCCAGTTTTTAAAACTATAGACATTTCAGGAGGAGAGATAAATAGAAATAATATGAAGAAAATGAAACAAATAAAAATACCTAAGGCCAGGGGGAAAAAAATTAATGGAATGCATCAAGTAAAAAAAAAAATCTGGATTTCACACAGGGCTAGAAATAATTTGTGTTCCCCGCAGCCAAAGTGGAAATACCTCATCACACATGCAATATTGGGTAAATCTTTAGAAAGGTATTTTCCTAATAATGGGGCTAAAATAGAGCCTGAAGCTATTTTAGCCCCATTATTAGGAAAATACCTTTCTAAAGTTTAGTCTAAAGTTGCTCTAGATTTATTCCAACAAAGTTTAAAAGGATATATTTATATAGAAATGAATAAGATGGTAAGTTTTGAATTTGAGGCCTGATTTGGTGATGTCTAAATTACCTAACTATTCCAAGAAACATAATGATATTCTGAGAATGCATTATCAAGTGAAAATATAGTGAAGACAGGTTGAATATCAAATAATATATTTTTAATTAATGGTCAATATGTTTTTATAAAAAATTTTGAAATGTAATTAGGTTAAACTCTTGCAATTATTTTGGTTATTGCCAATACAATTAATAATAATGCCTATTGAAGTTTTAATATGTACCAGGTATTCTTTTTAAAACTTTACTTGTTTAGCTTATTTAATACACTTGAAGCCTGATGCATGAAGATTCGTACAAGAATAAGCCTTCCTTCCCCTGGTTGCTGGCATCGCCTTCACTATGGCCCAGAGCTGCCTTTCGCTTCTTGCCTTGTCACATCAATTTGCATATTCCCACCTTATTGGCTGTGGGCACCACCATCTTTGTTGTGGAGTTACAGTCCATTTGTATATCCCATTTTTATTAGATAGGATACAACTGCTGCAGGTAGGCAAAATCATAATTCCATATTTCCAGCTAACAAAACTAAGCTATTAAGGATTAAACAACTTGCACAAGGCCACCCAGCAATGTGGAAGAACCAATAATCTCACTCAATACAGTGGTACCTCAAGATACGAGTTTAATTCCTTCCGTAACCTTGAGGCTTGGGAAACTATGAGACGCTCGAGTCGCAGTAAACTGGTGGGTCGTGTGCAGCCGGCCGATCCGCATGATTACTCCTATCTCAAATGTTGCTTGTATTTCAAAGCAAAAATCGCTTGCTTGATGGCTCATATCTCAAAAATCTCGTATGTTAGGGCACTCGTATCTTGAGGTACCACTGTATTTTGAGTACTCAAGTTCTGGGGCCTGTGTGCTTAAGTAAGTACCTTTAGAGGGAAGTGGCTATTCTATGCCTAATAAAGTCAAAATGTGTATTTAGAAAATATTAGCCAGACTACATTATAATTATGAAAATAAAATTTGGTAAGTGTAGAAGAAAATACATAAACCTAAAGTAAGCTCAACCCTCAATAGTTGATTTATTTACAAACAAAACTGTAGGCTGAAACAAACACGTTGGTGAAGTGGAATCTCTTCATAGTACTGTGGAAAGAGTACGGAAGCCATTTCCTGATCTACCAATTACTACTTGCTTCCAGTGGATGTGAATCCTAATCTCTGTGTATTCCAGTTTTTTCCTTCATAAATTAGAAAATCTGTGCTCAATTAATTTTAAGCTCCTTTCTTCTCTGAGCTTTTTGATTTGTTTCTTTTATATGAATGGATGCATCTTTCTAAGTAAAATTTAAATAGAATATTCTCTCATTGAAACATTGTTGTTTGTGAGCAGCATATACTAGTATATTTTCTCTATGTAGCCACTTTTAGGAGAGAAATAAATGAGAAAATTAAATAGAAGTTACAGACTCAATTTGAAGTTTTCTTTACTTCACTGGATTATGATTGTTTTATTCAGAGATACCTCAGTACAAAAAATTCTAGCACAGTGCTGATAGCGGACAATACAGCATTAATTTGCATACATACAGTTCAAAATTAGGTTCCTCCTTATTCATTTTTCAAAGTGCTATATCTGCTGCCACCTGGTGTCCACAATAAGTCAAATGTCTTAGAAGATAATCTAAAAACCTTTTACTTTTTAAAAAATCTTCTTTTTAGAGCAGTTTTAACTCTATAATAAAATTGAGATGAAGGTACAGAGACTTCTCATATATCCCCATGCCCCAACATGCATAGCCTCCACCATTATCAACATCACTCACCAGAATGGTACTTTTTATTATTACTATTTTTTGTTGTTGTTGTTATGATCTTTATTATTTTTTTAACTTTTAATAAATCTTTATTGTTCAGATTATTACAATTGTTCCTCTCCCTTCCCACCCCCTGCATAGTTCCCATCTACCTGGCTCCCACCCCACCCTCTGCCCTTTCCTCTCCCCCATTGTCCTCATCCATAGGTGTATGATTTTTGTCCAGTCTCTTCCTGGACTCCCTCTCACCACTTTCCCCCTGAGAATGATCAGTCCATAACCTTTCTAAGCCCCTGATCCTATTATATTCACCAGTTTATTCTGTTCATCAGATTTTAAATTAACTTGATATTAGATTCACTTGTTGATAGATATGTATTTGTTGTTCATAATTTTTATCTTTACCTTTTTCTTCTCCCTTCTCTTCTTAAAGAATACCTTTTAGCATTTCATATAATACTGGTTTGGTGCTGATGAACCACTTTAGTTTTTTCTTATCTGTGAAGCTCTTTATTTGCTCTTCAATTCTGAATGATAGCTTTGCTGGATAGAGTATTCTTGGTTGTAGGTTCTTGCTATTCATTACTTTGAATATTTCTTACCACTCCCATCTGGCTTGCATAGTTTCTATTGAGAAATCAGCTGAAAATCATATGGGTGCTCCCTTGTAAGTAATTAATCTGTTTTTCTCTTGCTGCTTTTAATATTCTCTTTCTCTTTTGCTCTTGGTATTTTAATTATGATGTGTCTTGGTGTGGTCCTCTTCGGATTCCTTTTGTTTGGGGTTCTGTGCGCTTCTGGACTTGCAAGTCTATTTCTTTCACCAGGCGGGGGAAGTTTTTAGTCATTATTTCTTTAAATAGGTTTTCAGTATCTTGCTCTCTCTCTTTTTCTGGCACCCCAATAATTCTGATTTTGGTACACTTGAAGTTGTCCCAGAGGCTCCTTACACTATCTTCACATTTTTTAATTCTTTTTTCTTTTTGCTTTTCCAGTGGAGTGTTTTTTGCTTCTTTGTATTTCAAATCTTTGACTTGATTCTTGCATTCTCTAGTCTGCTATTAGGTCTCTGTATAATATTTTTTATTTCAGTCAGTGTATGTTTAATTTCTAATTGATCCATTTTCATCTCCTCTTGGGTCTCGCTAAATTTATCCCTCTTTTCTAGCAAATTCTTAAAAAAAACCTTATAACAGTGGTTTGGAACTCTATATCCAGTCATTTGTTTTTTTTTTCCATTTCTTTCATTTGTAATGTCTTCCATTGTTTCTACATTTTTACTGCTTCCTTGAATTGGCAGAGTAGCTTTGTGTGCTAGGTGTTCTATATGGCCCAGTAGCTCCACCTCCCCAGTTACTGAAGTGTACACTCTTGGTGCACCCCTTTATGGACTGTGTGAACAGTCTTGTTGTAGTTAAGCACTGATTATTGTTGGTATCACTGGGGGAAATTGATCTCCAAGACAATTGGTTATGAAGATCAGCTGTGTCTACACCCAGAGAACTTCTGTGCTGGACTCAGACTTAAGACTTGCAAGATTGCAGCAGCATCTGTGCTGGGCTTGGATGTGACAGAGTCTCAGGGCTGAACAAAAAGCCTTTGCTTCCCATCCTCCCTGTTTTATACTGCAGCCCCTGGGTCTCAGTGCCCCTGGGTAATTGCTGCAGCCCTCTCTGTGCGCACGTGCCTACAGACCTCTGCCTTTTTCATGCACCTCCAGACTTCTGCATTTCCGGCTCCCCTGAGTTTCTGTGCACTATGGGGACTCATATGTGTCTGGGTCCCCAGGGTCTCACCTAAAACTGGGGTTTAGTGCAGTCAGACCTGGATTTCAGTGCAGTTGGGAGGTTCTGTTTTCCTCCCGCTAAAGAAAGCCCAGGGCACAATCAGCAGTCATTCCTCTTTGAGCGTGCCTCCAGACCTCTGCCTTTTGGGCTCCTCTAAGTTTCTATGCACTCCTCCCTTTCCATGACAGCCCAGACTCCCCCCGTATGAGCCTTGTCCGGAACTGGGGCTCAGTGCAGTCAGGAGTTTCTGTCTCCCTCCCGCTAGAGGAAGCCAGCCAGACCCTCCACTACCCGTCCTCTCCATGTGTGTCTCCATACCTCAGCGTTTTACAGCTCCTCTGAGTCTTTGTGAATCCCTCTCTTTACTTCTAGTTGTAGAATTTCTACTCAGCCAACTTTCCTGTGCTTCTGGATGGTATACGTTCTGTCTTTTAGTTGTAGTTTTGAAATTGTTGTGCGAGGCAGCAGTTTAGGTGTTCATCTATGCTGCCATCTTGGTTTCTCCTACTTTTATTATTATTATTATTATTTTTTACCCAAAGATGAACCTACATTCACATATTATAATCATCTGAAGTCCATAGTTTACCTTAGCATTCAGTCTCGGTGTTGTACATTTCATGGGTTTAGATAAATATATAATGGCACTTCTCCATCACTATAATATCAGAGTCGCTTCACTACCCTAAACATACTCTGTGCTCTTCCTTTTCCCTCTCCCCCCCTGGCAATCATTAATTATTTTATTGTCTCCACAGTTTGCCTTTTTCAGATGTCATATTATTGGAAGAATAAAGTATGTATCCTTTTCAGGCTGGCTTCTTTCACAGTAATATGTATTTAAATTTTTTCATGTCTTTTTCATGGCTTGATAGATTGATAGATTTTGTGTTTTTTGGGGGGGGGGACTAAATAATAGTTCATTGTTATCTGGCATTTTATTTATTATTCACTGAATGACATCTTAGTTGCTTCCAAGTTTTGGCAATTGTGAATAAAGCTGCTGTAAACATCCATGTGCAGATTTTCATGTGGACATAAGTTTTCAAATTCTTTGGGTAAATTCCAAAAAGTATAACTGTTGGGTCATATGCTGAGTATATTTAGTTTTGTAAGAAATTGCAAAACTATCTTCCAAAGTCACTGTACCATTTTATACTTCCTCCACAGTGTATGATAATTTCTGTTGGTCTGTATCCTCATGAGCATTTGGTGTTGTCAGTGTTACACATTTTGGCCATTCTAATAGGTGTGTAGGGGCATTTCGTTGTTTAAATTTGCATTTTCTTAATTTTCCATGTGCTATGGAACATTTTTTTATATACTTATTTGCCATCTGTATTCCTCTGTATCTGAGGTGCCTATTAAGGTTTTATGGCTCATTTTTAATAATTTTTTTGTTGCTTTAATATTGTTGGGTTTTAAGAACTCTTTGTATATTTTGGATATCAGTTATGTATCAGATGTGTTTTTTGCAAACATTTCCTCCCATTATGTGACTCTTCTAATTCTCTGATATTGTCTTTCACAGAGCAGCACTTTTAATTTTAATGAAGTCCACTTATCAATTCTTTCTTTCATTTTATCTTTGATATATCTAAAACATCATCACCATATCCAAGGTCATCTAGGTTTTATTATTTTGCATTTTACGTCAAGGTCTGTGATCCATTTTGAGTTCATTTTTGTGAAGGGCTTAAGGTCTGTTTCTAGATTCTTTTTTTTTTTTTTTTTGTGCGTGGATGTCCCATTGTTCCAGCACTATTTGTTAAAAATACCATCTTTGCTTCATTGTATTTATCAGAGAATTTATTATCTACTGTGCTTCAATAGCACTGTTGAAAAAAGGGGGATACACTTAGAATATTCAGCCATCCATATGTACTTTTTATTTATGGACACTTCCCAAAATATATATCTGAATTAGATCATCAATGAACTGTAAATTGAGGCCTAATTGGTACAGCTGATTTCCTGTTCCCTTGGGCCATCAGCCTACATTAGGGGATGTGAAAAGCATCAGCCTTATGGGAATTGGAGAAGGAAGGGGATGGAGACAGAAGGCTGAAATGATGCCTACTGGCTAATTGTAGCTTTTAATCATCCACCCTACAAGTTCTTGGAAGTCTCCCATACTATACATATTTGAAAAATGATCTGTATCATCAACCTGGATTGTATTTCTCAGGAATTAAGAACATAATGACTCAATTTTGACAGATTTATATGACTATTCATTTATTTTAACATTATTTTTATCAATCAATTTGCTTTCTATCCCTTTCCCAGTGATTTGCTTTGTAGTATTACTAGTAATGAGCTGTAGAGTCTTGCAATCTTATCTTTTTTTCCTACATTTAGTTCAAAATCTCTATATCTAAACAAAGCTAAACAAATCTGTTTAGAGTCAATATTAAAGAACATCTTTCCATTTTTAGAAAGATGAAATAAACAAATACATCACAGGGTGAAGCATATGGTGGTATTTAAAAGCAGGTGATACTTGTTATGTTAGTAAGATCTAGTTCTCTCATCTGGGAACAATGATACCTGACTTTCTGAGTCTGTGAGGATTGCATAAGACCACATCTATATAAAAACCTTAACACTGGGCTTGGCACATAAAACACATAGCTAATGCTCAATGATAAATGCATAGTAAATAGAGTAATAGATCATATTTTGAGTGTTCGTGGCATGCTAGGCATTGGCACACAATCACATTAAATCTTCATTATAATCCATAAGGTATGCATTTTTATTACACCTGCTTAACAAATAAAGATACCGAGGCCTATCTTAAATAAATAACCTTTTACACAAAGAGTAAGTGATGCTATTCTACTTCTATGGAGTGGAAATAAAAATCAACAACCAAAGGAGGGGAAGAGAAAGAGGAAGGGAGAGAGGAAAGAAGGAAAAGCCAGAGAAGAGAGAAAAGAGAAGAGTCCTTTAGTTTTCTGAGACATGAAATACTCCTTTATTTCAAGAGCCTTTGATCGTGCAGCTGTCTGATTGGAAGGACACTCCCATTCATTGTTTAGCCAACTCTTTTCATCCATTACTTCTCAGCTTTAAGCCAATTTTCAACTCCCACGGCTGGGTCAGGTTTTCCCTGCCTTTGCTTTGAACTTTCCTTTCATCATGCTTCACACAATTGTAATTAATTGTCTAATTATTTTTAGCCTAGCTATAAAACCAAAGCTCTGTGAAAAAGCAATATACCTACTTTGTTTATTTGTATGCCTTAATGCTAAGGATGTCTGATAAAGAGAAACTCAGTTATTAAACAAATGGAATAATAAAGAATAATAAGAAATAGACAAGTGAATGTGGGGCTAATGATGGTGAGATATTTCATCAAGCAGCATATTCCCATAAGGAAGCAAAAGACAAAATAGTGCAATAAAATAGTTACAACCTGTAAACCCCTAAGTGATGGGACCCCTACCAGTCCCTTTCACTTCATTGTCTCTATACTCTCTTCCTCACTCACCATATTTAAGTTGATGAGTCTTTTTTCAGGTTTTAGAATCCACCCACATTGTTCTGAGTTGTATGTGTTTCCTGGAGCTGCTGTGATAAAGCATCACAAACTAGTTGCTCTAGAACAACAGACATTTATACTTTCACCTTTCTGGAGGCCAGAAGTCTGAAATCAAGGTGTTGGTAGGGTTGATTCTTTCTAGAGGCTCTGGAGGAAGAATCTAGTTACTCAATGACTTCTCTCTAATAGTTGCCAACATTTCTTGGGTTTTCTTGGCCTGTAAATGCATTGTTTAGTCTCTGTTGTCACGTGGTGTTCTGTGTGTGTGTGTGTGTCCAAATTTCCCTCTTCCTATAAGAACACTATCAACCCAGCCTAATTAATTATGTCCTCATCTCAATTTGACTACAGACACAAAAACTCTGTTTCTAAAGGTCACATGCACAGGTGCTAGGTAGGGGTTAGGACTTGAACATTTCTTTTTGCAGGACACAATAGAACCCACAACAGCAGCCCAGAGTCTAACACTGCTATTTTTCTGCCTGGGATTATTTGCCTTCAAATTTTAGCATGGCTATCTTCTTAAGCATGGTACCAGCCCAAATGTCATCGTCTTAAATCAAAAGTAAAGTGACACCACATCAAAGTGTCCCTTTTCCCTGACCCCATACTTCATGGCTCTCATTTTCTATTTCCCAATTGGTCTCTATTATACCATCTGGCTTGATTTTCTTTTTTATTGCTTACAGATGTCCCTATGTCCTCCCTCCCTCCTTTGCCCAATTCCCCGCTTCCCCTTTACCCCCTTTTCTATTTAGGTTGATTTTCTTCATGTACTTTTCACTATCTGAAAGTGTCTTGTGCACAGTGTGTTCCTCTGTGCCCCTCTGTAGAACATGATCTCTGCATAAAGCAGGGACCTTGTTTCTTGATTACCACTGTAGCCTTAGCACCTATAATTGTGCCTTAAATCGAGTGAGCACTCCAAGTCTTGCTCAATGAAACTTGTGCTATTTTCTATCCATTATTTCTGAACAAAATAATAATACATAATACATAACACACAGTAAAAATATTTCATTGGCATCCAACTTTCAGAATTTATTGCCATAGTCAGTTTACTGGGAGTTGGATAAGTAGCTATGCTGATATGGGCTGGACTTACAGGTTGTCAGCTTGATGTGACAAATCTGGGCTCATTTAGAGGGGCCTGCACTTTGGACAGCTTAGTTCTAATGGACAGATGGCTCCGGCATCCAGGATGCTAGGCATGTTTTCATGTTTTCAGGCACGAGACACTAAGTAGAGACCTGCATGCTCTCTTTCAGCCTTGCCTCAGAATTGGTATGCAGAGCTTTTTGCCACATTCGAACTGCCAAAGGAAGACACATGGCCAAGCTCAGATTCGAGGGTGGGAAATGAATTTATTTCACTCTTTAGTGAGGTAAACTGTAACACCATGTAGCAAAGGGCGTTGGATACAGGGAAGAGTGACAACTTTCGTAAATACAATCTACTACATAGGTATTTTTGAGAGGTACTTTAACTCCATTCTAGAACAAGATGGGGTACTAATAAATACCTATACAAATATAAATTTATCTTAATTTATGAAAAACTATAGAGTGGCAGTCACTTCACTTGTTTTTAGTTAGAAGTACCAATGTGTAATCGAGTGTGACCACATAGGCTTGAATCTTATCTATATCATATCCTATCCTGAGAGTCATCTGTAAAATGGGGATAATAATAATACCCATCCATTAGATTTCTTTGTAAAGAGATAATACAAATAAAATGTTTAGTATTGTGCTCAGCTTATAATAAACATTCAGTAAATGATAGCCACTATTATTAGCTATTGTCATTCATTACAACTAAGGGTAGGAGTGGAATTTATAGCATTATATAAAAAGACTTATAATGCTTCATTATTTTAACCACTAAAGTCTTCAATGTAGATTTATTTGAAACTTTTTTTCCTTAATTTGCATGTGGATAATTTGATTGATAAAAAATACCCCAAGTATCAATTGCTGCCAGTATATATATTATTTATACTGTAGATTGAATTAAGGAAAACCATGATGAAAATTAAGAATAAGAATAATTTTTGCCACAATGCAGTGAGATATCCTGTGATTTATTAAAATTATATATAAATTATTGCTCTATGAAAATCCCCTGATTAGTATTATTTTCTTAAATCATTAATCTTACTGGAGTCCAATTTAGGACCTATCTTTTTATCTGAAAACTCAATCCTTGGTTTGGATACATTTGATGGCTCAGCCAAAAATTACTATCTCTGAAGATAAAAGTTTCCTGAAATTGTGATGTAAGGTAGTAGGAGTGTGTGAAAAGCCACTAGTCAGAATATTGTTTTCCAATACCTTGGCTGAAGTTACTCTTTTCCATTATGGGATCAGATTACATAAGTAAGTGAAAAGGAAAGAAAGGAGGGATAGAGGAAGAAACAGAGAGAGCAGGAGGATTTCAGGGAAGCTAGAAGGGAAAGAAGAAAGTTGTGAAGAAAGAAAGGAGAAGGGGGAGGGAGGAAAGAAGGGAGGAGTGAAATTGTTGCTCTTTTCTTATATCTGGAAATGTGATTGCTTTATTTGTTCATTTGTTTATAACTGTCTTTGATATGCTTGAACAATTTATTTTTCATGTGAATTTTAGGGATTCCACTTTTTAGAATATATCCTAAGAATCCTGAAACACCAATCAGAAAATATATATGCACCCCTCTATTCATAGAAGCATTATTATAATAGCCAAGATCTGGAAACAGCCTAAGTGTTCATCAATAGATGAGTGGACAAAAATGTTGTGGTACATTTAAACAAGGGTGTGGGAACCTTTTTCATGTCCCGCGTGTGGTTCAGCGTTTCCGTTCAGGGTTTGGGTTCTGGAGGAGGCCGCACGCAAATGAAAAGAGAGACTAGAAAAGTATTAATTTGGCGATATTGGGGGGCCAGGCAGGAGCCTTCGTCTAGTGCAGCGGTTCTCAACCTGTGGGTCGCAACCCCTTTGAGGGTCGAATGACCCTTTCACAGGGGTGGCCTAAGACTTTTGGAAAACACCTATTTCCCATGGTCTTAGGAAACAACATACCCCTCCTCGGTGTAGCAAAATGTAGCAATGTAGTTTACTGTTGTCATATGAAGACTGTTACCCATGCTACACCACAATTCAAGACAAAATTTCATTTATTTGTAATTAGAAATAAATATTTCACAATATATAATTACATATTGTTTTTTGTGATTAATCACTATGCTTTAATTATGTTCAATTTGTAACAACAAAAATACATCCTGCATATCAGATATTTACATTACAGTTCATAACAGTAGCAAAATTATAGTTATGAAGTAGCAATGAAAATAATTTTATGGTTGGGGGTCACCACAACATGAGGAATTCTATTAAAGGGTTGCAGCACTAGGAAGGTTGAGAACCTCTGCTCTAGAGGAAAGGACTACCACTTTCTCTGGTCTTTTTCTCCCTTTTATTAAGGCTTTGGGGCACACCCATAGCCTTTACGCAGGAAATTCCAATAACAGAAATTTACATGAGACAAACAGGTAGAGGCTGCTTCAGCTAACAATGTTTCAACTAAACAGTGAGTGATTAGCTCTGACCTTTCAGAGCAATTAAGGTTGACCAGCCTTCTGGTTTCCTGTCCACATCTTTCTATTAGTGAGAAAATATTTGGTTTCTGGCACAAGGGGATACTGTGTGACCATAAAAGAAAAGGAACTCTTCCCTTTTTTAATAGCCATGGATGGACCTGTAGATTATTATGCTAAGTGAAATAAGCCAGAGAAAGACACATACCATAGGATATCATTTTTATGTGGAATCTAGTGAACAAAATAAAATGAGAGGCATAGGTACATGGAACAGATGGATAGCTTTTGTGGGGTGCAGGTGTGAGACTGGAAAAAAGAAGGTGAAGAGATTAGCTAAATAATGTATATGCATAATCCATGGACACAGACAGCAGTGTAATTATGATCTGAAAAAAGGGGTAGTGGAACCTGGGTGGAGGT
The DNA here is from genome assembly GCA_011751065.1 of Lasiurus cinereus. Lineage (NCBI taxonomy): Eukaryota > Metazoa > Chordata > Mammalia > Chiroptera > Vespertilionidae > Lasiurus > Lasiurus cinereus. Next base: position 20,158,411 of record JAAGEH010000393.1, on the reverse strand, counting down.
GGGCAAAGTGGGGGATGGAGACATCTTTAATAGTGTCAACAATAAAAATAAAATTAAAAAACTTTTTCTATTCTTATGAAATGGTCTAGCATATCATTATGGTTTTTATTTGCATTTCCCTTATAACTAGTTATCTTGAGTTTATTTGGTACTTATATCTCTTATATATGTCACTTATACCTTTCTTTTTGTGAAGTATCCAAATTTTTTTCCATTTTTTATCTTCTGATATTGATGTATAACAATTATTTTCATATTATGGAGCAAAGTTTCTTGTCAGATATGTGTATTGAAATATTTCCTCCTGATCATAATGGACTTCATTTTATTTGCAGTGTATTTAATGAGCAAATGGTTTCTTATTTATGCAGTCCAAGTAATTAAATTTTTTCTGTAGTGGTTCCTGTTTTTTATATCTTGTGTCAGAAATTCTGGGTTAATCCAATATTATAATGGTTATCTCCTCTGATTTCCTGTAAAATTTTAATGGTTTTAGTTTTTATGTTTAGATTTAAGATCTGTTCAAAGTAAAATTTTTGTTTAACTAATGGGGGGTATAGTCAAGATTTTTCTTTTGAATGTGGCTGTACTTCTCCATAATTTGTTGAAGTATTTTCTTTCTCCATTATCTTGTTAACATTGTTAAAAAACAAATGCTCATATAATTGTGGATTTATTTCAGGACTCTATTCTGTTCCAGATTTATGTATACCTATTCTTATTCCAATACCACACTATCTTGATTACTGTAGCTTTATCGTAGCTTTTCAAATCAAATCATGCAAATTATCACACTTTGTATTCTTTGTCAAAGTTATTTTGGCTCCTCTAGAATCTTTGGCTCCTCTAGGGCCTTTGGATTTCCAAATCTGTCATTAGTTTGATGATTTCTACTCTGATATTGGTTGGGATTGTGTGGACCTACAGATTAATTGGGTAAAAAATGACATCTTTAACAATATTAAATTTTCCAGTCAATGAAGAGTGTATCTCTTTTCATTTATTTTCATTTTCCTTAACTTCTCTCAGAAATGTTTTACAATATTTAGAATACAGATTTTGTACATATTTGTCAAATTTATCCCTACATATTCATGTTTTTATGCTCTTTTTTATATTATTATTTATTTAACATCAATATTCCAATAATTATCTAATATTATAGAGAAACACTCTAATTTTGTTTACTGACCTTGCATCTTTCTAAATTCTATGCTGTGTCATAGCTTTTTCAAAAATCTGTAATAATAAAAGCATAATATGCTAATTAGACAGACATTCTTCCCAACGAAGCCATGGCTGCGAGGGAAGCCCTCGTCTAGGTGCTGGAGGAAAGCTGGTGCTGGCAGCTGGGAGGAAGGAAGGCCTACTCTTGCATGAATTTCGTTCATTAGGCCTCTAGTTATTTAGAAAAATGTCCATGGCATTTTCTATATACACAATGTTTTTGTCTCAAGATAAAAACAGATTTAGTCCATCCTTTCAATTCTACTTCTCCTTTGACCCATGGGTTATTTAGCTGAGGCTTTCATTTTTTAAAGTTTGGAGGATTTTTCATATACCTTTTATTTATTGGTTTTTATTTAATTTTTATGTAGTCAAAGAACATATTGGTCTAACTTGATTCCTTTCAAATTTGTTTTATGTCTCAGCTTATTGTACCTGGATGGATAATTCATTTGTTCTTGAAAACAATTTATATTTTGCTGTTGTTGGCAGAGAGTTCTAAAATGTCAATAAAGTCAAGCTGGTTGTTCACATTTCCTACATCATTTCTGATTATATGTCTACTTGTTCTGTCAATACTGAAAGAAGAGCATTGGAATCTCTGAGTGTACTGTGACTGTTCTTTTTAGTTTCATTAGTTTGGTTGTATGTGCTTTAAAATTCTATTATATGCATATCTATTTAGGGTTGACATTTCTTTTTGATAACTTGACTCAGTTATTATTAGAAAATGTACAAGTTTGTTTCTAGTGATATTTATCTTAAATATACTTATTCTTTATTTTAATACAGCCAGGCCAGCTTTCTTGGGAATAATGTCTTCATTGTATATTTTATCCCATATTTGTACTTTAATCTATTTATATCTCATATTTAAAGTGGGTTTGAGCTTGACTTGGGGTGGTGTACACACTATATAGTATACAGATGATTTGTTGTGGGATTGTGTACCTGCAATCTGTATAATTTTGTTAACCAATAAATTTAAATGTCACCCCAATAAATTTAATATAACGGGAAAAGTGGGTTTGATATTCTTTTTATTCTATTTGACATTTTTGTCTCTTGGAGTATGCAGATCATTTACACTTTATATAATTATTTATATAGTTGAATTCAAATCTTGCTATCTTACTTTTTGTTTTCTATTTGTCCTTTTTTAAAAAGTTTTTCTCATTTTTACAAATTATTTTAGTACTTTTGGGGATTTTATTATATCCCATCTTTTGTCTGATTAGCTTTTCTTTGTTTTATATTTTTTAGTGGTTATCCTATAATTTAAAATGTGCTCCTTTAACTTGTCACAGTCTGGCTTCAAATAATATTATACCACTTCACATATACTGAGTAAATACTTATTTCAACAGAATTTCATTTATTCAATCTTGTCCTTTGTGCTATGTTGTTATGAATTTTTCTTATACATATTGCAAACATATTATAAATAACATACATGTGTATTACCTTTGCTTTATACAATTTTAAAATATATTAAAATGAGAAAATATGTATTTTTTATATTTTCTTATTTACAATTTCTAGTGCTCTTTATTCCATTGTTTAAATCCACATTTCAATCTGATCTCATTTGCTTTCCAACTGCAGAACTTCCTTTCACTTTTCTTATAGTGCTACACTACTAGTGACAATTTATTAACATGTTTTGTTTGCTTTAAAATATTTATTTATCTTCATTTTTGAAAGATTACACATTTGCTCTCAGGTCACTAAGATTCTGTTCTTTGCTTTTTAATTTTATTTTTCTTTGTTAAATTTGGATAGTTTCTATTCCCATATCTTCAAGTTCATAGATGTCTTCTCCAGTTTCTAAACTGCAGCTTAATCCAATCAGTTTTTCATTTCAAATGATGGTTTTAAATCTCTGGGATATCCATTTGGATTTCTAAAACCATTTTTATTCTCTCCTTATTAATTCTTGTGTTCTTTTTTATTATTAGTGATTTCAGAGAGGGAAAGACAGAGAAACATCAGTGATGAAAATCATTGATTGGCTGCCTCCTGCATACCCGCTACTGGGGATTGGAGCTTGCAACCAGGGCATGTGCCCTGACAGAGAATCAAACCGTGACCTCCTGGTTCATAAGAGCCATATCAACCGGGCAATTCATGTATTCTTTAACATCCTGCTCATAATTATACTATTTAGAATAGCCATTTTAATTTATAGTCTACTTATGTTATAATTAATATCATAGCTGAGTCTATTTGTTTTTGCTTCTGCCTAAGAATCATATTTTCCTGCTTCTTACCTTGTCACTCAGTAATGTAAATTCACTAGACATAGTGAATTTTATATTACTGTGTGATACATTTTATTGTAGTCCTTAAGTATGGTACATACTCAATGACTTTCAGGTTAGGTTAGCCTTTCTGAGGTTTGTGTTAAAGTGTATTTAAGTCAGGTCTGGAGCAGCCTTTTCATATTAGGGCAGGGATTCTGAAACAAAGTTGTCTGAGGACTCCTTCTATCTGATATCACAATTCTGTGATCCCTATTACCCAATATCTAAAAATATGTTTCATACATTTTTGTCAAGTTTTCTCATTGTTTACAGAGTGATGACAATTCTCACTACAGTTAATCTTTCACAAATGGAAGCAGATCTTAGCCTTAATTTTAAATAACCTAAAATTAATTCCTATTTCACAATGATTGATCCTCATACTAATGACAGTTTAGAATTTTATTTTTTTCTTCCACACTAGCATATTTAATTTTATGCATTCAACCAAAAAGATAGGAGGAATAACTAAGATATGAAGAACATAACTAGAGTAATCTCTGTATGTAAAAGGCTAAGTGACCAACTATCTGTCCATCAGACCTTCCAAATGACCAACCAGCCTATGTAAATATGACTGCCAATATGAAAACAAATGTTGACTCGCATATGTGTGAGACATATAAAGCTCTTGCTGGTATCAATCTAGACAAAGTAGGAATATTTCTACCTGAGCCCGTTTGTAGACATGGTCAGTTATATGTTGCTTTCTCTCAAGTTCGAAGAGTATGTGACATTAAAGTCAAAGTTGTAAATACTTCATTATAAGGGAAATTAGTCAAGCACTTGGAAAATGTTCTTACTCTTAATATGGTATACAAAAAGATATTAGAATAAGTTTAGTCAATTTATCAGTCATTTTTTATCAATGTTTCTATATCATGTTTTTGTTGTTTTTATATCATGTCTTAGTTCTTGTTATATCATGTAATTGTTTATATGTTAATCAAGTTATATATTATTTCATATACATCTTACTAATTTTCTTTCATCTCTGACACTTCTATTATAGAGAAAGGGTGGATAGCAATATTAAAATATTTCTTCTAATTAATTTCCTTTCAATGTGTATAAATCTGTGCACCAAGCCACTAATAATATAAATAAAACTTTCTATAGACAATGAGCATTATAGAATCTCCAGATCACCTAGATAAATCACTCTATAATATCAGAGAGAAAAAAGTTAATCAGATATAGTTAATATATAGAACTTATTGCTAATATAATAACCACTAAGATGAAATAATATGTAAAAAAGCATGCAGAAATCATTGTAATACTGTCTTACAAATGCCCAAAGATACTTGGAAGCTGCACATATAAAAGAGAAAGATACAAATTGACCATACTTCTGCTACACTTACCAGCCAATCAGGACTGATTATGCAAATTAACCTGACAAAGATGGCAGTGGCCCTGCCCCCCAGCTACTCTGGGCCTGTGAGAGTCAGAGAAGTTGGGCACCAGTGCCTGAGGCTGGCTGCAGCCTGGGAGATGAAGTAGCCTCCTTCCCCATGATCCCAGGTGGTAGCCAGTTGCAGAAGCCTCACATCTGCCTGCCCCACGTCCTGGGGAGAGACAGAGAAACCGGTGCCAGTGCCTGAGGTTGGCTACAGCCTGCTAGACAGAGAAGCTGCTCACCCCACACTCCCAGGCACTACTACCTGTGGCTGGCTGTGGCCCAGGAGATGGAGAAGCTGCCCACCCTGCAGTCCCAGGCACCAGCACTTGCGGCTGCAGCCCAGGCGAAGCCACCTGCCCACCATCCCCTGCGGCTGCAGCTGGCCAGACCAGAGGGAGGGAAGCCCAGATCCCGGGTGCCTGTGGTCCGCTAGAGAAGGGAATCCTGGGTAGTGTGTGTGGGGCTGAGGCATAGGTGATTAGGGGCAATCAAGCCAGCAGGGGAGCAGTTAGGCGCCAGCAGTTCTGGATTGTGAGAGAGATGTCTGACTGCCAGTTATTCCCCGAGGGGTCTCAGATTGGAAAGGGTGTGTTGGAAACCAAATATTGTTCTCACTAAATGGATGTAAACAGGAAGCCAGAAGGCTGGTCAACCTTAACTGCTCTGAAAGGTCAGAGCTAATTACTCACTGTTTAGTTGAAACATTTGTTGGTTGAAGCAACCTCTATCTGTTCCTTTCATGTTAATTTCTGTTTTTGTTATTTCCTGCCTAAAGGCTAGGGGTGTGTCCCAAAGCCTTAATAAAAGGAAGAAAAAGGCCAGAGCAATTGGCAGTCCTTTCCACTAGAGGAAGGCTCCCGCCTGGCCCCCCAATATCGCCAAATTTATGCTTTCTAGTCTCTCATTTCGTTTGCGTGCGGCCTCCTTCAGAACCCGAACCCTGACCCGGGAACCCTGAACCACGCGGGACGTGGAAAGAGGTTCCCACAAGGGTGCAGGCTGGGCTGAGGGATACCCTCTACTCCCCAACCTGTGTATGAATTTCATACACTGGGCCACTAGTAATAATAATAATAATACATGGTATAGTTGAAATTGTACACCACATTTTAATCTTCTTGTTAAAGAAGACTTGTATAAAGAAGTCAAGAAGCTTATATCTGTAGTATATGATTTAGTCACGAAGGACATCTACCTCCTCCCCCTCACCACCAAGAGCAGTTAACTTTCACAATTGTGTCGATAATACTGGCTGGTTGAATGCACAAATGTTTGTAAGTTTAACAAATAGTATGTGATTTTGGGGGTAGGTATGGCCCATTATTTTTGTAAAATAATAAAAAGATAATGTGATCATATTGGAGATTACTGATGGCTGTTCCAGGAAGATGCTTGGAGCCTCCTGATGGCTTTTGTGATTGGTGTTAAGAAAATGGACTAGAGTGGATGTATATTTTACAAGATGTTCCATTGGTAATACATCAGCAGTCGACACTGCCTTACAAGCACTTACCCACTTATAAGGTGGCTTCGTAATAAGCTGATTTTGCTTTTTACATATTCTGCAGTTGAAGGATTGCTCTGGATTCTCATACTTGTGGCTTTAAAATAGTTTATATTTCTGTTAAGCCTCACAGTTCTGGTTATTGTTACAATTTACGTGGGTTTTCAGTAGAAAATCATGCAGGCCAATGCAAGCTAATGCACGTGCAATCAATGCCTTGCAAAGCTTTTAATCACACTTTCTTCCTGTATAGATCAATTGGTAATGAAGGTATCTAATTACTTTCCTCAGAGTGTGTTTGAGAATAGCATTAAGTGAAGAGATTCTGACATGGCCACCTGTTTATAACTGCATTATTCATGAGAACCTTCCTGTGAACATCAAACGCTGCTGCAGCAGAGGTCTCTGGCAAACCTTGGCTGGTTTTGCTTGGGTTGCACTGCAGTGGAATCTTTGTGTGCATTGGATGGATGCAGTGGTTTCTTCTGCAGACAGCAACGTGAGGACAAAATATATATATTTCATTTAAGGTTCAGGAGAAAAGCAGACAGCCTAGAGATGATTCTAAGTCATTTCTGTGATGTAAAAGAAAGTCAACATGTCTTTAATCAAACTGGAGCTAGTATTGCAGTCTTGCTTGCCCCAAATATGTCAGTGCTTCACATTAATCTAAAGAAGGTTCACTCGGTTGAGAGAACAAATATATTTCTTCACCAAACTATCAAGCATGATTGATAAGCAATGGAAAGATGATATTTATTTAGCAAAGATAGCTCTTTCACACACAGAGACAGCATGATATATCCAAAGATTAAAATGTACTTCTGCTTCACATTGCACTATATTGTGGGCTTATGATAGTTCCCTTCCAATTCAGTTGTTTAGTATTCTTGGAGAGATTTTTACTGAGCAAGAAGTGAAAGACAATGTAGGATTGGAAACTATAACCCATGGAATACATTAGACTTCTGTGCTCTCTAGTGTATAACATTATACAGGTTTAAACTCTAAAGAATATAATACGGCTATAATGGTGTGTATTTCTTTTTAATGATTTGGATCTTTGCCTGGAAGTTTTAGGAAAAGGTTTGCAATTACCTAAGTGTCCGGCAAAGGTTCTTATTTTTTCTGGTAACTTAAAAAGGATAAAACATGATGTGGCTATTCTCTGCTATTTTATGATTACTAGTATATGAACCAAGTTCTTCTATCATATTGTTGTCATTCATTGATGGATGGTTTCACTTGTTTCATAACAGATTGTTCACCTTCATCTGTATTTCAATCAGTACAAAGAAGTTAAAAAGGATTTAATTTATTTACATGGTCAGCCTTAACTGAAAAAAATGAGACTATGAAATATACTCTTTATTCCAGAAGGCCATGTGTCTAGCTAAGAAAGAGGAATACTGTTATCATAGAAAAATGGAGACACCTTAATGAAGGGCATCTTTTATCCCAACATCCAACAGCAGAAGACTACTCACCTTGGATCTAAAAATAGAGGGAAGACCAGTTAGGCTCATTCTTGATCTGTATTTAAAGCGAGTTAGACAAGACATAAACAAAATATCAGAGGGAAAAATATCACCCAGCATACCAAGAATTAAGAAAATGATACCTTGAAGAGGAAAAGACCATTTGTGGCACTAATATTAAGTTAAATCAGGTGTTGGAATTGTCTAAGAAGTATTTTAAAACTTTAATCAACTAAAATTCTCTTGAAAGAAATCTAAAAAATAGAAAACTTCAAAAGCATTTGATTTTATAAAATATTGGAATTATGAAACTAAAAGAATATAACAACAGAAGTAAAAATCTCCATAGAAGGGCTTAATAGTAGAAATGACAGAGAAGAAAAACAAGTGATTTTGAGTACAGAACAATAGAATTCACACAAAATGAAGAACAGAGAGAAAAAAATAGACTGGAAAAAATGAGCCTCGGGGACCTGTGAGACCACAAGAGGAGAATCATCAGTTATGTCATTACACTCTCTGAAGGAAAGTAGAAAAGAGTGGCTGAAAAGTTGTGTGAAAAAGTATTGACTAAAAAAGTTGTAAATTTAGTAAAAGACATAAATCTACAATTCCAAAGACTTGAGTGAATGCAAAACAGAATAAACTCAAAGAAATCTATGTTGAAGATATACCAAAGTAAAATCTTTGAAAACTAAAACCAAGAAAAAATCTTGACAGCAGCTGGTGGGAGATAACATGGCACCCATCCAGAATACCAATGCAAATGATAATGGGTTTCTTATTTGAAGTAATGGAAAGTAGAAAGAAGTGGCACAATACTTTTCAAGAGCTAAAATAAAAGAACTGTCAAATGCAAATTCTATATTCTATAAATTTATCCTTTAGGAATGAAAGAGAAATAAAAATATTCTCAGAGGAATAACTAAAAAATATTACTAGCAGATGGCATTTTTAAGAATTCAATTTAACTCAATATATAAAAATATTATCATTTCAACATAAAATAAATATTAAAATATTACAAATAAATAAATCACTTACTCCAAAGATTGGCTGAACAGATTTTTTTTCCCAAAAAAGGAATTGATAAATGAAGGAATAATGAAGCATCAGAAAGAGAGAAGGAGCCAAAACCGCTTTGGCTCAGTGGATAAAGTGTCAGCCTCCAGACTGAAAGGTCCCAGATTCGATTCCGGTTAAGGGCATGTACCATGCTTGCCGGCACATCCCCAGTAGGGGGCATGCAGGAGGCAACTGATTGATGTTTCAAGCTCTCTATCCTTTTCCCTTCCTCTCTGTAAAAAATCAATAAAATATATTAAAAAATATTAAACAGGGGAGAATCCAAGATGGCAGCATAGGTAAACACCTACACTACTGCCTCGCACAATTTCAAAACTACCATTAAAAGACAGAACCGACATCATCCAGAACCACAGAAATGCTGGCTGAGTGGAAATTCTACAACTAGAAGGAAAGAGAGGAGCTCACAGAGACCCAGAGAAGCTGCAAAAAGCTGAGGTATGGAGACACGCACGTGGAGAGAGTGGGTGCCAGAGAACCTGGCTGGCTTTCTCTGGTGAGAGGGAAACAGAGACTCTCAAAGGCATTGAACCCCTTAGCCTATGACACTAAACTCCAGATCCAGCCGAAACTCATACGAGTGTAGTTTGGACTGTGAAAAGGGAGAAGTGCACGGAAATTTAAGGGAGTCGCAAAAGATCAGAGGCCTGGTGGTGCTCACAGCACTGCGTGCAGAGGACCTACTGCTGATTGTGCCACTGGCTTTCACGAGTGGGCGGGAGACAGAGCCTCCCAACTGCACCACTTCTAACTCCACTAAACCCCAGTTTCGGGTGAAACCCTGGGGACCAAGACTCATATGGTCCCAGAGCTCAGGGGAGCCGGAAAGGCAGCAGTCTAGAGGCACTGTGAGAGCACACCTGCACACAGGGACTGCTCCAGCGATTACCCAGTCACATGAGACTCAGGGGCCGTGGAGGGCGGGGCCGACTGCAAGGCAAGGCGGTCCATTAAGCCCTGAGACTCCACCCATCCCAAGCTCAACAGAAAGGCTTTTGCAGTTTTTGCAAGTCTGTTATCATAGGCTGAATCCAACACAGAAATTCTCCTGGCATAGTGAAAATGCTGAGACAAGGGAAAGTTTCACAAACAAAAGAAATGGAGGAAAACAAATGACTGCATATAGAGTTCAAAACCACGCTTACAAGTTTTTCAAGAATATCCTAGAAAAGTTGGATAAAGTTAGTGAGACACAAGAGATGAAAAAGAACCAACTAGAGATGGAAAAGATCCAACTAGAGATGGAAAAGGACCAACTGGAGATGAAAAAGGACCAACTAGAAATTAAACATACACTGACTCAAATAAAAAATATTATACAGAGTCCTAATAACAGACTAGAGAAAGGCAAGAATCAAGTCAAAAATTTGAAATATAAAGAATCAGAAAACACACAACTGGAAAAGCAAGAAGAAAAAAGAATCCAAATATGTGAAGATAATGTAAGGAGCCTCTGGGACAGCTTCAAGCGTACCAACATCAGAATTGTGGGGTACCAGAAGAAGAGAGAGAACAAGATACTGAAAACCTATTTAAAGAAATAATGATTGAAAACTTCCCACATCTGGTAAAAGAAATAGACTTACAAGTCCAGGAAGCACACAGAATCCCATATAAAAGGAATCCAAAGAGTACTACACCAAGACACATCTTAATTAAAATACCAAAAGCAAAAGACAAAGAGAGAATATTAAAAGCAGCAAGAAAAAAACAGTTAATTACCTAAAAGGGAGCACCCATACAATTGTCAGCTGATTTCTCAACAGAAACTATGCAGGCCAGACGGGAGTGGCAAGAAATATTCAGTGTGATGAATAGCAAGAACCTATAACCAAGAATACTCTATCCAGCAAAGCTATCATTCAGAATTGAAGGGCAGATAAAGAGCTTCACAGATAAGAAAAAGCTAAAGGAGTTCATCAACTCCAAACCAGTATTATATAAAATGCTGAAAGGTACTCTTTTAGAAGAGGAAGAAGAAAAAGGTAAAAGACAAAAAATTATGAGCAACAAATACATATCTATCAACAAGTGAATCTAAAAATTTAGTGAATTAAAAACGTGATCAACAGAATAAACTGGTGAATATAATAGAATCAGGAGCACAGAAAGGGAGTGGACTGATAATTTTCAGGGGGAAAGGAGTGAGGGGTGTACTGGACAAAAATCATACACCTATGGATGTGGTCAACTGGAGAGAGGTAAGGCTAGAGGGAAGGGTGAGAGCTGGGTGGAGAGGAGCTATGGAGGGGAAAAAAGAGAAACAAATGTAATAATCTGAATAATAAAGATTTAATTAAAAATATTAAACAGAAAGGAAGAAGGAATAAACATGGGTACATTAAAGAGCATTAACATGGGTACATTAAAAAAAAACTTTCTTTTCCTCATGGTTTTAAAACCACATCTGATGATTGTAACAAAAATTATAACACCATTTGATTCTTATGACAAAGCTGTTTTAAAACCAAGAAAGGGACCCTAATGGGGTTTCCATACTTCACTCAAAGTGGTAAAATGTTGAAATTATTAGTCTGTGTAATTCATAGGTAGATAGTTAGGTCAATAGTAATACTTAGAATATTCACCACCAAAAATATACAAAGAGAGACACTCAAGAACACCATAAATAAATCAAGATATTTGCCTTCTTTTCTAATTGATAAAATATTTTTTCTTCAGAGGTGTGCTTTACTAACTTCACCTGTGCTTTATTAATTTCCAATTAGAACCCATAATTTTTTTCTGTATACATATTATAATTTATATCAATGGCATAAAAATTACCACACATTATAATCAGCTATATAGTTATGTGTTCCCCACAGTAGTCAGTAAGTTATTTTGTTTCAGATTTGTCTTTGCATGTATGTATGTATGTATGTATGTATGTATGTATGTATGTATATCTACCCAGATTCTGGGTTTACCTGTAGGATTGTCTCTACTTTTAAAATTTCCTCCATAGAAGAGGACATAGAGATGGACATAGAGTTAGAGACTAAGACAGTCATAGAGATAGATACTCCTTATCTCTATTTAGCAAGTTCACTAATCTTAAACTTCCTCTGTCTCTACTGAGGTCATTTACTATTAGACAATTATTATACAGAGTGATCAAATGTTAAGGCTCTGAGACTAGACCTGGTTTAGAGTCCTGGTCTGTCATTTACAAGTTCTGGGCTAGATAAAAGTTCTTATAACCCTTCTAATCTTAATATTTTTCATCTACAAATTGAGAATCATCATTGTTTCATGAGTATTGTGAATGCTAAGCTTATTCATGATAAACGTTTAGCATGAGACTGGACATAACAGTCTGCTTAACAAATGGTAGCCATTTCCAAATTGTGATAACCATTTCAGTGATTACATTTATTAGAAGTCCAGAAACAACTTTTAAAGAAGTAAATATTGGGAAATAATAGCATACCAATACATTATTTTTGCATATCAATAAATTTAATTTCAACATTTTTTCTATTTTTAACCTTCAGATTCTAATAATACTGAAATAAATATAATGAACTTAATATGATTTCAATGAAAATAATGTTTTTTACATGGTGTTAATATGTAGGGGTCTCTGGTAAGCTTACTAACATTAATTTTACTAAATTAAGTGAATAAAAAGTAAGCACAAATTTTCCCAGTTTTGAATTTTGAGCCTGAATAAATAAACTATAATATAAGACTAATTTATAAAGAGTTTTTTTATTATTATAGAAAGTTGCCAAACTGACTTGCCAAAGAAAAGAAACAAAACTTACTGTGGTTAACAGGTTGCATTTATTATTTTCACTAAAGCATCTAAAAAGTAGAATATATTGTATGACTTTGTTAAAAATAATTCTTTATACAATATTGGTCGGTTAGTGGCAAACATAGTTTACAAGTAAAAGATATAATTTTCAAACTAAAATCAGTTTGTGGTCTTTATGGAATTTATAGAAGCAAGTTAAGATTCAGTTTAAATATCGGAAGCAGTATCTATCTGCATTAAAGCACTTCCAAGACACTGAAAGCTGAAAAGTTTAGATAAAGCACCAGGTCAACAGGTTACCAAGTTAACACTGATCTTTTATGGTCCCCATCACATACCTGATGGAGAACAGGAGAAGAAAGGGAAGGAGCACATAGAAAAAAACAGAACCCTGAAGTTACATTTGGGATCAGGTTCCCCAAAGGCATCTTGGTCAAGTTAATACATTTCTGAGGAGCAAAGATAGTTAGATTATAATAGTTAAGGCTCAAGATCATGCATTCATAATAAAATACAATTGATATTTCAATGACATTGAATGTCATAAAACATATTGAAAACTTGCAATTTAAGCTTACAGTATAGATGTTTTCATTTTGAATCCTTTAGGTCCTAAAGTTTAGGACTTTATAGGCATATTAATAACATTTTATACAAAATTAATAAATTTCAGGATCTCAAACTTAGTGGATGTGACTGCATTTTTATGATGATATCGAAAAAACAATTTTGTGCCTATTTTTTTCAAAATAATTTAATACTTAAAATTAGTTTAGGGTTTCAAAATGTTTCAGACATAAAAGATTTTACAAAGTAGTTATGTATATGATTGGATAGAAAAAACAAAGAACTTGGAACGATAAATGATAAATGAGTAAGTGTAAACTAACTTGCATACATTAATGTTATAAAATCCTACCAACAGTAAACTTACACGTTGATCTCCTAATTCAGAGTTCTCACAGTTTCTTTGATCATTTTCTTCCTCTAAATTATAAAGAATCATAAAATACAGCAAAGCGTACTTCAAATTGGTTAGTTTCCCAATGAAATTGGCCAGTTTCCCAGGATCAAGACACTGTGAAAATCCCTAGACACAAGGGTAGCCCTTGACTCTTCTAATGCATATTATTATATGCATTTGCCAGATCTTATATACTCAATGTTACATTATGGATAAATAGTAAAATACATCAGGTCTATGATAATGTAAGACTTGAATTTAATAACATAGCCTATTATATTATTTTAATACATGTATACTTTTAAAAATGTATTTCCCTTTATTTTTATTTTTCTAAGAATCATTCTGTTGAAGAGCTGAGTTTAGGTGGAACTAGCCAGAGATGAGAAACCAGGAATCCAAGAACAATAAAAACATGAATTCCCCTTCCTCCTATCAAAAATAAAACAACAACAGAGCTCCAATCAATCTTTTTCAAATGTGGTTTGATTCAGCTCAAGGTCTTTGTGATTGATCTTAAAGGCACTTTCTAAAAACTGCCCTTTCTCTTCCCCCAATTTGCATCTGTGTAGCTGAGTTCATGATTTAATGGCTTGTGGCATTGTACTGTTTGTAAACACTATCCTACATTAAGAAAGAGGGGACTTAAATCCATCAAATTAAAATATACATTAAAAATATATAAGACCCTTTTGCTACTAATCTTTGCCACCCCCACCCCATTCTCCAGAGGAAGCATACACTATGGAAGTCATAAATAGAACCCAAGCTTGGGTTATCAAATGGGAAGTTTAAACCACTTTAATTCACTACATTGATTTAAAGTGTTGTCTTGGTTACACTGAATACAGAGGGATAAAACGGTGAATTTAATATAAAATCTTGTGAAAACAAGCTTAACTTCCATACCTTGTAAACAATTGATTAAGTGAAATCTTCACTATCTCTAATCTTTGCTTTCATTTCTGTCTTAAACTTTTAACATTTTTGAGATATATAAAGAAGGTGAAAAGGTGGTAAATGGAACTAGATCTGGCTTGGAATAGTTGATTTTCCTAAGCTTTCTCAAATTAGGCATCTTCTTTGGTAGCTTGAGCTTCGCTCTCATCATCTATCATATGGATATCTGATGTTCTTTTGTCACTTTGCCTCAAACGGTAACTTTTATAAGCACGCTGAATGACGGTTGCCGAGACTGCCTCTTGTTTTCGTTTCAGGGTAGTTGTAATTGGCTCATATGTGATCTTAAAAGGGTTGGCTAAAATAAACCCTGATTCCATCTCTGAAAGAAGTTTCTCCATCCTCACATCTTTACCCACAACTCGCTTTGTAAAAGCAAGTAAGATGTCCAGGCAATGAATTCTGTCCCCAACAGCCATTGGAAGATCCATGGCCACTAGCTGGCCCTTGTTTGGTTTTGCCATGAAAAGAGGAGCATCCAGAGCAGATGCAAAATCTGAAAGCTTGCTAGAATCTATATACTGGGTCCCATCAGGGTCAAACCTCTTCCATACCTGAAAGAATTTCCTAAAATCATCTTCACTCAAAGTCTTGGCTCTTTTTTTAGAACCAATATTTACAAACTCCATAATAAGAGCAATGTACATGTTTACAATGATCAGCCATGCTATGAGGATGTAACTGACAAAATAAATAATACCAACAATGGGATTACCACAATCTCCCCTCACCTGGGTCCCAGGGTTAATTTTATCAGGATCACAGTCAGACCATTTACTGTTAAAAATTGCATTGAGCATCCCATCCCAACCAGCAAATATTGTAACTTGGAAAAGACAGAGCATACTGCTGCCAAAGGTTTCAAAGTTGGACACATCGTTAATTCCAGCTTCCTTTTTAACATAGGCAAAATTGTACATTCCAAAGATGGCATAGATGAACATGACTAGGAAGATGAGAAGACTGATGTTCAGCAGCGCTGGGAGGAAGAGCACCAAAGGGAGCAGCAGATTATGGAACACCTTTGGTCCTTTCCCAGGACGCAGGATGTGGATGATCCGGGAGAGAACTATAAGTTGCAGGATGGAAGGAAGTACAAGGTAGTATTCTCCTATCAGAGGCAGAAGTAGCCCTTGATGTAGGGAAAGATAAAGCAGGCAATAAAATTATTTAAATTTCATGGTATTTAGAGGAATATAAATTTTTTTACACTTCACCTTTTCCTCTAAGTTAAGATCATTTTCTTCATCCTCCCAATATAGCATTTAGCACACATTGAAAGTTTAGGTTAGCATTAGCCAAATTATATTTGTGGCAATGCTCAGAGTATTTAGTAAAATTTGGAAGATAATTCTTTGCATCATCACCTTAAGAGTATTATGTCTCATATACTTCTAGAATAACAGAGGACACAAATCTATAATATAGGACAGTAATTTTTTTCTGATTATAGTTGAATCAAGAAATTTAATTCAATGCAACCTTTATTGGATACTTAATAAAGGTGTTGTGCAAATATGCAAAGATGATTAATGTAGCTCTGTCTTCAAAGACCTTGTAATCTTTAGAGGTAGACATTTAAACTAATTATTATGCAAAGCAAAAAAATCTGGTTGATAAATATAATTATAAAAAATATTTTTATTGAATTTATTAGGGTGACATTGGCTAACAAAATCATACAGGTTTCAAGTGGACAATTCCATAACACTTCATCTGTACACTGTATCCAGTGACTCACAGATTATAATTTAATTAATTTATTCAAAAACAGTATTTGGGCCCTTGGGAGTTTTCAATGTGAATTGAATAGCTGAGTCTTTGCCTGGAACAATTTTTTGGCATTAGTGGGTGAATGAGAGAACTATGAAAGTGAAGGCAGAACTATAAAACAAGATGAAATTATAATTGTCTTAAAAAGCATGGGGATGTTCTCTGAAGTCCTGGAGGGGATATGGTTCATTTTGAGTTAAAAAGATGGGGAAGGGGATAATTAATATGAAGCTTTTAACTGAGATGGCATGCTGCATCTGGAAGACTCAGGTCTCACATTCTGTTGAACTTTGTCACTATTAATGTTGGCATTCTCTCTGATGTTCTTCTATCTTATCTATATCCTCATCTCCACAGTGTTTTAATGAACCTTCTACTCTGGCTCAATTTTTTACTTCTCCTCAATCTCCCAAACTCTTCCATTATGCAGGAGTATCCCCCTTCAATATAAGCATGTTTTCCCACATCCTCTAAACTGCAGACAGCTCATTCTTCCCCGCTCCATATTTCTCCTGGTAGAAAGATGGAATAAGCAGGCATCTTTTTTTCTTTACAAAGTGATTTCCCGACACCTTGTCTTTCCATCATTTTTAGAAAAAAAATTAATTTCAACTCCCTGTGGGTCATGTTATTTCACAATACCTTCTCCTACCATTCCTGATTCTATGACCTAGTCATTTCTCCTCATTTATATTCAACTGGACTCTTTAGTACTTGGCTCATGCTATCCTTTCCATCTCAGCACCTACCATCAACAACCCATTCAAAGGCCAGTTGCTCAGTCTTTGGCTCTTTTAATTTTAACAATTTTACATCAATGGCCACATTCTGGATCCACACAGGATACCTGCCTTCTGAGACCTCAACTCCAAACAGCTTCTTTCTCTGACTGCAGTCTCCCCTCTTTCTGATCCAGTAATTCTCACTTTCGTCTCATAGGGCTCTTTAATGCCATATTCCTCCATTATTTCCCTACCTACTCCCTCTGCCTTTATGCACTTTCAGTCAAACGTCTTGTCCTTGTCTGTCAATAGTAGTTGCACTTTTCTACTACCAGATGAATGAATGGATTTTTTGGAAGCACAGCTGGGCTGACAGTTTATTTACATTTTTTTTTTTTACTGCTGACTACACACAATAGTACTTGACAATAAATATTAAACAGTGTCCCTATACTCATGGAGCTCACATTCTAGTATGTATCTTAAAGGAGGCAGACAAGAAACAAACTTTTCTCTGCCTAAAACCCTTTTCTCCTATTTTATTTCTTAGCTACCGCCTTATCCAATAGTTAACTTCTGCTTTTTCCATGAAGTTTTCTCTGACCTCTACTTATTGATTAGGTGTGCTGCTGTAACATTCTTTATATAACCTTTTCCTTAATAGCACAGTGAAATGCATGGTTAATTATCTGCATGGGTGCAGTCCCTGGTCTGGCTGGCGATCAAAGTGCAGCATCTAGCATGGAGGGGTAGATCCCAGCTGACCTCTGGGTCCTGGGCAGCACCTGGGTTCCCAAGCTCCCACATGCCCCCCACCGCCTGAGTCATGACGCCTGAGTCCCCATGCAGAGATGCGTTGATCGTGACTGGATGCCGTGGACTGGGGCATAGCGTGGGCCTCTGGGCCACCCAACAGCGCTGCATGTAAGCCGGGTGGGCAGCATGCTCTTTCCCGGCCAGCCTCCCAGACTGGCTCCTGCAGGAATCCATAGCGGTGAGCCTGACCAGCCCCTGCTGTTGCAGCTGCTGAGGCCCAGCTCACCCAGAAGAGGCTGTGTGGGTGCGGGTGCGGGGCAGGCTCCCGTGAATGCCCAGCACCTGAGCGCCCCTTGCCAATGCTACACCACCAACGCCTGCTATGTTCAGCTCCGCCCCCTGATAATCAGCACATGTCATAGTGAATGGTCGAACTCCTGGTCGAACAACCGCCCGAGGGGACAATCTGAATATTAGGCTTTTATTATATAGGATTATAAACTATGAGCATACAGGAATTATGGCTAACTTATTTACTAATGAGTTCTTTGAATATAGTGCAATATCTATTGACAAAGAGGACAATCAAATATATTGGTTAAATCAAAGACTGAGATCTCCAGAGTAAAACTTAGTGACCTAGAGCAGTCATCAGCAAACTGTGGCTCATGAGCCACATGCGGCTCTTTGGTACCTTAAATGTGGCTCTTCCACAAAATACCGCAGCCTGGGCAAGTCTATTTTGAAGAAGTGGCATTAGAAGAAGTTTAAGAATTTTGGATCTCAAAAGAAATTTCAATCATTGTACTGTTGATATTTGGCTCTGTTGACCAATGAATTTGCCGACCACTGACCTAGAGCATTAAACTTTATTGATGTGAAAGCTGAAACAGTTTTAGAGATTAGAGGAAAGGGAAAATAGTGAACTTGAAAGTTTATATTATGCTAGGATATATAGATATTTAGTGTCATCCTAGAAAAATAATGTAGTTGACATGCTGAAGGGGTAATTAAATATTTAGCTGGTGGTCTGTGAAGTCTGTATACTAATTCAAACAGTATTTTTGAATATTTTATATATGTCAGGCTTGTGTACAGACATTTTTATATAAAATGCAAAAATGTAAAGAATTTCTGTTGGAAATAACAAGGGTCCCTACCTACTTTGCTGAGTAAGAGTGGACACTTACTATAAGAACTTGCCTGAATTAATATTACTATAAATGAAAATCTGACTACATGAAATCTTACCTGTAATAGAGCAAATGACCACTATAAAATCTAAAATGTTCCATCCACTGGTGAAATAGTTACATCGGAAAGCGATGAGCTTTAGCACACATTCTCCAGTGTATAGAATAATGAAAAGTAGCTGAAGCCAGAGGACAGCAGTATCCATTTGTCTATTCTGTTCATCACTTTGTATCATAAGGGTTATTGCTTGGAAACAGATAAGAACCATAATGATGATATTAAAAGCTTGACTTGTTACCAAGTCAAAGATGAATCTTTGGAACTTGTTCTGTGGGTGAAGAAAAGGTGTAATAGTTATATTAATATAATATCTATACACACACATAGGCTTTAGATTTATGTATTTCCTCCCAGTATAAAAAGAAGAGTAAGTCAGGGCCTAAGTTTTTACCAAACTAGAATTAGAGCACACAGTCAAAGCACATAAGATTATCAAAAGCTTTATCAAGGAACACATTTATAAAAATTTTTGTCAAAAGCATTTGTTGTTAAGAATTTTAAAAAAATATGTTTATTTTAAAGATGAATATATTAAGGGAACTTTTTTAGAAACTTAAAAAAAAATCTAGATGTTTTCTTACTCCTGGGCGAGGTATTGTTTTTTGCGAGTCCTCATACATCAGCTTCTTCAGTGCTAGATATTGTTTCTCTTGTTTTTCTGTTATAAAGAGATTGGAGCCTCCCTGGAAAAGAAATGAAAGAAAAATATACTAAAATCATATTTAATCCAATTTCATTTTATATTAATATGCATTTTGGAAAGCTTGGTAATGATTGCTTTAATCTTTAAAGAAAGACTTAACTGCAATGAAATAAATCTTGTTTAAACACGTCTGATTTTTTGCACAAAAAATCCATATAAAACATACATGGAATACATATTGGTAGTGATAGATATTTAGTTATCTTTTGGTGCACTTTCCTGTGGGTGATCAAACTATTTTAAATTTTCAGTTTACTGAGTTATCTCTTGTTAGACCAAGACAAATGGGAAAGGGAATCTCTAGAAAGGTTTATCTTTCTAGAAATTTGACCACTGACCTCTCTAATCCCATCTGATTAGTAGACATTCAGAGTTGTTTGTTTACCAGAATCTGCACATAGCTAACCTTTGCTGACATGGCTAAATTGTACTTTTTAAATTAAATGATTCTTTTCTTTGATTTGTTAGAAGGTTTTCCTCCACCAATAAAAAGTAGGTCCCTGTCATTAAAATAAGTAGATGTAGAAGAATTCTGAAACCTTTGCAATTTGTAGAAGCATTTAAATGAAAGTGGCTCCAAAGAAGTGGTTCAATTCTGCCTCTGAATTATTTCTAATTAAGTACTCCTATTTAAACCACCCAATTCAAATGTATGACTCGCTCTACTCCTAGCCTGAAAGCTACTCTAACTGAGAAGCTGTCTAAGCTGGTTATGACTCTGAAGATTGAAAATTTCAGAGACGAAAAAGGTGTAGTCTGCACAATGTTTTTTATCTCTTATCATGCCATTATTTATGAACATACTAGTACATATAGAAACACTTGGAATCTTTACCTTTTAAACTTGTCTGTACATATTTGAATATAGAAAACAATGTACAGAATGAACATTTTAGCAATGTTTATCAATATTCAGGAATATCAATCTCTTTTCAGGTGAATACCAAATAGAAATGACATTAAGTTGAATCCAAAATCAATTATTTGAAGCAGGACATTCTTAAAAATGCGTTTGATATTTATACTTACCTTTGTTTTATGCTTGTTGAAATTAGCAAGAATAACACCGATCAGCATAGTCAGAGGAAGAAATAATCCAATGATAATAAAACCAATAAAGTACATATACATATAGATATTTGCTTCAAAATCAGGCTGCTTATTTACCTAAAAGTGAAATTAAAAAATAAACAAAATGAGGAGGAACATAGAGGATTTTTAGAGCAGTGAAAATACACTATTGATACTGTAATAATGGGTACATATCACCATACATTCGTCCAAACCCACTGAAGGTACAAGACTGAGTGAACCCCAGGATAAACTATGAACTTTGATTGATTATGACATGTCAATGTAGATTCATTCTTGGTTAAAAAATATATCATTCTGGTGAATGATATTAACAATAAGCAGGCCATGCATGTGTGGAGGAAGGGGGTATGTGGAAAATATTTGTTCCTCCCTCTCAACTGGGTTGAAATTCTTTAAAAGCGAAAATGTATAAAAATTGAAAAAATAAGGAAAATATTGATATTGACTTTTTAAAACATTAGATTTATAAAATAATTTCTGACAAGAAAATCCAACAATGCTACTTGAGGTATGTTTTCTCTTTGATCATTGGTGAAGGGATATCACTGCTTTGTTGACTGGATTTTAAAGTTTATTGGATTGGTTTAATAATTGTTATGAAGTCTGATAATCTTTCAAGTGGGCCTATTGGGCCTCAACCATTGTATATAACCCTGAAAGGACTTCATTGTGCGTGAGATACTCAATCTGAATAGTATTTAACTTTTATCTAGCATAAGTATTTGCTTTTACCCTGTTAATTGTTGTTCTTGC
This sequence comes from Lasiurus cinereus, assembly GCA_011751065.1. Taxonomy (NCBI): domain Eukaryota; kingdom Metazoa; phylum Chordata; class Mammalia; order Chiroptera; family Vespertilionidae; genus Lasiurus; species Lasiurus cinereus. The sequence continues at coordinate 20,136,665 of JAAGEH010000393.1, read as the reverse complement.
TAGTGTCCTGTTCTTAAATTAGAAAAATGACTTTGCTTGAACTATAACAATGACTTTAGGATTATACTGTACTTACACCAGTAGAATCAACAGCTGAATTCATAATAGTGATCCATCCATTAAATGTTGCCTATAAAAAATGGCATGTGTTTAATTCTTATGGAAATTTTATGCTTCATGAAAAATTAAAATAAAACTCAATCTGTTATTAATATAGTAAAACATTTGATTAGTAAGACTGACCACACATCAATATATTGTATAACTGAGATTTCTATCATTTTCATTATTACATTTATGTTGTCTGTTAACAAATATTTAGAACTACTTAGTGTAACTGTAGTTGGTAACTAAAAAATATTTTAAGATAGTATAAATAGAAAGGCAGAGATATAGGTAGAAAAATAGGTAAATAGTAAATAAATACAACTGCTCAGATATCATAATTACTTGTAACTGCTATTACATATGTTTTTCTATGGAGGAGCCAAAGCAAGAATGGTTAATCTCCTCACATCTGCTAGAGGATGGGTAACTGAGTAGTCATTCTTCGAAGCACTAAGTAGAAATAAAACTTAGTAACCTCAGTTGGACAAAATCGTAATCCTGTTACATGATCAGTGATAGAAGCAGGTTTGGCCAGTACCTGCCATTTCCCCAGTCAGTCCTGCCTTCATCTCCCCTGCCTTCTCTAAAATGTACAGGAACTGTTTCACTTTTGTTTTTCCAAATGAACTTATTTGTTTATAACATGCATCTATGAACAAATAATAGCTAAAATAATTTATAACCAATTCTATGAATCATTCACACTTTGTCCTTAAGCTTACCTACAATATGGTAAAAGATAATAAAATGTAAAAGATAATAAAATCACATGTAAAAGATAATAAAATCAAAAGCATACTTACTACTTGAAGCAATGAAAGGAAACCATTTCCAACACTATCAAAGTTCAGTTTTGCATTCTCCCATGGCATGGATTCATTGAATACAAGACTTTCACATTCACTTCTATTACTAACTTCATATATAGGAAATCTTTCTCCACTTGTTGGGTCAATGCATTCATAGAATGTGCCAGCAAATAAGTTTACTCCTAAGATGCTATATACCAGCCAGATCATAAGGCAGACCAGAAACACATTCAAAGCAGGTAAAGTTGTTTTCATCAAAGCTCTCACAACCACCTGATAAATAAAAAGCAAATGTGTTAGAAATGTGAAACTATTTTGATTAAATTGGGAATGCTAATTAATTTAATGTCATATTGAAATAACAAAAAGGGTTATCTTTAAACCACACACATGCTGATATTTGAATAATCAAAATAAAAAAATTTCAATTAAAAATATACATGAAAAATTCAGATATTCTTAAAATGTTTTTAGTAAAAATAATCATTAAAAAAAACAACAGAGCTAATTAGTATAAATGCTAAAATAAAGAATTATTTTACTGACTTAACACATGTGTATCAACTATTGTGCAAGAAATGGGCAGGACAAATGAACCTGTATACATGTATAAGATTATCCAGAAAGCATATGAGGCCTGGCTGGGTAGCTCAGCCAGGATATTTCTCAATTGATCTTTTAGAGAGAAAGGAAGAGAGAGGAAAAGACAGAGAAAAGCACTGATGTAAGAGAAACACATCGACTGGTTGCCTCCTGCGTGTGCCCTGACCAGGGCCCAGGCTGGGAAGGAGCCTGCAACCAAAGTACATGCCTCTGACCAGATTCAAACCAGGGACCCTTTGGTCCACAGGCTGACTATCTATTGAGCCAACTGGCTAGGGCTAGAGCATGATTTTGATATGCCAAGGAGGACACCAAGACTGACACCAAGGTTGTGAGTTCAACCCTCAATCAAGGCACATATAAGAACCAATCAATGAATGCATAAATAAATGGAACAACAAATCGATGTTTCTCTCTCCCCCTCTCTCCTCTCCTCTCCTCTCTCCTCTCTTCTCCTCTCCTTTTCTCCTTCTCTCTCTCTCTCTCTCTCCCACCTCTCTCTCTCTCAAATAGAAAAAAATCTAAAATGAGAGTAAAATAGGACCAGACATAATTGTTGGGGATTCTAATCTTCATGAGGAACAGCCTACCTAGGTGGCAGAGGACATAAAAAAGATCAAGAGATTATAGATCAGTGAAATCAAGTCAGAAAGTCAGAAGACTGTTCCAAGAGACATGAATAAGCAGCTAGCCTCACAAATTGATAAATCTCTTCACTGAATCACTCTATGTCACTGGTGAGATACTGAAGAGTGGAAAGTTTGGGAAGTGAATTCATACCTAAACTTGAATTAACAGAAATAACCTATAATCACTGCCTTCATTTCTCCTCAACTCTCTTCATTCTTTAAAATTACAGTCAGCATTGTATTTATTTCTAATTACTTCACTAATGCTGGTATGGCAAATGTAAAACCAGTTGTTATGTCCAATAGAATATTTCCAAATCTTTGCTATCGAGAGAAACATTAATGTGAAAGAGAAATATCAATGGGTGGCCTCCCATACTCACTCTGACCAGGGATCAAACGTGCAAACTTTTGGTGCATAGGATGATGCTCACCCTACTGAACAACTCAGTCAGGACAATCTTTGCTATTTCCTTATCTTTCAGTTACCATTTACGCCTTTCACTCTCTTCCCTCGAAATCACTTATTTTTCATTTTTTTTTCTGAGTCACCATTGATTTTCTTTTCTACCAGTCTAACCTTTCCTTCCATCAGTCATTACTGGATACATATACATTTGCATGTACTTTCTTGCTTATATTCCTTAGTTTTCTGGGCTTGAGTTAATATCTTGACTTTTAATTACAGTTTCAAAAAGATTTTATTTCGCCAAAACCGGTTTGGCTCAGTGGATAGAGCATCAGCCTGGGGACTGAAAGGTCCCATGTTCGATTCTGGTCAAGGGCATGTATCTTGGTTGCAGGTACATCCCCAGTGGGGGGGGGGGTGTGCAGGAGGCAGCTGATCAATATATCTCTCATTGATTATCTAACTTTCTATCCCTCTCATTTCCTCTCTGTAAAAAAATCAATAAAATATATTTTAAAAAAGATTTTATTTCTAAAACTAAGTCACAAATCCTTTGTTGACACTTTAGGTATTTTGATAGGTCTACTAATGAAAAAATGTTATGCCTGTTAGTAATTGCACATATGTAAGAATAAAAGCCATGGATACGGTTGACCCAAATATTTCAACAGGGGGAGAAGACCCAAAATTCATTAAATACATAAATTATTAATTTTGTAGTTTCCTTATATAATCAGTGACATATCTTCAGAGATCATTCAACTATAGAATTTCCAGAGGTTTCAACGAAGCTTAAGATCTAGAACTGACCTTGATCTAATAATGGCTACTACTAGTATATACCCATCCTTGAATTGTCCCTGGCTAAAATCTCACTGCCATGCTAGTGAATGTTTGGCATCAAATAGTAGAGTGCTTAATTTACAACAAGCAGAGACAGCTTTCCTGGCAAATATCTTCCTATTTTTCTCTAAATTAGTTGCAGACAATTTATAAATAGAGGTACTCTTCATCCCGTGTGTCTAAATTTACTAGAGAGAAAAAAATAACCCTGGTATCATCCCATAACATTTCTTACAGTAACAAAATGTTTACTTTAGTTACATTAATTAACATCTCTCTGTGTGTTTCCCAGCTTCATGGAGGTATAATAGACAAATAAAAGTTGTATATATTTAAGGTATACAACAAAGTCATGATTTGGTATATATATACATTATAAAATAATTCCACAATCAAGCTAATTAACCACATCTAGTTCTTTTTTGTTTCTGGTAGTGGTGGTGAAAATACTTCAAATCTACTCTTGGAAAATTATTCCAAGTATACAGTATAATATTATCAACTGTATATAGTCTCCATGCTGTACATGTAATCCCCAGGCCTTATTCATTTTATAAATGAAAGTCTGTGCCCTTGACCAATATCTCCCTTCTGTAATTCCCACCCCACAGTAATTTGGATTAAGAGGTCATGTGTAGTTTACAGCCCTAGCATATTCTATAAAATTTTTCTATGGCTATGTTTATGCTAAAAATTTAGTTGTCTTGTTATTTTAACCTCTTCAACCACATTTTACTTTTCAGTTTATTTTCTTCCATATTTTGGTTTAAAAGCAAATCATTGGGGATAATACCACCTTGTGAGCCTCTATAATGCTGTTGAAATATTTCATAAGTTAACCAGGGACATGAATAATCCTATTAGTTGTTATTTAATTATTAATGATAATCCCATAATTCTTTTTTGCATATTCCTAGAAACTGAAAAAAAATTACTGCAATAATACAAAGCTTGACTTCAGAAACATTAACTAGGTGACTTACAGGAAAGGAATATCAAATACTACAAAACTCAAAGGGATTTTCTTCATGTTTAACAGGAGACAATTATAGTTCCTCCTCAAAGGTAACTTGAGCCTTAGCTTAACATTCAATTCTCAAGTTCCTAAGTCATGACCTGTATTTTACTAAACACTGTGTAGCTATATGTTTTTAAAGTTCAAACCAAACATTTATGATCAGTTTGTATAGACATTTTTTTTCAAGGCTCAGTTCATAGTAAACAATGAAAACATTTCTAACAAATATATCTGGATAGCAGGAAATCATATATAAACTTGCAGAAATATATACAGTCAGAATAGAGGAAACTCTGATCTTTAGTAACATGGGAAATGGCAATGGTTCTGGTAAAATAAGTGGCAGATACTGTGAAAAGCATGCTATGAAATTTCAGTCTCCAAACACAGAGGGTCCCAGAATGACCAAGTAACTGCAGCGTGGAAGGGAGGTGAGCCATGCCTGCCCGGAATAAGATTTCTATGTTGTACATCAGCTCCTCATGCCCCTCAAAGATAGGAGGTAGTCTTCTAGTCATCTTCCTGGTAAAACCAAAAGAACTTCCAAGATTTATTCTTGCCTTGTCAACATATAAGTTCTCAAATTCAAAATGTTTCAGCTCTTCAACTACAGCTCAGACCCCAGTACATGCTGTGTGACTTCTGGCTCTCATCTCCCAAGAAGAGGGAAATGCTCCTCCCATGAACCCAGGGAATCTACAGCTACCAATGATCAACTTCTCTGTGCTGTCCAGCTCCTCTCCCTTCTCAGGGTCCCGGTTCCACAGGTTTGCGTGCGGGCCCTGCTCCAGGCACTAAAGTGACACCAGACCCCTACTCCGTGAACCATCATCTGGGGCACAGTCCCCCCATTCTGGGGTGTCTGGGGAAGGAGGACAGGAAGAGGATGCGAGGACTAAGAGGGAGCTGAGTCCATGAGCAAGCATCTGAAAGGAGGCATCACCATGCCTACTCCTGCACCAGCAGCGGACCCCTTTCCTGAGGGGACTAAATGCTGGGGGACCCTATGGGTGCAGGGTGGACCCCTGCTCTCCTTTGCCGGCCTCTGAATTCCAGAGCTCTGCTCTGGTCTGCCTGGGAGCAGCACAGGTTGGGCATTTGATCCAGGAAGTGTTGGTTTACAACCTTTGGAATTTCCCCAGGTTGAATTCAAAACTGTTCCCCTCACACAGATTTATTTGACAAACAACTGCACTTTGGAACAAGGCTAGTAGATTTCTGCTGAAAATATTTTATCTCAACTATTAGGGTTTTTGTTTATTTATGTTTTACTTTTGCTTATTTTTATTCGTTTTTATCTCAGGAACAATAAACACCTAGTAAGCAAAGCTAATATACCAATACTCTTCTTCCATACTTTCTGTAGAATATAGGATTTTTGTATTAGATTTTTGTTAAAGATATAAGTGAGAAGATGACAAAACTGTACTTCTGTGGAAATTTAATAATTTTAAATTAAAAGCTATAGATTAGTTTAGGAATGTTTCTCTTACCTTCATTCTTTCAAATTGAGACAAAACTCTAAGTGCCCGAAGGAATTTAATGGACATAAGTAGTTTTAGTTCCTGAGATTTGCCTATTAAGTTCAGACAAAATACCTAGATATATGAAAAATAATGAATAGAATTTAGTGTTAATTTTAACAAAAACAATTTATAAACTTTTCATTTATTACAAAAAGATACCTAGTGAAAGCCTACCAAGAAATATGTAAAAGCTTTACTATATATTTCAATCCATCTTAAAAATGACTTATAGGAAGGTATAAGAATATCATTTTATATTAAAATCACCTAAATATTTAAAGATATCTCCTGGTAATAATACATATTACTAAAATAAATAATATATATTGTTTATTATTTATTATAATTTATTTTTATTATACTTTATCCTTTATTATAATTAAGGATTAATACTTATATTCATTCTTTAGTTTGTAATTAGATTAAAAATCAGTTTCATGATTATTTCAATATAATTATAATATACAATTTATTTGCTGAAATAAAACTGAATATATTTACATATTCATCTGTATATAAATATAGTAAAGACAATATACAGAATAAGATTTTAGAGGAAAGGCATTAAGAAAGATATAATATTGTTAAGTACAAAGAATAGAAATATGGTAAGGTTATTTTTCAGAGTAAACATATTTGCATAAAAAAGATTAGAGATTAATAAATGTTAATAGAGATTGAGCAAGGTGGAAGAGTTATGATTAATTTTTATTGTGCCTTCATATTTTCTGTAATTATTAGGCTACATAAATGAAAAATGTGGAAGCAAGAATATCAGATTGGAAGCTATTGCAGTGATCCAAACGAGGATTTTTGGTTGCTGGCATCAGTGTGATACTGATGAAGAAAATTATATGTATCTCATTTTGAAAATATAATTTAAAAGTTGAGCAAATAGAATTTAATTATTTTAGGATGCTGATAATTTCAAAATATTGTGCAATAAGCCTAGTTTCTTAACAGTGTGTATATAGGTAAGTGTTAGAATAATCAAGAAATGAAGTGCTGAATTTTAAGTTTTAGAATGAGAAGGATAAATATTAAACATTACAAACAGAGAAATATGGAATGTTGGTGACTAAAAATGTATATATAGAAATAAAGAAAGATACAAGTAAATGGAACAGTAAAAGAGTAAGAGTAAAGAAGCAAAAACAAATCAAATATCTCTAAAATGTTGTTTTGCATACGTACAATGACAACCATGAAATCCAGCCTGTGCCAGCCATTAGTGAAATAGGCTTTAAAACCATATGCCACCCACTTTAGAAGCATTTCCAAAATAAAGATGTAAGTGAAGATCATATCTGCATATTCCAATAATATTTTAATAGTCTTTCTTTGATTGATATATATATCTTCAAAAGCCTATGGGGAAAAATTCAGAGATTAGCATATATGCAATTTCTAAAATGTTTTTTTTTTTTTTTTGCATGAGGGGAATGGAATGCCATCTCCACAAAACAGATGGTGAGCAAAGTCATAGGTTGTAGTCTTAAGGACTGGCTCACTTTTCTTGCATTTATTCACATAACCCATTAGTATCATTTTCTGATCCAATGCTTGTAACAGACATCATTAATTGATCTTAGAACCATTTCTTATAGAAATTGAACATGACTTCATAATTGTTTTAAATAGTGACCAAGTCAGTTAATCAACCTTAATATAAAAGGCGGTATTTTCAGTCACATCTGATGTGGCTCTTATCTCTAATTCCATGTGGCCAATGTACAAACATATGCACTTGCTAATAACAAAGCAGATATTGTTTTTTAAATGTTTTTAGAAATCCATAGTGTTATTATAAGAAAACATCACAAAGCTTGTTTTATTGCAGGAATAATCAGGTATACCAGTTAAAACACACAAATATGAAGTAAAACTCTAATAGTTTCTCTAAAGCTTCTCAGTTTTAAAAGGTTAACCTTGGTTTTTCTATGAAGGATGCAAAGTTTAATAATGACAGTCAAAGCAATTTCATGCTGCTTTTATTTCAGTACTGACAAAAGGCAACAAAGTTCTAATAATCTCAGGCAGACTTGTATCAAAAAAGTATATTCAAGGTTAAAAAGTAAACAGGATTAAAATAATCTTATACAAAAATGGTGTGACTTTCATAAACCCACTGTTCAATAAAAGTAAATATATAAAATGACAATAGAATTATTGACTTAAATGAACTAATTACGAAGTAAAAGTGTCTATGAAAGCAAATTATAAGTATCATCTAAAGTTACTTTAAAGGACTCTTTTATTACTAGAGGCCCCGTGCACAAATATTTTCACAGGTGGGGTCTGGCCAGCCCTCTCTGATCAGGGCCAATCGGGACAGCCAGTTGGGAAAGGGGGACATAGGAGATTGGCCAGCTGACCCTGACCCTGACCAGGGTGCGGGGGAGGTGATTGGAGGCGGGGCCAGATGGGAGGAGGAGCCACAGGAGATTGGCTGGCTGGCTGGTCCGCCCCTGATCGGGGCACGGTGGCTGGCTGCAGTGAGTGTCACAGCAACTGGTTGTTCCATCGTCCAGTCACCTGGCTTTTATATATATAGATGTGTATTTATTTTTTTGAATAGGCATATAATGCAAAACAATATGATAAGATGTTCAGAAGTCTCCATTTTAATTTAAAAATTTAAAAAACAGGCAAAGCTAATCAATGGCAATTGAATTGCACATACTGGCTATACATATGGAGTGGAGAAGTGACTGTGGAGAATCAGAATGTGGTTCTGAATTCCTGGTAATGTTCTGTTTCTCAAGCCAAGAGCCAATAACACAGGTGCATTTACTTTGAAAATCCTTTATGCTGTACAATTATAACTTATGTGGTTTTTCAGAATGTGTGATGTCAATATAAAGTCTACTTAAATACATATGCAATACAAAATATGGTTCCCAACCATTACTTTTTCTTCTATATCCTGTGCACCTTACCGTTAACTATTTCTTATGCATTCTTCTCTGATCTTCTTCAATCAAAGAAAGCAAATAATATACATTCTATTACTCTTGTTTTCTTACCTAAAATGTAGCATGTAATACACTTTATTCTAGATCTTTTTTTTTCAATTCTTACCATATCTTGCAATATCAGCATGCATATACAGCTCCTGGACTATTTATATAGCTGCACAGTATCCCACTGTATGATAATCCCATAAACACCTACTATGCACTATTTTTACTTTTCAATCCTTTGCTATTATAAAAAATTACCCTGTGAATAGCTGGAAGTACATGGCATACAGAATCCAGAAACTGCTTGTTTGAGAGATTTTAGGAGAGTCTGAAGCATGAACCAAGACAGACCATTCTTATGGCATAGCCACTGGAAATGTGTTGGGTGAGATGAAGTCTCAGGGAATAACCAGGGTGGGGCCAGGTTGATGGAGACTCAGATATAGTCCCTGCCTGCTGACTCTTTCAGGGTGAGGCTCTGAAAAGGAACAATAACCTCTTCTAGCACTTCGGGCTGGGAAAAAAGCTATCTCTCTAGCTGTTGATCTAATGCTGGACAATTCAGTTCCTCCCTGTATGTCCCTGATGAATTTGAAGGTGCTCCCACAGTGTAGGAGTTAAGAATGAATGAGTATAAGTCCATGCATGGACCCTTTAAGACAATGGCCACCAACCTGTTGAATGTCAGGGACACCAATGATCTGCAGACCACCAGTTGGTGACTGCTGCATTAAGAGAAAACCCTGAGACTTCAGCAGTCTTCTTTCTCAGCCAGCCAAAATCCTTCTGTTTTTTATAGCCAGAAGTTATGGGAACTTCTCTTCCTGGTACTGGAACCCTGGGCTGGGGGGCCTGGTATGGAGCTTGGAACCCTGGTTCCTCAGGGGGTCCCTCCACAAGCCACAGTATCCCTCCCAATTTTTATCTGCCACACTTGGGTGTGGAACCAGCCCATTCAGCATCTTCATCCCTCCTACCAATCTCAATATGTCTTCTTTATATCTTTAGTTGTAGGACTTATGTTTAGCTACATTTCAGACAGTTCTGAATGATGGTTGTGCAGTGGTTTAGCTGCAATTTTGATGTGGTTGTGGGAGGATGCAAGTACTGAATTTACTTGTGCCACCATCTTGACAGTAAGCCTAAACTTTGTTTCTTATATGAAACTTTAATAAAATAAGAAGAATTAAGTATCTTTTAACATTCCTTTTTCCCACTGTCATTCATATATAGTATTTTGGAATTGTATTATTTATTTAATATTAAATGATCCTATACAGATTTTAAAAAAATTATAATGTATGTCTTTCAAAACTAAAATCACAGGTTGTGAACTACCGTTTCCCCGAAAGTAAGACATCTCCCGAAAATAAGACCTACTTACAGTTTTTCTTCTTGCTGTAATATAAGGCATCCCCAGAAAATAAGACCTCCCCGATAATAAGGCCTCCCCCGAACATAAGGCCTCCCCGGAATATAAGCCCCCTGAAGCTACCGTAAAGCATCTGACTCCTGATTTAAAGAGACCTCGCACTGCCTGAACAGCTCCGGCTGCGCTGTGACCAATCAGTAAGCTGATTTGTAATGACAACTACTGCCGTACCGTATACAGGTAATAAATTTCCTTTTTTTTTTTTTGTTCATCAGTAAATGTGTACCATATTCTTCTTCATGGAAAAATAAGACATCGCCTGAAAATAAGACTGAGTGCATCTTTGGGAGCAAAATTTAATATAAGACACTGTCTTATTTTCGGGGAAACAGGGTATGGTGGTACAATAATAAGTATTAGGAGGGAAACTAATTTGTTATGGTGACTCTACAAATTAACAGACTTCTAATATACTTTTCCTATAAAAATCTCACATATCCTCACTTACCAGAGCACCTGTGCTGAGTAAAGTGACAAGGCCAATGAAACACTTAAAAAAACTGTTTTCTACAATCTTGCAGCAGGTTTTCCTTATGTTTCGCCAAATTTTCCCTCTCTTGGATTCTCTACTAATTTGACCTGGTGAAGATCTTCGTTCATTACCTATAAAGAGTAAAACTGTTTTAAAAAATCTTGACAATTTATGAAAAAAATAAACATCTTTAAGTTTCTACCATGTGCTTTACAGAATCTAATATAGGTGGTCTGTGACTTACAAACATTTGATTTTTACCCCTGCTGTACTGGACACTGCAATCACCGAGGAAAAAAACACAAAAACTTAACTTGTGAGTTTGGTAATTAAAAGAAATTATGACAGGCAGAGATGACTTAGCACATTCCCTAAGCCTACAGGACAGAGTCTGAGAGTAGAATTTATCCCCTACTAGTACTAGATGTCTTTTACTTCTACAAAAAAAAAAAGTTAATTACACACATACATCTTCTGAATATCACATTGATATAATGCCAGAAAATTCATTCTCTGAAGATTCAAGGCAAAACAAGTATTCCCATTTAAATTTGCAAATATTTATTGAATGTCAAGAGGTATTAATATTAGTTAAATTGATTTCAATTCTTAGATGGTATAGGAATGGGAATTTTGTTTTAGATTACCTGAGGAGCTAACCTAGATTATGGAGTACTTTGTGAATAGGGTACATGTGCATGGGTTTTGAACTCTATTTTCTGGTCAAGAGAGCAGAAAAGAAAGCTAAGAAGAGAGTGATTAACCTGTTAAAAAAAAAGAGAGGAAATGGAGGTGCGTGGAGTTTAATATCAACATTTACTGTCTTAGAATTGTACCTAATATCAATGTATATATCTTTGGTCAAATTAAAAAAGAAAATATTTCTTCCCCTGTTTTGGATGAAACAAATCCTATAACTCAGCTACTAAGAGCAGATGCTTATTTTGAACATAAATTTTGAGCATTTAGCAATTTCCATTTTGATGATGTCCAGTCATTTCTAAGGACTAGAACCTGTAGCCATTTGTTAATCTTCCTAGGAAACTACTTTTAATTATAAGTAATTAATAGATGCATGTAACATATCTATGAGTCAATCAACTGAAGCCTTATACATTTCTCAATATTCATGTGGAATGTAAAAATATATCACTATTACATAACTTGTTTTTCTATGAAAGTTAAGGATACTTTCATATGAATAGTTAAATGTTGACTCCATTCCACAAGGCATAAAAATACATATACACATAACCCTAATTCAATTTTTTAACAATCTTATAAAGTAAGTTTTGTTATTGCCTTCATTTTACATATAAGGAAATGAGTCAGAGAGAGGGTAAGTAAAAGTAGAGGACTGGGATTTGAACTCAGGCTCTCTGACTCCAGGGCCCACACTCTCTTTTTTTAAAATTAATTTTAATTTTTATTGATTTCAGAGAGGAAAGGAGAGGGAGAGATAGAAACATCAATGATGAGAGAGAATCATTTGCTGCCTCTTGCACGCCCCACATTGGGGACTGTGCTTCCAACCTTGCCATGTGCCCTTGACCAGAATCAAACCTGGGACTCTTCAGTCCACAGGCTGACACTCTATCCACTGAGCCAAACCAGCTAGGCCAAGAGCCCACACTCTTAACTACTGCATTAGATTGCCTAGAAAGTAGCCTCACTTCCTTTCTTCCAAATGTTGACTTTTTTCTTGATATTTATTTTAGTTTTCTATCAGGATTCAAATGGGCATGTGCACACACACACACTGTGTATTCATTAGCCAAATTAATGTTTTCTATAATTAAAAATATATCCAATAGTATTGTTTAGGTTAAGAGAAATTTAGTCTAATTGCAGTATAATAGCCAAAGGAACTTTTTCTTACTGTTTTTAAGATGCTTTGGCTTTTCATGTTCATGGATCATTTCTTCTTCTTCAGAGATAGCAATATCAACTGTACTGCATTCAGATGAGCTAGATGGCTTTACCTTCTGAAAAGGAAAGTCCCACAAAAAACATAAACAAAGTTTAATTTACTCACTGTAGTTACAGTTCATCTCATTTTTAAAATAAGAAAACTTTGCACATGAATACCATTATCAGGTTTAAAAGATTTTAGGCCAAGTTAATGATTAATATTAAAATGAGTACATATATCTGTGATTGATGGTGTTAAAATTATTTTTATAATTAATTTATAATAAAATGTATTTTTCCATCACCACTTCAAAAAGAAAAAAACACAAACAAAAAAGGTAAAATATATTTTAAATTAAAATTGACATTTTAATAACACTTCTCCCAAATGATGTATAGGCTATCTCCAATTTTCAAAAGGATTTGAGTTCCAAAGTTTTCTTGAAGTTATTCACGAAGTTCCCAAGATGCTATTTCAATTAGATGAATAGCATCAGAATGTATCACCCCTTGATGCTAAAGATAGGTAGCAAGGGTGTACTTATTATTTACTGTAAAATCCAGTCCAGACATTCTTATGTATTTCATCATTCAATGAGACTGATGGAGGTTATCTTGAAGTGAAATGAAGAAATGGCACAAGGAATAGGGTCAATAATAGACCTGGGAAAGTGGTGCCAAGATATGCAAAGAGGCTAGTTGCAGAGATTAACATTTTTCCCTACTCTATTCTTGACTGAAGTTCAAGATTGGCTAGGGTAAGGTAGTCATGACTTTGTACATGTGATAATAATGCAAGTGCAATGCTTGTCCTCTATTCAAAATGATTTCCCCACAATGATTTCTCGTACCTTATTGAAAAGTGAACATACAACATATCATCTTTTAAAATGACCAAAGTTAATAGAATATCAAATCATTTTCTAATTTTAAAAATTAAGATAATGTTTAAACATTTGGAATAAAATCAATCATTTCTTTTTTAAAAAATATATTTTATTGATTTTTTACAGAGAGGAAGGGAGAGAGATAGAAACATCAAAGAGAGAGAAACATCCATCAGCTGCCTCCTGTACACCCCCCACTGGGGATGTGCCCACAACTAAGGTACATGCTCTTGACCAGAATTGAACCGGGGACCTTTCAGTCCGCAGGCTGATGCTCTTTCCACTGAGCCAAACTGGTTTCGGCAATCTTATTTCTTAAAAAATGAGGAAAGCTCCAGTAGAGTACGTAAAAAAGGAAATTATATTTTGTCCCACTTCTTTCTCTTATGCACAAAAAATGTCAATCAAAACAATTAGGAAGCTCTGTTTGGTTAAACCTTAATGATAATTATCAGTAAAACAGTATGGTACTCAATTTAAAAAACATGACCAACTGAATATTCCTCTTAAATGAATAAATCATTTTTATAATTTCGTTTCTCTAAAATTTTTTTTATTTCTGATTAACTAAAGGCTATAGCCATGTAGCCATACACTGATTTAGAAGTAGACAATAAAAAATTAATATTATTTTTATGTTTTTTAGAGTTCTTAAAACCATTGCACCTGTACTTTGATGTGATTTTTTTTCCAAATTCCTGCATTAGTTTACATTTACAAATAAATCAATTAAGATTCAAAATTATATATAACTTATTTTAGTAGAAGATTATTTAATGGCATGAAAAAATAGCCATGATATATTGCTATATAGAGAAAAGGTATAAAACCCAATTTAAAGTTTGATGTTATTGTTATACAATTTAGGTACATATTTATAATTTAAAAGTCTGAAAGTTTAAATACCAAATAAATGAGAGAATATATCTCTAAATTATCAAATCACATGTTATTTTTTATCTTATTCTTTGGCACCTGGTAGATCAACATCCTAGATATTCATAGGCTATATAATCTGGAAAGTGTATAATTAAATTAAATATGTAACTAAAAACTTACAAATATGTGAACAAATCTATGAGTAACTAACCAATCAATAGGACCAAATAAGTATATAGCATAAAATACAACTTCTGGAATCTCAACATATCCAATTCTATTTTATTTCTTCTTTCCTTTACATTTTCATATCACAGACTTTTTAATGAGATTTGGAAAGGAATTTCCAAAAACATCTTTACATGGTGTGCTGTGATAAATAGCACTTTTGCCCAGAGATAGATGATAGTCAAAGTCTTAAGTAAAGATATAGAATTGTGCTGGAGAAGAATTTTTACTGGTTTTCTCATAATGATATTATTTATTTTTTTAAAATATATATTATTGATTTTTTACAGAGAGAAAGAGAGAGGGATAGAGAGCTAGAAACATGGATGGGAAAGAAACATCAATCAGCTACCTTCTGCACACCTCCCACAGCAGATGTGTCCACAACCAAGATACGAATCAAACCCGGGACCTTTCAGTCCACAGGTCGACACTCTGTCCACTGAGCCAAACCAGTTAGGACTTAATTTTTTTTTTTTTAAGAAGAAAAACCTGAGACTGGCTGGTGTAGTTCAGTGGTTGAACATTTGACCCATGAACCAGGAGGTCAAAGCCCATGCAGGTTTTGGGGGCTTGATCCCCATTAGAGGAAATGCAGGAGGCAGCTGATCAATGATTCTCTCTCATCATTGATGTTTCTATCCCTCTCTCCCTTCCTGTCTCTGAAATCAATAAAAACATACTTAAAAATATTTTTAAAAAAAGAATCTGAGAGCCTGGTCGACTTGACTCAGTGCTTGAGCATTGAGCTATGAACAAGGAGGTCATGGTTCAATACTCAGTTGGGGCACATGCCTGGGTTGTAGGCTTGATCCTCAG
This sequence comes from Lasiurus cinereus, assembly GCA_011751065.1. Classification (NCBI taxonomy): domain Eukaryota; kingdom Metazoa; phylum Chordata; class Mammalia; order Chiroptera; family Vespertilionidae; genus Lasiurus; species Lasiurus cinereus. The sequence goes on along the minus strand of JAAGEH010000393.1, from coordinate 20,121,129 downwards.
GCATGGAGGAAGCAGTGGATCAATGATTTTATCTCATCATTGATGTTTCTATCTCTCTCCCTCTTCCTTTCTCTATGAAATCAATAATAAAAAAGGAATCTAAGATTGAGCATACTAAAGTGTGCAAGTTTCTCTAAAACAAAGATGCCTTTACTAAAAGCTAGAAAGCCTTTGAATAATGGAAATTCAACCCTTCTATAAGGCCAGTTTCAGAAGTTATTGCCCAGAGTGGCTGCCAAGCCAGAAGAGGTTTAGAAGACAAGATGGTGCTGGAGAGTTTGGGGACCTGAAAGAGACATTCTTTGCCTTTTTCTCCCTGGTGTCTATGAGTAATCTGAGAGGAGTACCTGGTGCGTTCCAATGCAAAGAGCCCACAGTGCCATTATGACCTAGGTATATTGTAGCTTTCTATTACACTATATCTCCTCTACTAAGACATGATGCTGATTTCAAATGAAGACAATAAAACTGTATCCAGTAGGATGTATGCACGCATGTGAGAAGCAAGAGAACAGCAACATCTACCCTTCCTTTAATGTGTCCCTTTTTTTCCCCAGGAGTTTATAAAACTACAAACTCTTCCCAAATAAAACCGTTGGTTTCTCTCTATTCATTAGTCCAATTTAATTACATATGTTATAAAATACGTTGCAGAAATGAACTGACAAGAATCTTAGAATTTTGCAAGCAATAATGTATCTTAGCAGTGCTGTAGTCCAATCTCACAATTTAAAGATGACCAGAAGAATTTAATGATTTCTCCAGTAGTACAAACTGATTTTGAAAACTTAGTTTTCTTCAGTATGCTTATCATCACTCCACACTGCCTGCTTATTAATTTGCATAATTTTATAATTATATTATCCAATTTTTGTGAAGTGCTTACTATATTATGGGCATTGTTTATGCAATACTGTTTAAATCTTTCTATCTTTTATTTTTTTCTTTTTAAAATATATCATTGATTTCAGTGAGGAAGAGAGAGGGAGAGAGATAGAAACATCAATGAGAGAGAATCATGGATTGGCTGCCTCCTGCTTGCCCAACACTTGCATGGACCCAGACCTGGGAAAAGAACCAGGACCTTTTGGTTCATAGGTCAACAATGCTCAACCACTGAGCCAGTCTTGCTGGGAAATATTTCTTTCTATTAGAAATAAAAACAATTTCATCCTTATCTGTAAACTGAACTTTATAAAGTTGAAACAGCTTGATCAGGATCATAAAATAAGGAGTGAAGAGTGCTGTTGCTGGGATTGAATGGGTACTCTAACTCTGAACCTTCAGTGCTGATTCACCTTCTTATCAACAATGCCCTACATTAATAATAAGCAATTCAGATATTGAAATATCTTACCTCTTTGCTGCTGCCATAACCTGACTTGCTCTGAATCTCCTTATTATCCATATTTTCTATATCAGATTCTCCGGAAGCAATTGGTACCGTTTCAGAGGCACTAGGACTGGGGAGAAGTGACTGACTCTCATTCTCAGTCACTGTGGTTTTCTCTGTGCCACTGCTTTTTCCCTTGTCCTTGAGGGCATCTTCAGTGTTGCTCAATTCAGAAAGGGTATGGTCAGAAATATTCTCTTTAACATTCACATTGTCCACTGTGTCCTTGGGAATATTTAGTCTTTTACATAATATTTTAGAAAGCACGTAGCATATTCCTTTTTTAATTCTTGCCATTGCGCGCTGGAGATTTTTGGCTTCTTCATTCTCTGCATATGTTGTAGCATTGTATGAACTAAAGGAGCTCACCAAAGCCAGGAACAGGTAAAATATCTAAATGAAGACGTAAATGAGGTTAAGTGTTTCTCATTTTTTTGTTTCTCTTTAAACAATAAAAAATTCTTTAAAGAGGCTAACCTGAGATCTGTAAACAGCGTATTAGCTACAATTCAATTCAGTTCTTACTCATCTACAATGGGTCAGGTGTCATGCTAGAGATTTGTATAGCTAGAACTCAACTGAAGGTCACAACATTCTATGAAATATTTGTTTCTCCTTTCTAGAGAAAATAGGCAAGTTTTGTAGATATTACATATCAGAGGTCACACAGATTGAATTCAAGTCTGTCTTATTTCAAAGCTTGTTTTCTTTTATTGAGCTAAGCTACCTTCAACAAGGTGGGAAAATGAATGGCTACTCAAAATGGCTAATTTCAGTTCTACTCAGATGTATAATGACATTTTCTTGGATTCTGCAAAGGAATCTCATTGGGTGGCATCTACTCCTGGTTCTGTGGCCCACATCTAATATTTCTTGAACCATACAAGCATAGGGATTGGGTAGGTTAATTGATTATTTTTAGTAATAATTTTGGCCAAATAAGAAAGAGACAAATGATAGAAAAATTATTATTAATACTTGCAAGTTATTCAAATTCTATAATAATATATATTTTGATTTTAATATCACTAAGAAATATGATCTAAGTATGTTCAGTTTCCAGATAATCCGATTTATCTTGTTTATAGTTATAAGGTATAGATCAAGGGTTCTCAATCTGTGGGTCGCGACCCCTTTGGGGGTCGAATAACACTTTCACAGGGGTCTCCTAAGACCATCGGAAAATGCAGATATTTACATCACGATGCATAACAGTAGCAAAATTTCATGGTTGGGGGTCACCACCACATGAGGAACTGTATGCAAGGGTCACGGCCTTGGGAAGGTTGAGAACCACTGGGTATAGATGATGTTTTTGGATTCTAGTATTGAAGACTAACATCAATTATTCTTTTAAAGTTAAAGTAATAATTTGAGAATAATTACCTATTATGGAAGTTTCCTCTTCTTTCTTCAGATATATGAACTTAAGAGTTAGTTCATTTTATACTTTACGTATTATTTTAGAGTGCAAAGTTCAAATGGCATGCATTATGCTTAAGAATACACACACACACACACACACACACACACACACACA
>JAAGEH010000393.1:20018210-20114905 GCA_011751065.1 Lasiurus cinereus | reverse complement strand
GCACCCAGCACCAGTCCCAATCATTTGGTGCCATCAGTGGGTGCGAGCAGCAGCTGCTGGCCCAATCACCCCTCAGGGCTTCTCCAGCTCCCCCTGCTCCTGAGGAGTGATCAGGCCTGGCACTGATGGCGCTGGCCCCTCTTGCACCTGCTGCTGGTGCCTACCCCAATCTCAGGTGCGAGCAGGGCTGGAACTGTCAGCTTGTGGGAGCCACAGTGGTTGGAGCAGGGCTGCTGCTGGCAAACAGGAAACCAGGGGCCATGGTGGGAGGGGCTGGGCAGGGGCACAGAGGATGGGCCAGACCTGCCCCTGTGCCCACTACAGCCTCAAAGCCCTCAGGTACTTTCAAGGTGCACGAATTCAGTACCAGGCCCCTAGTTATTAATAAAGTAATTTACATACTTTTTTGGGTAAGACTTAAAATAGTCTATAGTTTTACACTTGGGGCATACCTCAAATTAGGCCCCTCATATTTCAACTGATCAATAGCCACATGTGGCTAGGTGGCACCACATTGGGCAGCACAGTTATAGATCATTGTATCCCATGAATCCACATCATGAAAATATTAGACTATATTATATGAGTTTCCCAAGGAAAATTTAAAAGAATGGGTTACTTACCAAAAAGTTTCCAATTAAAATGACCATCATGTAAAAAGGAACACAAATGAATTGGCCTGCTATGTCAAAGCAATCCCATAGAGTCTCTATCCACTCTCCACAGAGAATCCGGAACACATTCAGAAAAGAGTGGAAAAAGTCCATCATGTGCCAGCGTGGAAGTGGACAGTCTTTGTCTAAGTTGTAGACATATGCTTTGTAACTCAAACCAAGCAGCCTTGTGCCGACCACAGCAGAGAAAAACAGGAATGTGAACAAAAGCAGGATCAAGTTATTCAGGGCCACTAGTGACTTTGTAAGAGTCAGCTTCAGAATCTCAAATGTTGGCCAGTATTTCCCCAGTTTGAAAATTCGCAACTAATAGAATAATGTAAAAAAATAGGAATAAGAAGCAAAATACAAAAAAAACTTGGTTATTATTTATTATATCATACATTTAAAATCTGTATCAGCAATATACATATTCAAATATATAGTATTTAATGTAATATTCAGTTTTGAACATTTTAATATGAACTACTAACAATTCAGTTTATGAATAATTCTTAAAATAAAGCATACATATTCTATAACTATTTACACACAATTCATACACATTGATCTGTCAATTCCCATTCAATATTTTATTATATTGACTCCAGCTGTATGTTTTAGTATCTGGTAGGGCAACTGTCCCTTCTGTTTTGCTTTTCATACTATACTGGGTATTTTCCCACATTCTGACATGTACATGATATTGAAAAAAACCTGTCATTTTCCACTGAATTTCATTGAAGGTTCTATTGTGTGTTTTCCTTTTAAAGAAAGACATTAAAGACCAAATACAACCTTCCAGGTTTAGTTTGGATATTTCCCTTCTTTTTACTAATTTTTAAAAATTGGTACAGCACAGATTACCTTAACATTTTAGCCACCATACCACAATAAACTTAGTTATCTAAAATCCACACATCATTTTTATGCCCACTATCTACTTTCCTTAACCTTTCCTAGTATATGTGTGGCTTTCTGAATTCAAGAGTAGGACTTTACATTTATCCAAGTAAAACTTAATCATCTTTTATTCATTCTGTTACTAGCCTTTCAGATATTTTGATCCAATCTTTGATCACATTTTCTGCATTTCCCGGTCTTGTTTCTTACATAAACTTGATAATTACATCTTGATATTTTTCTCTCAGTCATTAGAGAAGTTTATGGATGAGGATTAAAAACAGGTTGCTCTTGATCCCTGCTTCATTCCTTCAACTTATTGCCAGAATGTGACAATATATTACTTATCAAATGCTTAATATTTCCATAAATACCATTCTAATCACATTACAGTGGTACCTCAAGATATGAGTTTAATTTGTTCCGTAACCTTGAGGCGTGGGAAACTATGAGATGCTCGAGTCGAGGTAAACTGGTGGGTCGTGTGCAGCCGGTCTATCTGAGCGATTACTCCTATCTCAAATGTTGCTCGTATTTCAAAGCAAAAATCGCTCGCTCAACATCTCGTATCTCAAAAATATTGTATGTTAGGGCACTCATATCTCGAGGTACCACTGTATTACCTTATCTAGTTTTCTGATTCTTACCATCAACCTTCTTTGCATACATACTGATACTGACAATAATTTTTAACAACATTTTGCTGGCCTGATTGCTGTTATATAAAGTCTTCTGCCCTGCATTTAGAAATACCTGGTTCCAGTTTCTTAGTTACACATTGACATTCAGTTTCTGGGGCTCTTCATTACCTTGCTCCTTAAAGCTGGCCCAGGACCCCTGCCCCTGCTTCCTAGAACTACATGGCTTATTTCCTTGAATGCTTTGGTTAAATAATAGCATTAGAGACTGCATACTTTTTTTCCGAGGCAGTATTAACTCAGGTAATACTCCAAATGTCCCAATGGTATTTCTATTACTATTCTTTCATTTTATGTTTGAGAAATACCAATGTCCCAATGTGATTTCTATTACTATTCTTTCATTTTATGTTTGAGACAAATTATAATAAAATAAAATAAAATTTAGTATTCTACTTACCACCCTGAAAGATCGAAAAGCACCCAGTCCATGAATATTTGCAAGAACAAGTTCTGCTAAACCAAGGAACACAATTATACTATCATAAATATTCCAGCCTACTTGGAAATAACCATATGGATGCATGGCAATTATTTTTAAAATCATTTCTGTTGTGAAAATTCCAATAAAAACCTAAATAAAAACAAAACACATGGATGAGAACATGATTGCAATGGCTCTTTGGAACCCTTATGCATAGAAACTGTATCTTTTTAAAGCCACAATCCTCACAGTTCTTCTGTCTATTACAATAGACTCATAGATTTTATTTAATAATCTAATATTAAACACTGTATACAAAATCATCAATTACTTTTTAAAGCCAATCTGGAAGAAAATAAAAGAATATTTGTGGTTAAAAAACCTTTTCATTTTGAATAGTTTCTTTTGGTATATGGAATATTTGTTAAGATATTTAATTTTTCAACTTGCAAAAGAATAAAAGAAGTACTTATATGATCCATAAATAAACAGAATGAAGCTAAAAAACTGCCTTTTGAAAACCATATTGGAAGAAATAACTAAATTGTGGTTTTGGAATCAAGTAAATGTATAATTCAAAATTGGTAGCAAAATGGCTGTTTGTATGAATACCAACCAACTAACCAATAACAACTTAATAAAAGGGAAAAAATTAAACACTATATATTGGCTTGAATGTGACTTGTTTTTAAATTAATAACAAATCTGTTTTGCCTTTTGCATTGTATGGGATTAAAAAGATAGGTGGATCCCAACAATACCTTGCAAAGGATAAGTTCCAATCGAAGGCAAAGACAGGTAGTGAGAGCAGATAGGGTCAGGTGCATTTGTAGTCAAGATTCAGAATCAGGTGTCAATGAAGAACGTGTGCTGTTATTTGACTTCTACCCTATTCTGATCGATGGGAATATGGTACCCAAGAGAAGGTATACTCGGGAAAGGAATAATTTCCACTTAACATGACTGCTAAGCAGCTGACGAGAAATTACAAATTTAAATGGCAGATTTTTAAACTCTAAGTATAAACCTATTCAGTGTTAAGAACATTTACAAAGCAGGGCTGGGGACGGAGAAGTGGGGAAGCATGAACACAATACGTTATCTTGTGCTTATATAATGCATTTGCAACATATTAAAGTTATAAAATAAAATAATGAAATAATGACAACTAAAATAGATTGAAATTGCAAATGAAAATAACATAGAATAGGAGCCTTACCATATTTCCAATGCTGAGGATATTGGATGTTGCTGCACTCATTGGATAACATTCCATGGCCAAAAAATATATGTTTAGAATTATGCATATAGTGAGAAAAAGATCAGTAAATGGATGCATTATAATCACATGGACAAACTCTTTCAACTTTACCCAACAGGGAGAACAATTCCAAATCAAGAAAATTTTAGCAAATTTATACCAACACAATGGACATCTCTTCTGAGATTTTTTATGCTCTGCAATGAAAGAATATTAAAGTGAAACTTTAGAAAATTGCCTAACTATATAACTAATAGAAAATTTAGACTTTTGCATGTAGTAGCAAAAAGAGGATTGAAACTAGACTTCTGATTTGGAATTAGCAAAAAAAGAGAAATATTTTATACTAATAAGCAGAACAAAGTAAATTTCCTCTATTTTTTTCATGGAAGCTAAATTAGACAAATGAAAGTGAGATGAACTGTCTAGTGGGAGAAAAACTAGGATTATCTGTCAAAAAAAAAAACAAACAAATATGGAATATAGTTGAGAATATTATGATTTGTAACTCCTAGATTTATATACTTTACAAAATAATGCCCTTTAATATTGGCATAATAATGAGTTACTGGTTGTAGGTTTAAAAAACAGAGTCAATATAGAGAGGACCTTAATATATATATATATATCCTATCTAATAAAAGAGTAATATGCAAATTAATCATCACTCAGCTATACCCACAAGCCATGTCCACCAGCCAATCAGGATGAGTATGTAAATTAACCCAACCAAGATGTCTGAGGCCACAAAGCAAGCAGAATGCTTGGGTTTTCCCAGAAATGGAGAAAGACATTCTGGCAGGCCAATCAAAGCTACAAAGTTTCAATTATAGAAGATAAATAAATTCCAACAAAAGTGGCAACAGTCACAGAGCTATAGAGAGCAGGAGACTTGAGTTGCCCCCAGTGATGGAGGAAGCCAAACTTCCACAGCCCTGGCCTGCCTTGGCCTCCTCTCAAGGCTACAAAGTTTCAATTATAGAAGATAAATAAATCCCAACAAAAATGGCTACAGCCACAGAGCAAACAGAAAACTTGGCTCCGTTCAAGGCTACAAAGTTTAAATTATGGAAGATAAATTCCAGATGCCAGGGCCTCCACTTGGGTCGTCGGGAAGGGTGGGGGGTGGCCAGCCTGGAAACCACCATAGGCCCCTCGCCCAGGCCGCCCCATGCCCCAAAGGAACCCCCACCCTGATCTGGGGCACCCTTCAAGGAAAACCAGCTGGCCTCCACCCGTGCACCAGGCCTCTATCCTATCTAATAAAAGAGTAATATGCAAAGTGACCATCACTCCAACACACAAGATGACTGGCCCATGTGGTCAAAAATGACTGCCCTCATGTGGACACAAGATGGCCACCACAAGATGGCCAGCATGGGAAGGCAGTTGGGAGGGAACAGGACTACAAGGAAGGGCAGTGTGGGCGATCAGGCCAGCAGGGGAGGGCAGTTGGGCGAGACCCAGGTCTGCAGGGGAGAGCAGTTAGGGGCAAACAGACTGGCAGGGGAGCAGTTAGGTATCAATCAGGCTGGCAGAGGAGTGGTTAGGGGGTGATCAGGCTGGCAGGCAAAAGCAGTTGGGGGCTATCAGGAAGGCAGACAGGTGAGCAGTTGGGAGCCAGCAGTCCTGGATTGTGAAAGGAATGTCTGACTGCCCGTTCAGGCCTGATCCTGGGCAGTCAGACATCCCTGCAGGGGGCCCAGGTTGGAGAGGGTGCAGGCTGGGCTGAGGGACACATCACGCACGAATTTTGTGCACCAGGCCTCTAGTATACACACACACACACACACACACACATTCAAGCTTTATTTTTAGTTACAAGTTGCCCCTTCTATGTCACTTTCAATGTTAAGAATAATTATTTATCCCTCTAGTAACCCTTTCCAATGTTTAGAACACTGTTTACGGAATTTTTCTAAATTGTTCTTCCTAATATTATCATGTTATTCCTTAAATTTTAGTTATCATATAAAATTCTGAAGTCATTATAAAATTTCTTTAAAAGTGCATCTTAGGACTAGTACCTTTCATAGTGTCTAAACATTTTTTACTTTACCTTCTTTATGTCTGATAGTAGCATCATCCAACATATCTGAAGAAGTGATCATAGAAATTGGTGATCTTTTCTTCATTTCTATTTGTATGGTCTTGGCCTACAAAGAAATTTGATGAGTATAATAATGAATTCTTCCCAAGATTATAACTATAAGGTTTACAACCTCTCCACATATGCTGATTTGTACTTCCAGGAGCTTTTCTTTTTCTTTTGTAAAATATGTTCAACTTGCAACTTACAAAATAATTATATCATATGAGGTCAGCTATAAAAGAAGTAAATCAGAGAATGATAGTGGTATTACCCATATTTGACAAATAATTCAATTTATAGTTTAGGATTATTGTGAAATATCCAGTTGGTAAACATGCTAATTGAATAGCAACAGTGTTCCTCTAATACAGGGAAGGGGAATGTCTGGCCCCTGGGCCATATAAGGCCCATAAAATTATTTGATCTGGCCCTGTAAGGCATTAGGTGTGAGTTAATTAAATGTTTGACAGAATATAGCAGGATAATATTTAAGTTGGTAATTTTGTATGACCCACGAATGATGTTATAAATATCCAAATGACACTTGGCAAAAAAAGGTTCTCCACTACTGCACAAATTTTGTGCACTGGGCCTCTAGTGTGTGTGTGTGTGTGTGTGTGTGTGTGTGTGTGTGTGTGTGTATAATTACATACACACAGCATGGAATACTCCCACCTTAACACTGAGGGAATCAGTAGTTGAGACTCATCAATAACCCATACACAATACACTCAGGTTTGCAAGTTCTGCTGTGGTCTATCTGAAGAGGCATAATAGATATTAAAGGAATCACATTCATCTCACTCAGTACCAATCAAACCCTATAATTTCACAAATAGTGGTAAAAACTGTTGTATTTCATACTGCGTTCCACTGGCAGATTCTGGAGGTTTACAAATCTTGGCTTCCTCCCCGCCCCCCCCTTTTTTTTAACTCAAAAAGTAAGCTAAAAACTGAGGATGCTAAGTTAATGTATTTACTTAAACTATGATTTTTTTAAATTATTTTAGCTAATATAGAATTATATAAAATATAAGTTATAAATTATACAATTCCAAATTGTATACATAAGCGTACCTTTTTCCTGTTATTAAGATCTAAAAAGGATTTCCCAACTGTGTCTTCATGAAGATGACACTTTGGTGATATAGGGAATAATAGCTTTCACTATACTCTTAATATAGAGAAATTACTTCCCATAGAGTTATTCCTTACAGTGACAATGATTCATGGAATCACACCAAAGAGGAAGTCAGTAAAGACAGTCTTCTGCATGCGGAATGGAGGGATGGAGTGGAGAGAATAATAATGTTATTGTTGATATAGTCAATGCCAAATTTCTACTAATGTGGGGTGAATAGGGATACGTATATTTTAGAATACAAAATGAATAAATTGAGCTAAAAATATTAAATGAACACCCATGTGTGGGCCAACTCTTGAGCATACAGCTACTTAAAATGCAAATTAAGAGGATCATAACAGTAACTCCTTTTTGAAAGTTTAAGAGTTACTAAGGGCATATGCCTGAATTTCAGACAATTCAATGTCAAAATTAGAATGGGAAAAGGAACTATGTTTCTCATAACTGGTTTAAATTTTCTCTGGAGGAAGGTATGAATAAGGAAGAAAGAACACAGTCATATTTCTGGCAACAAATTTTTTTTGCTTAAGCAACAAATGTCTGACGTGTTCATCTTGGATTCAGACTTTCTCTCTTTACTGCAACCACATTGACCCTGTTTTCTCTCCCTACAGAGCATGATCATTCCTCAGACCTCAACTCAAGTAACAGTTCCTCATAAAAACCTTTTCTGACTCACAGAAATGCTTTATTAGTCTCTCAAAGCAGCATATTTCTCTCTTTATAGCTACAGGTGTTTTTTTCTTGGAGAGAATAATAAATTCAACTACCAGAAACTCAATATTCAGCTTCAACAATTAATAACACTATATCCTTCATTTGCAATATATTATTCATCCAACTTTCTTTCTGAAAGATTTAAAATCAAATTTTAAAAATTTTTATAATTTTTCAATTATAGTTGACATTCAATATTATATTCTATTAGTTTAGGTACACAGTTTAGTGATTAGACATTTACATAATTTACAAAATGATCACTTTTTAAATCTAGTACCCACCTTGCACCATAGTTATTTCAATATTATTAACTATATTTCCTATGCTATACTTTATATCCCCGTGACTATTCTGTAGCTACCAATCTGTACTTAATCCTTTCACCTTTTTTTACCCAGACTTCCAACACCTCTCCTATCTGGCTAAATCTGTTTCTGTTTTGTTTGTTCATTTGTTTTATTCCTTAGATTTCACATATAAGATAAATCAAGTGACAAAGCAATTGTCTTTCTCTAACAAAATAAGTTTTTTAAGAAACATGATCACACCATTATCATCAGCAGCAATATTATTAATTCCTTAATAATTATCCAATACCCAGACCATGCTCAATTTTCTTTTATTGATCAGAAACATTCTATTTTAGTTGTCTTGTTCCAATAAAAATACAAATAAGATCTACATATTGCACTTGCTGATGTCCATTGACTATTACTGAGATTTTAATTTATTTTTTTCTTATGTGATTTATTTGTTGATGATATTTGTTCACTTATTCTGTAGCATTCTTTGTTTGACAGATTATGTTCATTTAGTGTGATTTAATCTGTTCTCTCTCATACTGTCCCTGGAAATAGATAGATTTAGAGGCTTATTAGACTTAGCTCAAATTTTGGAAAATAATTTATTTTATTATTATTATTTTTTTTAAATTAATTTTTATTAATTTTTTATACATATCTCCCCATTGCCCCCCCTCCCTCCCAGGCGTACCCTGACCCCCCAGTGTCTGTGATCATTGGTTATGTTTATAAGCATGCATACAAGTCCTTTGATTGATCACTTATTTACCTCACCTAACTTTAATCTTTCTGCTATAATTTCACAGTCTGTTTGATGCTTTATGATTTTTGTCCTCCTGAGAATTATCAGTCTACTCCCTTTCTGTGCTCCTGATTCTATTATATTCATCAGTTTATTCTGTTGATCAGATTTTTAATTCACTTAATTTTTAGATTCACTTGTTGATAGATGTGTATTTGTTGTTCATAATTTTTTGTCTTTTACCTTTTTCTTCTTCCTCTTCTAAAAGAGTACCTTTCAGCATTTCATATAATACTGGTTTGGAGTTGATGAACTCCTTTAGCTTTTTCTTCTCTGTGAAGGTCTTTATCTGCCCTTCAATTCTGAATGATAGCTTTGCTGGATAGATTATTCTTGGTTGTAGGTTCTTGTTGTTCATCACGTTGAATATTTCTTGCCACTCCCGTCTGGCCTGCATCGTTTCTGTTGAGAAATCAGCTGACAGTCGTATGGGTAGCTCCCTTGTAGGTAATAAACTGTTTTTCTCTTGATGCTTTTAATATTCTCTCTTTCTCTTTTGCTCTTGGCATTTTAATTATGATGTGTCTTGGTGTAGTCCTCTTTGGATTCCTTTTCTTTGGGGTTCTGTGTGCTTCCTGGACTTGTAAGTCTATTTCTTTTACCATATGTGGGAAGTTTTCAGTCATTATTTCTTTAAACAGGTTTTCAGTATCTTGCTCTCTCTCTTCTTCTGGCACCCCCACAATTCTGATGTTGGTATGCTTGAAGCTGTCCCAGAGGCTCCTTACATTATCTTCACATTTTTGGATTCTTTTCTCTTCTTGCTTTTCCAGTTGAATGTTTTCTACTTCTTTATATTTCAAATTTTTCACTTGATCCTTGCCTTTCTCTAGTCTGCTGTTAGTACTCTGTATAATAGTTTTGTATTTATCATCTCCTCTTGGGTCTCACTAAATTTATCCATCTTTTCTAGCATATTCTTGAAAAACCTTATAAGCGTGGTTTTGAACTCTATATCCAGTCGTTTTTTTCCCCTCCATTTCTTTTGCTTGTAATCCCTTCCCTTGAATCGGCATTTTCACTGTGCCGGGGAAACTTCTGTGCTGGATTCAGCCGAAGAAGCCTCTGCTGAGCTTGGGAGGGTGGAATTTCAGGGCTTAAGGGACCGCCTTGCCTTCCAGTCGGCCCCGCCCTCCATGGCCCCTGAGTCTCACTTGACTGGGTAATGGCTGGAGTGGTCCCTGTGCGTGCGCGCACCCGCAGTGCCTCTAACCGCTGCCTCTCCGGCTCCCCTGCGAACCAGGACCACACGAGTCTAGGTCTCCAGGGTTTCGCCCAAAACAGGGGCTTAGTGGAGTCAGAAGTGGCGCAGTTCGGAGGGTCTGTCTCCCGCCCACTCGCGAAAGCCAGCGGCACAATCAGCAATCTGTCCTCCGCGTGGTGCCGTGCTCGACCAGACCTCCGATCCTTTGCAACTCCCCTAAATTTCCGTGCACTTCTCCCTTTTCACAGTCCAAACTCCCCCCGTATGAATTTCAGCTGGATCTGGGGTTTAGTGTCGCAGGACAAGGGGTTCAATGCCTTTGAGAGTCTCCGTCTCCCTCCCGCCAGAGAAAACCAGTCAGGTACTCTGGCACCCGCTCTCTCCTCGAGCGCGTCTCCATACCTCAGCTTTTTGCAGCTCCTCTGGGTCTCTGTGAGCCCCTCTCTTTCCCTCTAGTTGTAGAACTTCCACTCAGCCAGCTTTCCTGTGGTTCTGGATGATGTCCGTTCTGTCTTTTAGTTGTAGTTTTGAAATTGTTGTGCGAGGCAGCAGTATAGGTGTTTACCTATGCCACCATCTTGGATTTCTTCTGGAAAATAATTTATTGTATGTGGTGTTTTATGTTTCCTATTTCATAACATCAGGAAAGACATAATGACTGGTGGGCCTAGAGTTACAATTTTGTGTCATGATAAGTTTATAGTCTGTCTCCCCACTAGTTCATTAGCTTCATGAAGATAGATAATGTATTTGTATCTATTTAAGTTTATTTTTAAGCTTCAGTGTTTTTTATAATGCTTAGCATGTAGCAGATTGACAATAATGTGTTATTTAACTGGACAGATGGATTATAGAAATGTCAGTTTAGATGGACAAATAATTTGAAAATAGTTATTATCCTGCAGTTGCATATATCCGATTCTTTTCCTGAGGTTTTGCCAGTAACTGACAATTTATAGAAAAGCTTTACTTGCAAATTGTGCAATTGACGGAATAATACTATTTCAGCATTGAAACAATTAAGCAAAGTGGTGAACATTAGACTCTCTTCCTATGTATTGAGAAATCAAATACTAATAATTATAGATTTATTGCAACTAGAACTCCTCAATGAGGATTACATTTGAGGATTCATAAAGGCACTCATGTGTCTGGTACATAGCTAATGACCAATAAGTGTTATTTGTTATTAGTGTTATTATTTTAAACTTCCCTAAAATGGGATATAGTCAGTGACTTAGAATTTTATGTTGATGAAGTATTCTCTATATAAACTGCTGTGCCTTTTTGCGTTTGTTTTCTTGTGTTCCCTATAATTAGTCATTAACATTTTTCAGTTGTTTAGTATATTCTGAGAAGTGCCAAGCACTTACATGAATTTATTGCATTTGAATTTTATAACAACCTATGCAACAGATGCATCCTATAGATTTTTACATATTACAGATAAAGAAGCTGAAGTTTAGAAAAATTAATGGAATTGGCAATACATCCATTAAATGACTAAAATGGACTGAAAAACTGAGCTGTTAGCCAATATGATCTTTTGCTTTCCTGTGATGTGAGGATATGAAGCATCTAAACACTCCCAATAATGCCAACATTGGAATTTGACTAGTCTTCATTCAGATGGGTCACCTAAAGTGTCCTCAATATGTTCCATGTTAAGTTCTCCCTCCAGTGTTTTCTTATGTATAAATCAAAAAAGAAAAGAAATCCTGTGAAAATATTTTTCACTTTCACTTCTTGGAAAACCTTTACATGACAAAATGTTCTAGTACCCTTCCAAGAAAAGAAATCCTTTACAATTGGAAATTTTAATTAAAATAAAAAAGGCTTTGTGTGATCCAAAGCAGCCAAATGAATGAGGATATTGGAAAATTAGGAAATAATCCAAGTTCTTAAGCAGAATTAATAGGGCATCTCATCCTGGGATAAGAGCAGCATTGTGCTCTTGGATACATTTGTGTGTTGCCCTTGACATTTGAAATGTTACTTCAAAAGAAATTACACATTCAACATATCATTCAGACCATAATCATTCAATTTTAAGGTTCCAAGACTCATTTCTAGAAACAGAAAGCTTTTGTAATTTGTTTTTCTGTGACTTCCTCATGGGTGATATAATGGCTATACTCAATAGCCTCTTTTTATACATGTTTTCTTCATATGGTGTATAATTGCTTCTTGTTTTAATGGTGTGTTATGGACCATGTAGACATAAGTATTCTATATAATAAAGAATTAATATACTAATTAGACCAAACAGCAGAATGACCATCCAAGTGACCTTCCAGACAAAGCCAGAGCTTCAAGAAATGAGCCCCTTGCATGAATTTTGTGCATCAGGCCTCTAGTCTATCAATAAGTTGTCATTCGGTATGATCCTGCAACATGTCACTCAGGCTCTACTATTTGGAATAATGACTTTCCTAGAGCTTCTTTATTGATAACTAGAGGCCTGGTGCACAAAATTTGTATATGAGTAGGGTCCCTAGGCATGGGAGGCAATCAGGGCTGATAGGGGCCTTCTAGGTGCCAGCTGGGGCCTTCCTTCCTCAGCTGCCAGCTACTAGGGGTGGCCTTCCTTCTCCCAGCTGCTTTTCTTTTATTCCGCCCTGCCCCCTGCTGGTCAGTGCACATCATAATAAGCAATTGAATTCCCAGTCTCCCAGTAGAACTCCTGAGGGGACACTTTGCATATTAACCTTTTATATAGAGAGATGACTTGATAAAAATGATTACATATGTAGGTAAGTTAACATTTTCCTCTTTATGACTCAGGAAACTTTAGTATCTATGATCCTCCTAGCTAGCTTTACTAGGCATTTCAATTAGTGTCAGAGCATATAACTTGACTCTCTACTTTTTCTCATCTCTCCTATATTGAGGAGATGGAAGGGCAAAAAAGTCAGGGACAGGACCTTGGGGAGGGAGAAGAGTGGGGGAGTCCTTGAATAACAGGACCTTACTGATGTGAATAGGATACAGCTTTCTGACTGTACCACAGAGACAAACAAAAGGATCTAGAATTTATCTTAACTAGGTGGAATTGCTAAGCAACCCAGCCTGGCGGGGAAAGAAGGGCACATGGGAGACATGAGCTTTAAAATGTATGGATGTTGCTAAGATAGTCAATCATAGGGATGTTGCTAAAGCAGGATTATTTGAAAGCACTAATTAGGATCTAGCAAAGCATGTATCTACCCTACACAAAGAACACACTCTTCTCTTCTTTTTCTAGCTTCTATGGCAGAGGATAGGTTCCTCTATACCAGTGGTTCTCAACCTTCCTCATGCCGCGACCCTTTCATACAGCTCCTCATGGTGTGGTGACCCCAATCATTTATTTTCGTTGCTACTTCATCACTGTAAATTTGCTACTGTTAGGAATCGTAATGTAAATGTCTGATATGCAAGATGTCTTAGGTGACCCCTGTAAGAGGATTGTTTGAACCCCAAAGAGGTCGCGACCCATAGGTTGAGAACCGCTGCTCTATACCCTTGTGGCTTATGACTGTGTGGGACTCCACACAAGGACTAATGGATTTTAATTAGCTTGGATATTGAACTATAACATGGAATGGAAGCTCTGGGCACTGGCCTACTTTTTGAACCCCAGATGCACCTTTTCCAGGACTGGCTTGGGGTGCATGGAACTTTGGAACCTGAGACAAAGAAGCTTCATGAGTAATCTGCTTTGGGCCCCATTCCTGCTGCCGCCTGTGGCAAGAAGTCCATCTACACTCAATAAACTTTGTTTCTGTTAACCATTTTTGTCCATGAATCCATTTTTTGGTTTTGTGAGACAACAGACTCGGATCAGAACAGAAAATTTGGCTTCAATATGACAGGGTCTCTGGTATAGGGCCTTTCTATCATTTGTCAGCTCTCTCAATCTATCCTTTTTCCATCTAATAGAAAATGTAGTTCGAGGGTTTTTCCCTTCAGTGTACACAATACACAATCTTTATTAGCAGGTGTCAAGAGTACAAACTATTAACAATTCCAGAGGAATCCAAAGGAGGCAGGACATGGCTTCGTTCCCCCATATGAGGGCCTGTCACAAGACCAGTGGGGTAGAAGCACTTGACTGTGGCCACCTTGGACCAAGCAGTCTTCAAATAAGATCCCAGGAGAAAAGAAGCAACATCACCGAAGAGGCCTATGCTGGGTACCATTTTGGGCTGCTTGGCCTCTGCTCCCAGCACAGCTTAACAACTCCAGGTAGAGGTGTTAGGAAACTGGCTAAAACTACCCTCTCCAAACCAAGGAAGAGGTGTGAGGTTGCCAGCTCCTATGGAATTTGAACAAGCTACTTCTGGTTGTTGTCCTGGGTTCTGTTCTCCCATTTAGCCAACTTTACAGCACTATTTAGATTTTAGAAGATTTTAATGCCACTTCTGTAATTTGTTTTGATTCATAAACCAAATATTTTGCTAGAAAGCTAAAAATTTGAAAATGTATTCAAACACACTTAAAATCATAAAAAATTAGAGTATACCCTTATTAAGTCTTACTAATCATGGATTTAATTATTTCATGCATAAAATAATTAATATATCATGATGCATAGTGCATTTTCTCTTGAAGGAGCCAGAAAGCCAATAAAGTAATTTTTTTCTCCTTTTACAAATTCAGTCCTGTACGTTTATCTATGCTATTAGTACTTTGTGATTTCTAGTTATGGAAGACGTTATCACTTTGAGTTGACCACCAAAATTTTCCAAATTATGATGTGCTATTTGAAGCAAGTCTGAATTAATAAACTATAACTGTATTGTGGGAAGTCAAGTTTAAATATATATGTATATAGTTTTATCAGCAGCAATAATACATGTTTTGCAACAAAAATGTATGTATTAATAAAATATTTATAGGTATTGGCTTTTCTTACCATAGTGCACTTAGGAAAGAATGTTATGTAGCAAAAAAAAATGCTCTTATCAAAATCACTTTCAATCTTCTTATCATGCACCACACACATATTGAGGATCTAGCAATATGCTCTAAAATCTTAAGAAGATAACTCAAATTCTGTGATTTTAAGAAGCATTTTAAAAATTATACCTCAGATGCTTCATTTTCTTCTTGAAGTAAAGTGTGCTGAAATTCTGTTTCAATCTTCTTAGTTTTTTCAGCAGCTGTCCGTTTTTCTTCTTCATAGGACATTGCAAGTATGCCCAAGAACAAACTTGCCATGTAAAAGGCAAACCAAAAACTTATTATAATAAAAAATATCATGTAGACCTTTCCAGAAGCATAAAGAATCTAAGGAGAGGTGGAAAACAGAACAAAAAAGGAAAATATTATTTGTCTTCCTGGAATCTTCTTTTTAAAAATAAAAATGAAGTTTTTTATGAAAATAATTTAGTCATAAGTGAAATGTAATCACAAGACAGTTCAAGTACTGGCTCTATGTGGAAAATAAGTAAAATGAACTTCAACTTTAGACTTATCTGAGGTATAAAATATATAGTATAAAACCAAAGCAAGATTTGAGTAATTTAATTAATTTAGAGTAAGCATTTGACTTTCATGACTTTATTAATAAAGAAAACATAGTGAAAGAAAAAAATTGTCATCTTCCAATAAAGAAAGCTGGATGATCTAAATATGGAAGATTATTTTCTTTGCAATGGAATCTTTAAATATATGAAATTTAATAAAGTTAGAGAATGAATGTTTAGAGATTACTTTTTTCTAATAATTACTTTATGGAAATATTACAACAAAATCCAAAATTAGTTATTCAAATGGATGGGGAACAGAAATATTTCTGTACTGGTCAGAGTATCTATTTGGTAAAGAACTTTAAGATTAATCACAAGGAAAGACATATAATTCACTTACATGTATTCATTTATAGATAGAAAAATACTAAATTTTAGACTTCTAAACTAAGCATTAACTAGTTTTTATTTCATAATAAGTACCTAAGACAGATCATAAAATTTAAAAAAAGTTAGCAAATTATAAGTAAACATACATAACAAATCCAAAATATAGTCTACTGATTTATCCTCCTCGTTAAAAATACATGAACAAAGTCAAGAAAAAATGGAAATAGTTTAATTTTTAAATATCCATTTGATTCAATAAATAAGCATTATTTACAGAAAATAGTGTGTTGATATAAAGAGTTAAGAATGTACTGATTAATAGGAAGTTCTAACATTCCATCAGGAATAATTTTCATTAATCTATAGTATATAATCTTCAAAAGCATTTTTAATAAACCCTAGTATCCCAATAAGTCAACTATTCAAGATTTGGTTAAATATTTTTTCCTATTGAACTAGCTGTCATTTACTGTACTATATTCAGGAGTCAGAATTCTCTGAATAAAAAACTTGAATCTTTGTTTTAATTCTTATTATATCTTTTTGAGAAACTATGGCACACAAATCTTTAGGGATGAAGACAGACTTTCAGAATTTGGATTTCAAGTCTGATAAGAGCAAGCCTTCTGTTACAACTGAGGCATGACTGAACATTAAAGAGAAATGAGAATAGAAGAATTAAAAAGAAATAGCCCATTATAGTTATTCAATAAATAATTATGTAATACTTGGTACTCTCATAAATTTGTGACTGAAGAATTGGTACCCAGATATATTCTTAACTTAGTTCATATCACAGAGCAGAACAGTGATCCCTGTATATACCTGTGTTGTAACTTTGGAGAGGTTACACAGCCATGGTGATCTTAGTGTCTTCATATAAAAATCAGATGTATATATACACACCATGTAGGACTGTTGTAAAGGTGAAGTGAAATATCACACATAAGAGTACAAACTTTAATACAGTGTTAGGGTATAGTTTGACCCTTAATAATTCTTGTTCTCTTTCCTTCTGTCTTCAAATTCTTCATATCCAAATGTAATAAACTATGTCACATTTGAACATTATCTTGAAAGGGAGGGGCATGGTACCATTCTTATGTGCATGGCAGATTATCTCTGTTCTTACCTGATGATACAGTGCTTCAGGATAATCCTGCATCACCAACCGGAATAGGGCTAACAAGGCCCAGCCAAAGTTGTCAAAATTTGTGTAGCCATTATCAGGATTCATGCCAGCTTTTATACACGCATATCCTTCAGGACACGGACTAAAGAATACAAAGAAAAGAACAACTGCTTACTTTTAGGTGACTTCCAGATTATGGCCAAATCATAAATATAGAACATTTGCCCATAAATAAGA
The DNA here is from genome assembly GCA_011751065.1 of Lasiurus cinereus. Taxonomy (NCBI): domain Eukaryota; kingdom Metazoa; phylum Chordata; class Mammalia; order Chiroptera; family Vespertilionidae; genus Lasiurus; species Lasiurus cinereus. The sequence continues at coordinate 20,097,490 of JAAGEH010000393.1, read as the reverse complement.
AAGAACTCTTATTTCCATAGGGAGCAATCTTCTCCCAAACAATTTCCAATGGAAAGCTACAAATGAGTTAGATTTTTAAGTTGGTTTAAGTGAAGAGTGTTAATTAAGCTAAAAAGAAAAGAGGCCTGACAAGTACTTTTTGCCAAGCCTTTGTTAAAGTTTTCTTTAGTACCAGATATAAACATGAAGTTATAAATGATGAAATATAATGAAAATAAAACTGCAAGAGTTAAGTGTTTAATTTTTATTAAACACTCAAATCCTTAGATCTTATTATTTAAGTGTGAGAAAACATTTATTACATTTATGACATCAGTAATTACAAGCAGTATTTGCTCTACCATGGAAAGAATAATATTTCATTGCCTTTTACAGTCTTAATACTTGTGTCCACTGGGGGCTTGAGGTTAATTATTACAGTAGTGGCCCAATAAATGATGCTTCCCTCTATCCTAGTTCCCTCATACATTATTTTGGCTTTGGCCCTGTGTCTTTTTTATTTTTTTTTAAATATATTTTATTGATTTTTTTTACAGAGAGGAAGGGAGAGAGATAGAAAGTCAGAAACATCGATGAGAGAGAGACATCGATCAGCCGCCTCCTGCACGCCCCACAGTGGAGATGTGCCCGCAAGCAAGGTACATGCCCCCGACCGGGATCGAACCCAGGACCCCTCAGTCCGCAAGCCGATGCTCTATTCACTGAGCCAAACCGGTCTCAGCTGTGTCTTATTTTGAAAATTGGTCAATGGTTAATAAATGTGACACAAACAGAGGTATAAAAAGTAATTATGCATTGAGGCTTACTAAATTGTTGATCCACATAATCTGAACAAATAAATATTTGTTCTTAAGGCACTAACTTTTGGGTTCATTTATCCTGCAGCAAAGTATGATGGCTACAGGTGAAGTACTGCATGACCTTCTGGTCTTGAAATATGTCACTGTGATTCTGGATATTCATAACGAGATATCTTCAATATGTGTTAGGAATGACCACAAAGAGTAGTTAGTAGGTATTGTATATGATAGACACAATGGGATGAGTTCACAATTTGGACTTGAGAATAGAGTGTAAACTTAGAAGTAGCTGGGCAAAAAGAGTTGAGTAAGCGACAAAATATTTAAATCAATGAAATATGACAAAACTGCATAATTTAGGTTCCTCTCCCCATCATGTGTCATTTGTCAACCTTGGCCCCTGAGCTTAAGAAAAAGTTAGCCTACTGAAGGGTATCAAGTCATCCAGCTGCGGAAAGTAGCATAAGGAACTCCGAAAGGCATTGCACTGTCATAAAGCATTTTATTTCTACTTTCTTATCTCTTCATCTGAAATTATAGGACAAAACATGAGAGTTGTGTTCTCACTGAAGAATTACTTATAAATATTGTTTTAAAGAACAATCAGCTTTTTCTTAATTAAAATAATGGTCATAAAAGATAGACAAGCCATAAATAAGTGAAATAATAGCATATCTTTAATATTTCTTTCTTCAAAGGCTTGGGGCCAAAGAAAATATTTTATTGTTTTTTGTGTTTTTTTTTTTTTTTTTTTTTTTTTTTTTGGTAATTTTCACTAGCTCTGAGGTACGCTGAAAACAAAAAAAACAAACAGAACTTGTTAAGTCCCAGCTCTGCTGTTTACAAATGAGTATTATATCTTTCTTGACCTTAAACAAATCATTTAGCTAGCTTGCCTATTGTTTTCTAAAATAAAAAAAAAATAGAATTGGTTTAATAGTATTCCCTACTATTCATTCTCAGCATCGTTTCAATTAAAAAATAGATAATTTAATGAAATAGGAACCGTAAGTAAAGATAATAATTACCCAATAAATACAATTGACTGGTAATACTGACTTGACAGAAGAAAACTTTAACCTCACTTACCTGGCATCTGATCTGTTGCCACAAAGGAGAGCATATCTTTCTCCTTCCAAATAATAAAAGTTTTCTGTTTCTGAAAATAAGAAAGAAATTATATTCTATATCTAATTTTCTAATCTTGAGTTAACAGAATATCTGAAAGCCATTTAAACCTCTGTAGTGAGAAGGAATTAGCATATAGCCTGGCTTTTTTTTATTGTCTAAAGTTTTACATATGTCTCCTCCGTCCCATTGACCCCTCTGGCCCTCAAGCCATTCCCACCCCAGGTAAGCCCCCATCGCGTCCCAGTGTCTGTGTCCACTACTTACACTAAAGTCCTTTGGTTGGTCTCTAACCCCCTCCAACCTCCTCTGCCATTTGTCTCTAGATCTATTTTTGTTCATCAAATTATGTTGATCATTATATCTCACATATGAGTAAGATCATGTGATATTTATCTTTCTTCAACTCGTTTACAGTGGTACCTCGAGATACAAGTTTAATTAGTTCCATAACCTTGCTCGGATATCAGTAGCTTGTATCTCAAAGCAAATTTCCCCATTGAAATCAATTGAAATGCCGTTAATCTATTCCAGCCCCCAAAATGCCACCCTAGTTGTTCTTGTTACGTGTTTTTGAATAAGAAAAATGTATTTATAAATGACAAATATTGTATAAAAACATAATAAAAGAGAATGTAAATGAATAAACTGGTTTTATAAAGTGTATTTACCTACTTGCTACACTCTTAATGCTACACTTTATCCCTAAACTGAATGTACCTTAACTAATCTTCACTGAACTTAATTGCTACTGGTCTTTGCATTTTTGGCCGATTTAAAAAAAAAAAGTGTCCAACGAGGTTTGCCTCTTCCTCCCTTTAGGAATGTTTCTGAAATGGGTGAGGCAAGTTTCATTGAACAGCTCTGATGCACGACCAGTAGCAACTTTTTGGGGGTGTTTCTTTTCCACGAAGTGTGACACCCTCTCCCACATTCCTAAGATCTCCTTTATCTCACTTGTAGAGATCTCCTCCACCTCTGACTCCTCCTCAAAACCAATTTCTTGGAGAACCTCCGCATGTTGCTGAGACTGCAACTCTTGTAACTCCTCCATGGTGAGTTCCAGAGAGTGTGGGAGAGGGTGTCACACTTCGTGGAAAAGAAACACCCCCAAAAAGTTGCTCAAAATTGAAAACTTTAGAAATCCAAAAGACGTTATCATGAAAGTGAAAAGACAACCCATAGAATGGATAAAATGTTTTCAAACCATGTATCTGATAAGAATCTAGAATCCAGGATATATAAAACCTTATTTTGATTCAATAATAAACAGACAAATAACTCAAAGAGAAATAGATTAGAATGGACATTTCTCCAAAAAAAAAAAAGAAAGAAAGTAAAAGAAGTTAGTCACAAAAGACCATACACTGCTTGATTCCATATATATGAAATGTCCAGAATAGGAACGTATATAGACACAAAAAGTAGATTAGTGATTGCCAGGAGCTGGTGCAAGAGGAATAAGAAATGATTGCTAATGGATAGGAGTTTCTGTTTAGGGTGATGAAAATGTTCTAGAATTAGATAGTGGTGATGGTTATACAACCTTGTGAACAAACTAAAACTGTGTCTGTTAGAGTACATAAATTATACCTCAATTTTAAAAAATAGAACTAAAAATACCCCTTTCCCCCCCTAAAGAAACATTTAAATTGTTTGACATAGATGGCAAGCAATTCTTACCTCGAATATAACATGGGTTTCTGGTTCTGTTGTGCAGGATTTCAGTTTCATTTTCTTGGGGCCATCGGAAACATTTATGCTTTAGTTTGCCCATGAAGAACCCCATCCCAATTAGAGAAAATATGATCAGAAAAAATAGAGTAAGGGTAATGATACCGGTAAGTTTCTTCAAGCATTGGAGCAGGATCCCTAAATAAGTCTTTACACCTGAAAAGAGATAAGTTTGTTTCCAATAAAGTAAAATACTTTCCTAAAGCAACATTAGCAAACTTCTTCCATTGCAAATAGATATCCATTGAAATTTGTAGCTTTGTGTTTCATAATCTCATAGGTCTAATAAATAAAATGAATAAAACACCGAACTGCAAGGTTTTTGTATAATTGCTAATTTTTTATACTTAACCAAATAATGTAGTCACAATATATTTTATAATTAGTTATTTGCTTGTTTCTCTTTACTACATAAAGGACAGGCTTTCTCTCTTGGTTACTGCTTTTCATACCCATCATTATTGTTTATAAGCATAAGTAAAGATATAGAGTTATTAATCAAAATGAGTTGAAAATGTTGAGACAAAACGAGTTTGAAACAGCAGTATCCTATAATATTCTTTCATTAATTTTTAAGAATTAATTTTTGGAGCTGATTAAATAAGAGATGTAAAACCAATGGATAAACCAAACACTGCATATGTATATAACCAAGTCTTCATTAAAAATGAAATATTTAACAAGTATTTCCATTTTATTAGAAGAAAAATGGGATCACTTTACTTTAATGTAATTTTTGTGACTACCATAATGAACTTTTAAAACATGTATGTTTGCACTGTACTTCTGTTTGGCAACTATCCTGAGTCTCCTGTATATTATTTTACTGAAAAATGTTTCATATTGTTTTATTGGAATAGCTCTTAAAAAGAACACATATGTGTGTTTATATATGTGTATATATGTATGTATGCATACATATACAGTATATATAAACCAAGTTTTTGTGAGTTTGAATCTATTGGTAACATTTTGTTTGAAGGTAAAAAGGTCACCTTCCAACTTTACAGAATCAAACTTATTAATAATTTTCTTTGTTATTTACCATTCATTGTTACCTACCATATGCCAACTTTGACTTTGATTTCTTGATATTATTTTCCCCTTCATTTAATTTTAAACTTTTATTTTGTTAGCTTAGGTATCTCTGGTGGAGTTCAATTTATTTCTGATTTAATATCAAAGTCTCTACATCTTGACAGAAAAATTTAACCCAATTATTTTTATTTTTATAAATTGCCTTTATTTTGGATTGGCCTTTGCTTATATTTCCCTTATGATTTTCTATGTATTTTATCTTTCCTAAATTAACTTTAAATTTTTTTCTTTTTCTTCTAGTATGTCTATTTTGAGCATCTGTATCAAACTTAAATTCTTATTTTGAACAAACGTACTCTCTACATAAAAAATAAAACTGTATCTATTATAGTCTCATATAAGAACATAATCTTTGCTTTCTCACATTTCTCAGTTTCTAGTTCTCATTTATGTTAATACAATTTTGAACCTCTGTCCTAATTATAATATTAAATTTTATGGATTTTGCATTATATATTATTTTTCATGATTTACAGGAAAGATAACATTGATATTCTTACAAAGGCTAACATTGATACTCCTACAAATTTGTGCAAGTAGGGGGTGGAGGAGACTTGGATGAATGTGCCTGACCTAAAGGGTAAACAGGTCTTTAATTATAGGTGGCAATTGCATCTAGGAATTTGGTTGGTTTGATGCTCATAATTTATCCAAATTTATTTAGATTTGAATGTTAAAATCCACCAGATTTTTATAAGGTTGGTATCTATTCCAAAGTTTTTAAAAACACAAAAACATATGTTTCTAGTTCAAGAATGAACCACAGATGTCCATGTTATAATTTATAATTTATAATATTTGTATTCTGTTTTGCAACCCAATACCAACATAATTTGGAATTCATTCTCTGTTGAAATGATTTAAAGCTTCATTGCAATTACTTTTGATAATAAATCTTTTCATTATTGAATATTTTATTTTTATATTTTTGTTTTCCAGCAGACATTCAGGAAAGATACACATGTAAAATTCAAGAGCTCTTGGGTGACTCAGATTATTTTTCTGTTGACTTCACACATAAATGACAAACAGGTATGAAGTTCTATTGTCATAACCTCCCTACCTATATGCCCTCCATGTTCTGACACTCTACTGCACACTCAAGAGGTGGAAAGGTTACCTTTCCATAGGCTCTTTATCTTTGCTTTTTTGCCTATAGGAGTTTTATAATACTTTTATGAATGTATCATTTATTTATTTATTTGTTTATTTATTTATCTAGTATAAGATGAGCCTTTTCCATTTGTGACTAAGGTCTCTCTCAATTTAAGTGATTAAAAAATTCTAGTGTATTTTTTAATAATTTATCTTTTACATTATTCTGTCTCCTTTTTAGTATTACCTATTATCCATAAAATGAAACTTAAGTTTTCTTTCCTTTATTAATCCATCCAATTTTTGGTTCTACTGTATTAATATAGAATGTCTCTAATTTTTCTGTACAACGTTTTGCTTTACAGATGATATTATATTTTACTGCCATCAAATATTAACCAAAGTTGTAATGTTATCATATTTTAATTGTAACAGTATTTTTATTTGTCATTTTATAATCTCAATTTCCTCTTTTGCTTCAAAGAGTCTTGATTTTCTTCTATTGTGAATACAAAATATGATTTTTAAATGCTTACTCTTATTTCTTAGAGCACTGTTTTTAAAGAAAAAAGAGAATTATTTTCATCCTCTTAAATAGTATGTTTCTCTTTCTGTGTTGCAAAATATTTTTAGACATTTTGTATTGCTGCTATGTGCCTTGATTACTTTCTCTCTTGTAAAAAGCAGGTCCTACCAGCCTGTGTGCTCTGAACTCTAGTATGTGTATTCTTCTTGTATTAACTGGGATCCACCTGATTTCTTCTATAATCCTTGCCAAGATAAAGATGCAGTTGATGCAATTTTATGTTCTAGTGATTTGTAGAGACCAGTAAGAAAGTTCAGACTGTGACTATTCCTAGCAGGGCAAATCTCACTGGTTTCTTCACTGGGTTTGACAAACTGTCATGCCACAAATCATGTTTGTTATACACCTCTACTGAGATTTAACTCATAAAACATACAATTCACCAATTAATGTGTACAGTTCAGTGTTTTAGTATGGCCACATAGTTATGCATCTATAACCACACTTCCCAATCTTTTTGCTGTTTTGCCAACCTGGAATTTGTTTGGATTGATACATAGTATGTATGTGTTTGGCATTCTTCATGGTGTACCAGTGCACAAAAGTTGCCTGTAGTTCTTACTTTTGGTATTATCACACTTGCCTCAGGGTTTATTGATCTAACTATTTCATATTAGCCTAAAAAAAAAAAAACAAGGAAAAAAAAACAAAACCTTCTGATTGGAGTTTTCTTGCTTTGTTGTTTTTATTCATTCTGAATAACAAATTAGAAGGTTTTAAGATATCTTCAGGAATGGGAGCTAAAATTTGTCCTCAGCATCTTCCATCAATGTGGTCACAGCCTTATTTGGCAGAAACTTCTTGAATTTTGTAGCATATGGAATATACCCTATCCAAGCACTCAGAACAAAAAGGAATTTATCTTATTTCATTCATTTCATCTGATTGTTGGATGCAATTAGAAAAAAAGCTAGATTAAATATCTCTCTAGGCTGCTGTCTCTCTAAGAAGTCTAAAGACAATTATATAAGTTCATATTTAAGATATAAGAATAAATAAATAAATATTGAAAAATAGAAATTATATTTTTTATTGATCTCTATATTTTCTAATTAATGAACCCACCTCAAATAAATAACAGTCAAATGTATAAGTCTTTTGCCTTTCCTGTAGTGACTGAAACAAATTTAAAGATCAGATAGTTCATTAATTGCATAAGCTGAAGCAAAATTCAATTTAATATTTCTCCAAACAATAACAGAGGAATTCAAATGATTATATGGGAGTACATGAAACAAAATGAAGAAAAGGAACTCAATATCACTTCTTACCTTGGTTTAAGGGAATAATTTTCAAAATTCTCAAACTTCTTGCAACTGTAAATATTGGTGTGAAGTTTAGAGGCGAATATATTGTTATGTGCCTGTGGAATTAAGTTAGAGTTATTTAGAGGTTATACGACGTATCTTTGGCTCCTTATGTTCTTTAAAACTTATTTTTAAAACCATATATCCAAACATTTCCCTTGCTTTCATTGCTCCATTTTGAAAATAATTTTATTACTGATTGGAAGATGAAATTGCTACAATGTGCAAAGTAGTGAGTAAATATTAATCCACAAACAAATTATGAGAATTTATAAAATTTTGACACTGTCAGTATTCTTAAGTCCATATTTACATCATCTTCATAAATATTTTGCTACCTGACTAACAAAAAGGTTATTTAAAATACAAAACCACAGTCTTTTAAAGGAATGAGCTTCAATGTAAGAGTTTAAGGTGATTCTGATGATGACAATGGTAATGGTGGTGATAGCAGAAGGCAGGGTACATACTGTTCCAGAGCACAGACTCTGGATCCAGACTGCCTGTGTAGAAATCCACTCTTTACTAGCTGTGTGACAGAGAAAAACTACTTAACCTTTCTTGCATCAATTTCTTCAGAAGTAAGGTGTGGATAATACTTTCTTTTTCAGAGGGTTAGGACTAGGTGAGCTAATATATGTAAAGTGCATAGAAAAGCAAATGGCACATGCTATAAGATATCTAAATGTTACCTATTAATTGTTTTCTAGCAGCAACAGCAGAAATAATCTATACTAATAAAAGGGTAATATACTAATTAGACTGGGAGACCTTCTGGACAAAGACATGGTGGCGGGGCTGAGGCAAAGGTGGTTAGGGGAGATCAGGCCAGAAGGGGAGGGCATTTGGGGATGATCAGGCCAGTTGGAAGAGGTTGGTTGGAGGCAAGCAGGACAGCAGGGGGGGGGACAGTTGAGGGTGAGCAGGCGGGTGGGGGAGCAGTTGTGGGTGAGCGGGCGGCAGTGGGGGATGATTGGGAGTGAGCAGGCCATCAGGGTGGGGACATCTGTGTGCGATCAGGCTAGCAGGGCGGGTGGCAGTTGGGGGCAATAAAGCCTGTGGGGGGACATTTGGGAATAAGCAAGCAGGCATGCAGAGTGGTTAGGAGCAATCAGGCAGGAAGGCCGAGTGAGCAGTTAAGAGCCAGTGGTCCCAGATTGTGAGAGGGATGTCTGACTACCAGTTTAGTCTGATCCTAAGCCGGCAGTCAGACATCCCCCGAGGGGTCCCAGATTGGAGAGGGTGCAGGCTGAACTTAGTGACACCCCCCATGCACAAATTTTGTGCACCAGTCATTAGTGATAGTAATAGTAGAAGTAGTAGTGATAACTGTAATAATTTTAGCTACTATTTTTTATTGCTTACCATAAGGCAAACACTAATTATTAAACTTTGTAAAGATTTTTTGAAGAAAAATTCTTGACCCAAAATCTAGGAAATAGAATATTATTTTTAATTTCTTTAATAGGAATTCAACACCACTGATCAGTCAGCTACAAAGCAGAGTATATTAAATAGATTCATTGAAAAAATAAAAACATATGTAAATCATTAGAATTTAATGTAACAACACTCTTTGAAATGTAGAAAATGTATGTGTATTTGTAAAATACGTATCTTATTCAGATATCTAATATATTTACTGATATTAAGAAAGGTATGTCGAAACCGATTTGGCTCAGTGGAGAGAGCATCAGCCTGTGGACTGGGGGGTCCCAGGTTCGATTCCAATCAGGGGCATGTATCCTGGTTGCGGGCACATCCCCTGTAAGGGGCATGCAGGAAGCGGCTGATCAATGTCTCTTTCTCATCGATGTTTCTGACTCTCTATCCCTCTCCTTCCCTTCCTCTCTGTAAAAAATCAATAAAAATATTTAAAAAAGAGAAAGGTAGCTAAAAAAATGTAAATGTGAGACAAAACTAAATATGCTAGATTCCTCTGCTAAGTCTCCAGAAGATTTTCTGCTCACTAAAACAAACTTAAAAAGCAAAAATCAACCTCTAATTTCTTCATTTCATATAGAAAACATAGATAATATCCCCTTCCTTTCATTTTTATTCCATATTCTATGATCTAGTTCAACTGGAGCTGTCTGAGAGAACTCACTATGATTAGAATTTATAAAATATTCTATATTTGCAAAATTTTTTCAGGCAGAAAATGTTGTCAACTCCAATTTTTTCATGAAAAGCATATGCTTAGCAAGATATTAAGATGTTCACAACTTAAATAAATACTCACTCAAACAAAGTTACACTGAAATCAAGCCAGTTCCATGGGTCACCAAAGAAATAGAAAGATCCTGTCCAGATACCTCTTGCAATGAGTTTTACAAGTATTTCAAATGTGTAAATTGCAAGCAAAGTGATCCTGCAGAAAAATTTATATATTAAAAATTACATAGATAGATAGAGAAAATAATACATTGTTAGTTCTGAAATACAATGTTAATGATTACTGTCTGGCAAACAATCAACTAATGAACCAAGCAACCTACGAGACAATAAGAAAAGCAAGTGCCCTTTGAACCACAGACAGGCTTTAGATAGGGTTTCTAGGATGGCACATGTCTCATGGCATTAATCATACAATTTGATTATCAGTTTTTTCAACAAATCTTAGCCCAAGGTTATATTCTCTCTATATATTTAGAAAATATAAAATATCAACTTTATTCCATATTGGGGATCACATTGAATTGTAAAGGGGTTTAAAGAACTAATTTTATCATATATTTAAATAAGGATTTTTACAGTGAATCAGTAATATACTTATCTTCCAATTTCAACTAGTTTTAAGAACAGAATTAAAACTGAGAGGTAGCATCAAAAAAGCCTTAATCCCTAAAAATTGTAATGGGCCTTTCCATCATTATAGGCTAATGCAACTCACTCTACTCACATCTCTCAGGAAAGAGAAAAGACATAGAAAGAAAGAAAAATAACTTTTTAAAGAATGAAGTGATTAGAGTTTGAAGCAAATCAGGTATGGGATTGCAAAAGTAAAGAAAATCTGAAGCACTGAAATATTACATTAATCCTTAGTGATTAGCTTTAAAATTATACCATAGACATAAACATACAGCTAAAGACTCAAATTTACACAATGTTAACCTAACAGGTTTGGAAATAATGAAAGGGTAGAAAAATATTAAAATTGATTAGTTAATATACATGTAAAGTTCTATTTGTCAAATTCATTAATCATGATATATGTATAAATATTATATTATGTACAATGAATATTATATATACATTATAAATATTAAATTATGCAATGTTATAATACTTAGTATGTAATGTACCATAATGCCACATGTAAATATAAAATATAATCTTATATGAGATTACATACAATGAAATCATATAACTTACTGTAATTCTGTCCCCCACTTTGGCCTCTCAGTCAGGGACATAAAAATGCAGTCAATCAGAACGCTAATCAAAATTAATAGTCGAAAAAAGGTAGACTACAGTCAAGGAATAATAGATAATAAATAATATTGGAAATGTACATTTCTAAATCTGTTTATATTTATGTACACATATGCAATAATATAGTTTCTTAAATTATCAAAAATATATTAGTAATTGATAAATGATGAAGATCAAAATTTATTAATGTTTACTTACTGTTGTGTGTACTTGAAAATATATTTAAATGCATTTTCAAATATGAAACATTTAGTGCAGTTATAATCCAAATTTGTATATGAGATATCAATTCAAAAGAGGAAATGACTGCAGCAATATTTGAATAGAATGGTTGTATTTGATATTTGTACATTCTAAAGCCAATAGAAAAGGATATGGATGTACCAAAATCTTAACAGTTGCTCTTCTAATTGAATTGAAAGGAGACAATGTACACCAAGTGGCATTGAATCTAAAAATTTCTCTCTTCTTATTTAATACTATGAAAGTCTGTAAGGCAAAAAAGAAGATCATGTGAAATTAGAACATAAACTATATTATCTAACCAATTATGCAACATATTGACAATGGTCATTTCCGTCATGGGTTCTAACAATTATTTTTTTCTTATATTTTGAAATTCTTTTACATATAAAAGCAATGGAAAAGTATTTTTTTAAAAACTCTTTCAGTTGATATTTAGGCTTATCTATCAGTGTTTTTTTTGCTTGGCAGTGGGAAGGATCCTACTGAGAAAACCATTTGCTACACACCAGCCCACAAAATTTCTGGCAAAATTAAAATAATAGGAAGAAAGGTATATATTAATGGTTCAAGAAGATTCATTTACACATACCAGAATTCAATGAATGTAAAAAAAGCATTCATTTTATTTCAAAGCCAATGAGTTGTGGGATTTCCACAGTAAAAATGACCCAAATACACCTAAATGTTACCCCAATCATTAGTAATTATCTATGGTATAAAACCCCACTTGTTTAATATCATTTTCATAACATACATTTAAATCATGTAAATATAATATGTTGGAATATAAAACCAAAACTAATGAAATAAAAAAAATCTCCTAAAAATGAGTCAATTATGTATATATGTGTGTATCTGTATATATATGTGTGTACCTACAATATATATGTATATACATATACACTTACACACAGTGAAAGTGTGTGTGTATGTCTCTGTATACACTTTTACTATAATACATATCTAATTGAAAAAACCATTTATTGTGATATGTTCATAAATATATTTTATATTGAGTATTATATATGTTATATAACAGGATATAATATGTAGCATATAATGCAGTATAATACAATCTATAATAATAAAAGCATAATATGCTAATTAGACCAGATGTCCTTCTGAGCAACCTTCTGGACCAAGCCTGGGTTGCCACGGCCAAGCTAAATTACTGTGGTTGTGAGGGCCAAGGCCCTTGCATGAATTTTGTGCATTAGGCCTTTAGTATATTATAATATACTAAATTACATATATTAAATATGATCTCATATAGGGTGGGGCAAAAGTAGGTTCATAGTTGTTCATATGGAAAGTAATACAATCCTATCTAATAAAAGAGTAATATGCAAATTGATCATACCTCCACTACAAAAATATGCCACGCCCACCAGCAATACCCACCAGCCAGTCAGAGCAAGTATGCAAATTAACCCAACCAAGATAGCTATGGCCACAGAGAGAGCAGAAAGGAGGTTTGGTTGCCCCTGGAATTGGAAGAAGCCAAGCTTTCCACACACCCTGGCTGACCCAGGTGTCTGCTTAAGGCAACAAAGTTTCAAGTGAGCAGAAGGCTTGGCTCTGCTCCGGGCTACAAAGTTTCAATTGTAGAAGATAGATAAATCCCAGATACCAGGGCCTCCACTGGGGGGTCGTGGGAGGTTGTGGCAAACTATCACAGGCCCCTTGCCCAGGCAACCTCACGGCCCAAGGGAACACCCACCCTGATCCCAGACACCCTGGGCAAACCAGCTGACCTTCACCCGTGCAGCAGGCCTCTATCCTATTTAATAAAAGAGTAATATGCAGATTGACCATTACTTCAATACACAAGATGACTGCCCCCATGTGGTCAAAATATCCTGCCCCCATGCGGACACAAGATGGCCACCACAAGATGGCCAGTAGGGGAGGGCAATTGGCAGGGACCAGGCCTGCAAGGGAGGGCAGTTGTGCGTGATCCAGCCAGCAGGGGAGGGAAGTTGGGAGGGACCAGGCCTGCAAGGGATAGCAGTGAGGGGTGACCAGGCCAGCAGAGGAGGGAAGTTGGGGGTGAGTGGGCCTAAAGGGAAAGGCAGTTGTGGGGACCCAGGCCTGCAGGGGAGGGCAGTTAAGGATGACCAGGCCCACAGTGTAGAACAGTTAGGGGCAAATAGGCTGGCAGGGGAGCAGTTAGGCATCAATCAGGCTGGCAGGGGAATGTTTAGGGAGTGATCAGACTGGCAGGCAGATGTGGTTAGGGGCAATCAGGAAGGCAGGCAGGTGAGCTGTTGGGAGCCAGCAGTCCTAGATTGTGAGAGGGATGTCCGGACATCCCTCAAGGGGTCCTAGATTGGAGAGGGAGCAGGATGGGATGAAGGACACCCTCACCCCCATGCACAAATTTCATGCACTGGGACTCTAGTAATTAATAAATAATAATACAAATAAATTGTTTCACATACAACTGTAAATCTACTTTTACCCAACCATCTATACTATAGTATTATATTTTATGTTATGTAACATATAATTATACAGAAGTGTATATGGTAATTATATATAGGTATTTATATTTATACTAGAGGCCCAATGCATGAAATTCATTAAAGGGTAGGCCTTTGTGGCTGCAACAACTGCCTCTATCCGTCCCTCACAGCCCTGGCTTCATCCCAAAAGTCATCTGGAAGGACATACAGATGGCAGTTTGGTCGATTTGCATTTTATGCTTTTATTATTATAGATATAGTTCTTTAAAATGATAACTTTCAATAGCCAATCATATATATATATATATATATATATATATATATATATATGGCTATTTATACTAGTGTATAGGAATTTATATTTATATTACTGGATAAAAATATATATTTGCTAATTATTTATACATACTAGTATATGCTCTAAATGGAAACCTTTACCACATAAAATCTATGGATATCTGGCTGTTTTGAAGAAATTTCCCCTTTTCATTTTAAATGCAATGAGAAAATTATAAAGGGCCCACCAAATAAATCTGATTATTTAAAATGTATTTTTCTGTATATTTCCAGAACAATCTTAAACTGCACAGAAGATGGATGTACAATCAATCAGCTTACATGTTATTATGAAGCAATGAGTAATTCTAAATATCATATATTCCAGTTAATGTTTAAGTGCTGAAATTATTTATTTAATTTTAGAATCATTAACTTATATGCCATCTTTAACAAAATAAACAATGTACAGTGGTACCTCAAGATACAAGTTTAATTCGTTCTGTAACCTTGAGGCGTGGGAAACTATGAGACGCTGGAGTCGAGGTAAACTGGTGGGTAGTGTGCAGCCGGCCGATCAGCGCGATTACTCCTATCTCAAATGTTGCTCGTATTTCAAAGCAAAAATCGCTCACTAGCCGGGTCGTATCTCAAAAATCTCGTATGTTAGGGCACTCGTATCTCGAGGTACCACTGTAATTCAAATTCTTAATAAATGTACCATCATAAATAACTACTTTTTATACTAAGCTCTGGTGCAATTTTTTACTTTTTTTCAAAATTCTTGTGTTTTTTCTTCAATAACAATCCTGATTTGCTTACCGCTTCAGTATCCTATACAATAAAGAGGTAATATGCAAATTAACCATCATGTCCTCACAATATGGCTCCCTATGACCAGTCAACAGGGAGGTTAGTGAGGAATGACCAAAGAACTGAACAAGCAGGCTGCACAGGGTGACCAGGCTGGCAGGGGAGGGCAGTTAGGGGCAACCAGGCCGGCAGAGAGGGGACAGTTGGGGGTGACCTGGCTAGCAGCAGGGGTAGTTAAAGGTGACCAGACCAGGATGCAGAGGCAGTGAGGGGCGATCAGGCTGGCAGTGGGGACAGTTTGGGGTGACTAGGCAGGCAGGCAGGTGAGCAATTAGGAGCCAGGGGTCCAGGATTGTGAGAGAGATGTCTGACTGCCGATTTAGGCCTAATCCCAGTTGGACATCTCCTGAGGGGTCCCGGACTGGAGAGTGTACAGGCTGGGGTGAGGGGACACACCCCCATTCACGAATTTCATGCACTGGGCCTCTAGTATATTATAAAAAACTCAGAACTCTGCTATATTAGAATTACCCCTAAGTAACTGTTATATTAATTTTATGATTTAAGCATAGCAAATACTGACAGCAGATAAAATTGAGATGAGGATTTGCATTTCCACTATCTGAAGATTTTATAGGTATTTATTATTGTTGTATAATGCCCTGGAAGTTACCACAGATACTGGAGTCCTTTTATTAATACATACATTTATCCTGTAATATGCCAATACTCTTCCACCACACAAAGATTC
The DNA here is from genome assembly GCA_011751065.1 of Lasiurus cinereus. NCBI lineage: Eukaryota > Metazoa > Chordata > Mammalia > Chiroptera > Vespertilionidae > Lasiurus > Lasiurus cinereus. The sequence continues at coordinate 20,081,756 of JAAGEH010000393.1, read as the reverse complement.
AAAATAGCTGTGGTTCTACAAAATGATCACCTTTCTGTCCATCCAGAATTTCGCTTTAATTCCATTTGTATATCAATGAATGATCTACAACAAGCATGTCAAACTCTAAGGCTAACCCAGGCCAAATAAACAAAGTAAGTTCATGTGGGCTGCAAAAAAAAACAAAAGCTTCAATTTTCATAAAAATGTAAGTTTATTTTCATAGAGACCTGCTAAATACAAAGAGCTGTAATGAATGAGTAATCTATACTAATAAAAGGTAACGACAGAACAGCAGGCTGCATGGGGCAAGAAGGCCGGCAGGGAGGTTAGTGAGAAATGACCAAATGACTGAACAGCAGGCTGTGTGGGTCGACCATGCTGGCAGGGGGGACCATGAAGGGTGATCAGACTGGCCAGGGTTAGAGGTAGTTGGGGGCAAGTAGGCCAGCAAAGGGGGGCAGTTAGGGGCAACCAGGCTGGTAGAGGGGGGCAGTGAGGAACAACCAGGCTGGCAGGGTGAGCAGTTGGGGGTAACCAGATTGGCAGGGGTGGGGGCAGTGAGGAGTCACCAGGCCAGCAGAGGGGTGGTCAGGTCAACAAGCAGAGGTGGTTAGGGGTAATCAGGATGGCAGGCGGGACAGTTAGGGGCAATCAGGCAGGCAGGCAGGTGAGCAGTTAGGAGCTAGCAGTCCTGGATTGTGAGAGGGAAGTCTGTCTGCAGGTTTAGGCCTGATCCCCAGGAATTTTATGCACCAGGCCTCTAGTCATTAACATAAAATAATAGAAAAATTTATTTTCTTTTTTTTCTTTATTGATTAAGGTATTACTTATGTGTCCTTATACCCCCATCTTTCCCCCTACCTCCCCACCTTCAGCTAATACCCTCACCCCCCTGGTGTCCATGTCCATTGGTTATGCTTATATGTATGTATACAAGTCCTTTGGTTGATCTCTCCCCCTTATCCCCACCCTCCCCTACCTTCCCTTTGAGCATCTGATCTATGCTTCTATAAAAATTAATATTTTTTTCTTGAACATTAACTTACCAGACACTGAATAACTACACAAATTAATAAGCATAATGCAAATAAACCTATTTTCTTGTTCTCAGAAAACAAAATATTTCCTGTTGTGTATAGCCAAACAAGTCAGTCCAAGACTAATGACGTGGAAATTGGCTGCTAAAATATTAGCTGCTATTAATGGAGAGAAAAGGGTGCCTGTATATAAGGTGTGTAAGGAAAATGAATGCAACATGATTCTAGTGATCGCTCATTAGAAAATGTTGTATTTTGTTATTAATAATTATTGTAAAAATTAAGGAATGAAATTTTTATTAAAATGTTTCTTACATACCATTAAATTGGCTGGGCCACAAAAATATTCATTGTGGGCTTTATGGGGCCCACAGGCTGTGAGTTTGACATGCTTGCTCTACAAAAATATCAAATTACATTTGGCCACAATGGAGCTAATCATTTTGTCCCCCTATTTTATAGTTATTGCATTTTTGTCAGCAGCACCACCATTCTTTCAGGCTGAAGACCTGGGCATTATTAGTCAGTCTTCAAATCTTGCTAATTCTTCTCAAGTTTGTTATCTCTCTCTCTCCTCTAAGACACCATCAGACTGGATTACTCTTTCTCTCCTATTTCATTTTTCTGACCCTATGTCTTCCATGCAATAACAATCTAGAAATCTTCATATTAATCTTAAATATTTCATTCATCACATCAGTCTTTTGGTCAACACATTAAGTCCATGTTGAAATCTCCCTTATTTCATCTATTTCATATTCCAGAATTAATCTCTGCTCTTGCTTGTTCATAGATTTTCCTTCTGTTTTGTTAAAATTTGAAATGTTCTCTAAACTATATCTCACATTCTATTTCTTTAATGAACACTCTTCCAGCTACCAAACCACACAGATCACTGTCTTTTCTAAACAATTATTCTTATTCTTAACATTTTGTGATTATTTTTCAATTTTTCAAATATTTAGTAGGTTCTTCAAGTTATTTTGGAGATAAGATAGGATATGATTGTGTGAATGAATAAAAATGATAAAATATAGGTTGACTTTATTTTCCTAACTACTGACTGAGCTCTTAGCAAGTTGAATATGTGAAATTGTATAGATATTATATAATTTTTATATTATAGTGCTTTCAAATTGATAACCTTAAGTAGCTGATCATCATACTGTAATAAAACAAATCATTATATGAATGCATAACAGGGGGGAGGGAGTGAAAGGGTCTAGGTATAAAAAGGTGAAGAGATTAGCCAAAGAACATGTAAGTATAGCCCATGTATGCAGACTATTCTGTGGTGAAGGCTGGGGATGGGGGGGATGGGCAAAGTGGAAGTGGGCAAAGAAGAGAAAATGAGGGACATCTATAATAGTGTCAACACTTTTAAAAAATATTTTAGTGAAGTTTCAGGATATGAGATTAATATTTTTAAAATAAATTGTATTCTATATTGTAACAATAAATAAGCAAAAAATGAATTAAGGGAACAATCCTATCTAATAAAAGAGAAACATGCAAATTGGCCATACCTCTGCTACACCCACAAGCCACGCCCACCAGCCATGGTCACCAGCCAATCAGGAGAGAGTATGCAATTTAACCAAACCAAGATGACAGTTAATTTGCATATCCAGGCACAGAGCCAAGACTGAAGATAGAGTAGAAGGAAGCTAAGCATTGCAGAAGGGAGGGAAGCTGCAGAGAAGCAAGCAAGTGGGGCAGTGGAGAAGGGAGGGAAACAGGCAGGGTGGGGGAGAAGGGAGGGAAACAGGTGGGGCAATGAGGATTGCAGCAGGAAGCCCTATTGCAGGGATCTTCCTACAATGGACCTCTAGTCCTATATAATAAAACCCAAATATGCAAATCGACTGAATGCTGGAACAACTGGTCACTATGAAGTGCATTGTCCACCAGGGGGCAGATGCTCAACACAGGAGCTGTCCCCTGAGAGTCAATGTGCTCCTATAGCAGGAGTGCCACTGGGGCACCACTGTGGGGTGGGGGCCTAAGCCGACAGATGAACATCCCCTGCAGGCTGAGTTGAGGGAGTCCCCTCCCACCCTCACCCCCCACCGTGCATGAATGTCATGCATCAGGCCTCCAGTTACATGCACTAGTATAATATTGCCATAAAGGATATAATACTTAGGAATACATTTAATGAAAGCAAACAAATATAAATTGAAAACTGCAAAACACTGTTGAAATAAAGATCTAAATAAATGTAAAGACATCTCATGTTCACAGATGGGGAGAAAAAATAAAAAAGGTATAACATTATAGCCTATTACAAAGTAAAGTAACCACAAACAAAGTAGCCAACCAGGCAAACAGTGACTTTTGATAAAATTCTCAAATATGTGTGGAATGTCTTATGTAGTTTTGTATAATTTAATTTGCTAATTTGCTAATTTATTCTTAATTCTCCTTTTACGTCTTATCTCAATTACATATTTTGCATGTCTGAAAAACAAATGTGGTCACAATAAGTTCAATTGATCCTTACATTTTTATTCTGGTAGTATGGGTCCACGTCTTCCAAGGGTTCTGACACCATTCCTTGAGGAAGATTTCCATAAACAAATGGAAGCTCTTTTCCAACTTCCAAGTCAGTGTTTGGCTTTAAATCTTCTTCATGTTCCTCATTGTGTTTTTTAGCAATACACTGTTCCATAAGTTCAAGAGACTCCCTTGTGAAGAGGACAAGGCCCTTAGGTTCTGGGGAAGCCATTTTCAATTTTGCACCTGCAAGAAATGTACTTTTTTTTAGCTCTCTATTAAATTTAGATATACTATAGGAAGAAAAATCTTCAATTAAAAAGTTTAGGAAAAATATAAATAAAAGGTAACAGATAATTGCATGCACTCAAAGAAAAGCCCTGAGTTTTGTAGAAAACTGAGCTGTTGAATTAGGTCCTGCTATACTTAATATTAGGCTTAATTTGTAATTTCATATATAACTCATTCTATTTTCTTTACCTCTCCACTGAATCCTTTTCCTCTGACTGAAGTATTTCTTTCCATTTCTCCTTTGTAATAAGAGTTCTAAAGCTGCTAGAGATTTGGTGGTGGGAGATGGGGAATCCAATTATTTCACCCTCATCTGCATTTAACTATTGACTAGGCTTTTCTTTCCTAAAGGCAGTCTTCATTGCCTCTGAACCCCACTTTTCTCTTCTTTTTCTTAAAAATAAATGTTTTGGGATGACATTAGTTAGTGAAATTATGTAGGTTTCAAATGTACAATTCTATGATACATAATCTGAATAGTGTGTTGTGTAAAGTAAAATTTCCTTCCATCACCACACATTCAACCCCCTCTACCCTTCCCTACCTCTCCACTCCCATTTTTCTCTGGTAACCATGGTACTGTTGAGTGTGTCTATGAGTTTTTGTTGGTTTTGGTTATTTCTACAAAAAAAAATTGAAAACATGTATTTGCAAAGTTATATGCAATCCTATGTTCATGGCAGCATTATCCACTCTTATGATTCTGAATACTCCCTTTAACACAGTCCTTCCTTCCAAATTTTAATTCTGATATCCCTTAAAGTTATGCCTTTCCCTTCTGTTACGTCCTTCTTTTTGGTGAATGCATATGCAAACACAGTTTTAATTACTATACATAGGATTCTTACAGAATACAATTCCCAAAATACTATCATTCTTCTATAATTTATGTGGCAAACTCATCAATGAGAGGAACTTACCAAGTAAAAACAAAATGTATTGTTTTTCCCCATGATTATAATCAATCTTTAACCTTCTACTCATTGTATAAAAAAGCACAAATATAAGCTAATTATTTTGAATATTACTCATGAGATTTGTATTTGTCATCAATTTCTCTAAAGAAAATAATATTCTTTCAATTATTTTTCATTATGTATTTACATATGATCCATTGTTTACATATCTAGATTGAGGTAAGTCATCTATATCTGGGTTGCTGTAGTAGTCTTTACAGGTTTCCCTCCATTCTAGTCTTTATTTCAAATCATCCCTCAGGCCACTCAAATTTGTCTTCATGAAATGTTATTTTATGTATCAATTCCCCATTCATAAGCCTTGTTACTTCCTCTCACATAAAAAACATGTTCTTTTGCTGATTTTCTCCAGTTTAATTCTTGTCAAAACCTACTCAAATGATCCTATTCAGTGACAACCAACTGATTATTCTTTATTCATTCCCCTTAACCCTCTTTGTAATTTTATTACTGCAATAAAGGATAAGAAATTTTGTATTTGATAATTGTGGCATTTCATATGTATATATGTTGTCTCTTATAGTGCTGGCCTTGGCTGAATTCCTTCTATGTTTTCCTAAAACAGAAAGCACACACATATGTACACACTTTTATATTCTGCACCAGAATTCCACAGTTTAATGAAACTGATTTGTTTAATAGTTTAGCTCATTACTTATATATTAAGAAAGAAAAGATGTTAGTTAATAATAGCAGTCATTGTAAAAATCAGAGTCTAAATGCTAGCTTAAATAAATGGTGTGAGGCAGACATTTAAGTATACAAATGGTAATCTCATAGACATCCAAGGAAATAACACACAGTACATTTTTGTGTCCTGAGACATAAAAATGGAAAATCAAGTACTGAGATGACTCCTCTGCCTCTCATGGGATCACTGTCTTCTGGACTTTTCTTTTCATTCTATCTAAAGAATGGCTGCCTTTGCTTACTTCTCAGAATACACATTAAACAATGCCATCCCAACTTCAATTTTATTTGATTTTTCAGTTTAATTTCCCCATATGCCTATTTCTCAAAAACTGTAAAAAGATGCTCTTAATTGGTCTAGCCCAGCCTATGGATTTATTTACCCCTGGTACAGTCACTTGTGACTAGAGAGCAACGTTTTCACAATAGCAATAGCTTCTTACCTTATGTCTACTTCCCTCAAGGCATGTTACAAGGATGGCATGTGAAGCAATAAGAGATAAATATGGAGTACGCATAATGGTATGTATCTACTTGGATTTCTCTTTCTAGATGAACACTTTAAAAAACTAACCATTGTTCATCTTAAAATTTGCTTATTTTCCAAGTACCTTGCTTAATATCATGCACAAAACTAACACATTAAAAGTTGGCTAAGAATCATTTATATATACCATATGTACATACAAACACATCTACAGCAACAACTCACAATTTGTAAACATAGGCTATAGATACTGAAGTTTGTTATTACATGTTAAATCTTATTTCTTTAATATATTTAATGTGCTTTCAAAATTGGGTTACATGGTGTTCCTTGAGTATAAATCAAAAGGTTTCTTTTTTTAAAATATATTTTATTGATTTTTTACAGAGAGGAAAGGAGAGGGATAGAGAGTTAGAAACATCGATGAGAGACATCGATCAGCTGCCTCCTGCACGCCCCCTACTGGGGATGTGCATGCAACCAAGATACATGCCCTTGACTAGAATTGAACCTGGGACCTTTCAGTCCCCCGGCGGACGCTCTATCCACTGAGCCAAACCAATTCCGGCTAAAAGGTTTCTTAATAACTCATGATTATAGGTTAGTATAAACAATAAACAAATAAAATCATGATCTTTGAAATTATATAGACATGCATTCAAAAGCTAAATTCTGTTACTACTGTTCTGAGAGGTCTCAGTCAAGTTACTCAATATTCTTGATCCTTCAGTCGTAAAATTGGTGTTTTTATTTGGGTTAAATAAGAATAAAATAAAATAATATAGGTGGTAATGCCCAGTTACCTTAGATTGACTGGCACCTAATAAATGGGAAGTAAATATAAATTTTAAGTGTGATACGATTTTTATATCTTAGAATGATGGGCCAAATAGAATACAATAATATATAATGGGAATATATGTATGGTTATGAAAGTTGGATCAAAAATTCCCATCTGCACAAATGCAGTGAAGATACTTTTTTTGTAACAGAGAAAACTGCCAAGGAATTTTATTTAATAGTAATTGCAAAGTAAATCAATACTACCCTGTATCTGCCAAAAAAGCTATATAATCTTGATCTGTATTGAAAGAAGATGCAGGAGGCAGATCTTCTCTATTCTGCTGTAATCCATAACCACACCCAAAAGGCATGTAGATAAACTGAAGGGTCTTCAGATAGAATTGGAATATTGATTAGACTCAAATCACAGCATTTATAGACTACTGAAAAGAATAGAGGCTTCATTAGTTGAAGTAGAAAAGACTCAAGTAAAATATCCTCTTTTCCAAATATAACATTGCCTGAGTCATGTTTCTTCACATGTAAACCAGAATCCCTCATGTATTGCACAAGATCATAAGGGTTAAACAGACCATATACAGAAAGCTTGCAAGACAGTACTGACTCTGTCTGTGCTAATTCTCTTCCCCAATTCAGTTATCCCAGAAGACTTCTTTACTGATATATATTTTTTTAATTTTTAAAATATGTTTTTATTGATTTCAGAGAAGGAAGAGGGGGAGAGAGCTAGAAACATCAATGATAAGAACCATCTATCGGCTGCCTCCTGCACGCCTTCTAATGGGAATCAAGCTCGCAACCTGAGAAAGCTCTGACCTGGAACTGAACCCTGACCTCCTGATTCTTGGGTCGACACTCAACTATTGAGCCAAACAGGCTAGGCTCCTTAGTGATAATTTTGATGATGAATGAAAGTATTCTGGGTGGTTGACTACGTAAATGAATTGAGAGTGAGCACTGACTTCTATCGTATGTCAAAGAAATGCAAGTACAGGTACTTATCAAATAGAACCGACTTGCATCTGACTTCTAGGTGGCTAAGAAAAGATTACAAATTATTAATAATTAAGTCACACTTAGGTAAAAGCAATTCTGTGGGGAATTTATAAAATATAGTCCAGGCATAATGCTTTCCAGTGAGTGATCTTAATACAGCACACTAAAGCCTGAAAAAATATAGAAAGATTAATAGTTAATCTGTCCATTAGACTGCCTTTCTAAAAAATCGAAAGCTAAAGTACACTTTTGGCAAGAATTGTATCAAATTAAACTCAAGTTTGAACTCTAACAAGTTCTAGTTGCACTAATATTTTATATTTATTAAAGTGCAAGCCATGTATCTTAGATATCAATTGGAAGTAGCACAACCAGCATCAATATGAGCAAAAGAGATGCATTATGATAGAAAAATATTCTCCTTATAACAATTTTCAAGCATTTGAAAATGAGCCAATACTATATGTGTCATAATTAAGGTAAATATAATTTTGGTCACACTTACTGAGTGACTGCCATCTGTGAGGTACTGGACTAGATGTTTCTATTATCTCATGTGCTCACTTGTCATCCTTGTGATCACCGTTTATAAATAAGGAAACAGACATTGATGAGTTTCATGACTTCTCCATCATGGCATAGCTAGTTGAGTGATGAAAATATATGCTACCTCAGGTGTGCCCAGTGAAATATTTTTGGTGGTTTGAGCTGAAGTATCACTGATGATCACTGGACTGCATATGCCTGTGATCTTGGCTTTGACTTAGTCCTCCCTTTCTATTCCCATCCTTCCATTTTCTTCTGTAGATGCTCAGATTGAGGATTATTGAGAGCTGAGTTTAAATCTATCAATGATTTCATTTCTCCCAGGCTGATATGTTATTGTCATTCAGCATAACTTGAAGCATTGGGATCATATAGAATATACTTAGTAGTTTATTTCAAAGCAGAGTGGCAAAATAGAGGCTATTCAATAATTGATACAAAGAAGTTAGTGGGAAATGCTTTTCTCCCAAGTATTTTCACCACTAGTAGGAGTGTTCTCTTTCTGTCATTCATTTCAACTTAAATTTAGAGCACATTCCCTATAAAGCCTTTGGAGCATGAGAGTGCAAGGTTGAATTTTACTTTTTCTTCACGGGCATTTTGAAATTTGGGCATTCTCTGACTTCTAGTTTTGCTGATGGTGTGGGTTTTGTATCATTTTAATTATTGTTGTTGTTTTGTATTGCATTGTTTGTGAAACATATGGGAAGGTTCAGAGTTGGGCAGTTCCCATTATCCTTGGCTCCAGACACTTCTAATAGCCAAATAAATTTTGGATGACTGAATGATTTAAATGTTAGACAAAATTTTAAATTAAAAACCTACAGAATAATCTAGTCAATAGTAGAGCTGGGGTTTGAATCCTGGTCTTTTTCAATTCTATGCACAATCTTTTTTTCTACTAGAATTACTTTGATGTGGTAATCCTATGCCATACTCTGGTGACTCTGTGGGTAGGGAGGCAAAGAATCATTTCACTTTGACATAATTATGAAAGTTATGTTTTTTATTAAATCTTTATTATTCAGATTATTACATTTGTTTCTCTTTTATCCCTCCATAGCTCCCCTCCTCCCGGCTCCCACATCTACCCTTACCTCCCTCCAGTTGACCTTATCCATAGGTGTATGATTTTTGTCCAGTCTCTCCCTAAACACTCCTCACCCCTGTGAAAGTTATTTTAAAATAACTTTCATAAGGTACTTGGAATTTGTGCTACACGTAATAGGGGTTCCTTAAAACCAAGCTTAGAAAGGTTTACATTTCAATATGGTTTTGCTCTTTGAAAATTATTTATATTTAATATCTATGAGTTTAAAATAAGTTGGTGTCAATGATTATACCACTAAGTTGCTGAAATTCTAAATTGATTTATTAACTTATTTTAGCAAAATCTAGCCTATCCTGACTAAAAAAAAAACCCAAAAAACAAAACAAAACAAAAAAACCCTACACAATAGAACTTATAAAAGAAAGCATAAATAAATGGCTTTATAATTATTTAAAATGAAGGTCCTAGTTTAATGAAGCAAAGTTATAGCTAGGATGTAAGGAAATAAATACTTTAATATAAACTTTTTTAGTATTATAAGTTGATACATATTTTCCAAAAAAATATCTGGCACTGGTTCTCTAAATTAAAAAAATATAAACTTTACTTAGTAATTTGAGCAATATGAGCATATCCAATAGATACACCTCAAACCAATTAATGTACACAGTGTTCAAAGTTGTATTTTCTATTAAATTTATTGGGGTAACATTGGTTAATAAATTATATAGGTTTCAAGGGTACAATGCTATGACATAACATCTGTACATTACATATATATGAATAATAACATAAACATTATAAAATGACAATTAAAGATTCAGATGATGTTTAGACCTTCCTTGTGCAGTTTTGTTTGCTTTTCCATATATTTGAAATATTTTGTAATAAATACTTGGAAAATATCTAGTTCCATAACCAAATATTTATTGGATCACCTGGATTTCAATCTGGAGTAGAGAACTCTTTAACTGTGACCTTGAGCAAGGCACTTGACCTCTCCATGGCTAGTTTCCTCAATTACAAGAAATGGGAACAATAAGAGTATTTACTTCCTAGAATAGTGTGAGCATGGAATGAGTTAATAAATACAAATCATCCAGAAGAGGTAATATGCACTCAATATATACTAGCTGTTACTATTTTAAATAAGTTTTTATTGATTTTTTACAGAGAGGAAGGGAGAGGGATAGAGAGTTAGAAACATCGATGAGAGAGACATTGATCAGCTGCCGCTTGCATGCCCCCTACTGGGGATGTGCCTGCAATCAAGGTACATGCCCTTGATCAGAATCAAACCTGGGACCTTTCAGTCCGCAGACTGACGCTGGATCCATTGAGTCAAACAGGTTTTAGCCTAGCTGTTACTATTTGAAAGCACTGTATTTTTATGTTTAACTGTCTTTAAGTTAAAATTTCTGCCATACTTCCTAGAATTTATAAAGAGAATATGCTAAATATAATTTCTTACTAATAAATCAAATGAATGATAATATTCAGTTACAACCAACTGCAATATTGAGACATGCTTAAATAATTTTTGAATAAGTTCTGCTTTTTACATTTTTTTCTGCTTTATTTATTTGTATCTCTTTTATCAACATACTTTTAGATATTTTTCTTGCTGCTTTCACATTGCTTCCTTCTATTGGTTTCCTCTTCTAACAATTCCTCTCTAATTTGCTAGGGATAAACAACCATAACAATAGCACATGAGTGACAGTCCAAAATCTCCAATGGAAAAAAAAAATCAACCATGCATAAAACTTTTAACTTTTCATTAATCTTCTCCATCCTCCCTAACCCCAAGTTCCATTATTTTTTGTCCTGAGATATAACTTACAGCATAAATAAATGGCTTTATAATAATAAATAGGGAAGAGCATAAGTCTCTTTAGATTTCAAGATTCCAGTCCTGTTTTGAAAAATCTGATAATTCTTTTACTATAAGTATAATTAAAATGTCACAAATTATTACTTGATAATTTGAAGTCCTGAGAATAGATTATTTGTAAACTGAAAGGTAATTAGCTGAACAGACTTAACATCTAATAGCAAATAACCATATACTCCTGTAAATATACAATCTCTAGGCTCCAAAACTGGCTCAGATTTCATTTTAATTATTACTCTTAGATTCTTCTTGTATTAGCATCTCTTTATTCTAGTGTGGGCTAATCTTTTTTTAAATTTTTTTTTCAAATCATTTCCTAAGATTGTTTTGCTCTTTCTAACTAAAATAACTGTTGATACATAGCTCTTGCTTTTACATTCTCTGCAATTATGGTCTGCCCAGAGTTCAACCAATGTTGGCTAAGGCTCCTAATCTGTGTGCCTGACCTAGGATTGACCTACTCTCTGGGTGGACATTCTGCGTTTTTTGGTGGCTTCAGACTTCCTGATTGCTCAACTCTATCCTTCCTAACCCCTCTCACAAGCCTTGAAACACAATATTGAAATGTGCTCTCTTGCAGAAAGAATTTGTAAACAACTTGTTTGGCAGATAAGTATTCATCAGTACTTATTTTTAATTCTATATTTTAACATTTTAATAACATATATGTTATAAAAAGTGAGCTCTAATTTTCCTTAAAATATTCTTTTTGCCAGTTAATATGTCATGTAGGAAATTATGTTCAAATATGGTGTTTACTTTTGGCATTAATTTATTTTAGCAACCATTTGCAGAACATGCTTAAGTGCCAAGTATTATGCCTGGTAGCAGTGCTAGAAAAGTTAATAAAATATAATCACTGAATTTAAGGACAATAGGAGACAGACTTGTACACAAATAAGAACCAAGTTATCTTAGTCATCTCTGAAAATGTTTAAGTTTTAAGAGCAACGTTAACTAAAATTAAAATGATCTCCAACACTGGTGGACCTGGATTCTTAAGAGTGCCACATTTTCTAATAATCTGATAACAATTAATGTCTCTCTTCTTGAGGAAGGGAGCAATCTAGGGAACTGAGCTTCAGAATTACAGTCAATATACACAGTAGGATTAGAGGTCCTTATGTAGTGTCAGATAACAAAGTCTCCCTATCTGCATCTGAGTGTAAATTTGCTATGAACAGTGAATAAAGGAAAACCTACTGGCAGTTGAACATACACCACTGGGGATAGGATCCCAATGAAGGTCTCCTGGCTCACTAACAAATGACAGTGACAGAGATAATAGAAAGTGAGGCTACTAGGAACACAAAAGTAAAGCTGCTTTGGTTTAAATAGTTCAATTTGAATCTTCTAAGACAACATAGATTTGTGTGCCCTATTAGTAAGTCTAGGAAAGTGATCTAACCCAACATTGTAAACCACTAATGGCTCCAATTTCGCCAGATGTTCTTCAAACTTCTCCTTTGTAAAATTGGCTTCTAAAATTTCTGAATTGTCCCTTATTACTCTAACAAAATGAACAAGTTATAAAAGAGCCGGGATCTTCCTAGAATTGTATTTTTGGTGAACCTGGTCTGTCAAATCCTTGACCAAAAATTCCTGGCCAGTGACCACATTAGGGCTCAACAAGTGGAAAAAAAATACCATTTGTCACTTCCTAGTAGAATGCATGAGGGTTTTATCATGCAAGCAGCTTCTATAACTTGCTTTCAACCCTGAAGTCCTTGGTGCCACTGGCTGCCCTGAGATGCAAGACCTGATCTCAATTTCTATTTAATAAAATCCATAACTGGAACTTTTTCTGGAGCTTTTGGAAATTTACAACAAGCTGAATTCCCTGAGCATCTTCCTAATCTACAATGAGACTGTTGAATTTTTCTTAACCTTCACTGTTGCCCAGCTTCTGAGCAGTGGAACTAAACTCATAGACCCACAAACTATGCCCTAAATATGCAACCAGATAAAAGAGTTCTGAACCAATTGTCACATAAGGCAAACCATAAACCTCTAGCACTTAGTCTAGCTCTGGGTTAGCTTGAGATATATATAAGAACTTCAATAATGTATCAGACTCTGGATGGCTAACAAGATATCACAGTGTCCAATCTGCAGTTCATGAATCCTGGAGCCTCTCAAAACACAAAGGTGATAGTGGCCTATGGTCAAAACCTTGGTACTGAATTGTAGGGAAAACAAATCCTCTCAGTGCAGCTGAATTACTAATATACTAGCTCTTGACTATCTATTAGAAATATCCAGATGTTAATATTGAAAACCTAGGATCAAACAGCCCAACCCAGGAAAATAATTTCAGAATATGTTGGGTTGAGGCCACCTGAAATGAATCTAATGCAGCCTGTCAGACAGACAGATTCCTTTGGATCACCGGTTCTCAACCTGTGGGTTGCGACCCCTTTGGGGTCGAATGACCTTTTCATAGGGGTTGCCTAAGACCATCGGAAAATGCAGATATTTACATCACGATGCATAACAGTAGCAAAATTTCATGGTTGGGGGTCACCACCACATGAGGAACTGTATGCAAGGGTCGCGGCCTTAGGAAGGTTGAGAACCACTGCTTTGGATGATAGCCCAGCTTCATCCAACCACCTTTATAAACATCACTCCCCCCGAAGATCCACATCCTTTTCACTCCTTTGAGCACCTTCTTTTCCTTAGCTCTAGAGTTTGCTCATTCTTTGGGCATCTGCTTAGCAATGACCTTACCAAGTACTACCATTCTGTCACAGAGATCCTACGGTAAAACAGTTCTAAAGTTTAAAATCAAAGAAATGCACTTATCCTATTGCTCCCAGTTCCCTTGAAGATAGAAAATCTCTTTCTTTTCACTCTTTCCTCTTATTCCCAAAATGTCCAATCCCATCTATAAGGAGTGTGATTGGAAGTCACGGGTTTTGGGGACAGTTTGGGTGTATGCTGAAATTGTTGAAAACTAATTATTAAGAAAATGTCATTCTCTTTTCTTTTCAAAAGTATCCTGAGTTGGAGGATGAATTACATGGCCACCCAATCAATGAGCCAGTGTTTTGCCTCTGTTCCCAGAAAAGAGGCTGTGTAGATAACATTTTCTACCAGCAGCTGTAGCTGCATCTTTTGAGAGATAATGAAGGAGAGCAAAGAAAGGGCAAGTCAGAAGCCAATGTTTTCTCTCTCTCCTGCCACTCCTCTTTCTTCTGTCTCTCGGTTTGATTCCCAGAGAATAGCCTGCCGGTAATGCAGTCAGGCTTGGAGACAGATTCTGCACATGTAGGAAGTGACTGTCTAGGGCAGTCACAGCCTCCTCAATTTCATTTTTCTCCTTAGGGAGTGAAACAACAACATACAAATAATCAACCTCTGTGCTTCCTGGGGAAGCTGGATTTGATCCTAGTAATGAGAAACAGATGCTAGATTTGCTTTGCCAAAAAGAATTATGACATGTTCTACTCTATACTAGATAGTATATATCCATGTATTCTCCTTTCTTATTAAAAGATTTAGGGTAGCTTACAAGGGTGTAAGCCATAGAGCAAGATAATATAAATTAGGAAAAACAAAGGGGAAAATATAGCATAATGGGTCCACAAAGTAAGGATAATATCCCAAATGCCAATTTCAATCTAACATGGAATCCTATCTAATAAAGAGAAAATATGCAAATTGACCACCACACTGTCACAGAGATGGTGACACCCATAGCTACAAGATGGCCAGTCCCCTCAGCCCTGCTGGAGTCCCCCAGTCCTTTCAGCCCAACCCGGGTCGGGGGTGGGGACGGCAGGCTCACAGTGCAGCCAGACCTGCCCTCAGCTGCCCAGGGCCAGCCAAGGCAGCAGCAGCAGCAGAGGTGTGATGGGGCATTGCCTTCCTCTGATCACTGGGTCACCTCCCGCTCCTGAGGGCTCCTGGACTATGAGAGGGGCAGGCCGGGCTGAGGGATCCCCCTCCAGTGCATGAATTTTCATGCACCGGGCCTCTAGTAGAAAATAAAAGGTAAAATGACTTCTCATGTAGTCTCCAATGAAATTCAGATAATTGTAATAAAAAAAAGTAATGACAATGCTGTTAAACAAGTTAACTTGGGACTAGAATGTACTGCATACATAAGTGAAGGAGACAGGTAATGTAATCACTGAATGAAATCTATATTGTTGAGAATGTAGAGCTTATACATGCTTTAGAGAAAAGACCAATTTATATTGACATTTTTGTTTGTCAGGGCTACTTGAGTACACTTCATAGATATATTATGGCTTATATTTCATCTTTCCCACATTCTGTGATGACTCACAACTAAGTTCTCTGATGCAGAGCCTTTTCCCTTAGAGCTCTCTATCATCTTCCCTTTCTCCCCCCAACCCCCCCGCCACAGGAGTTTAGAACTCAAATGATATTAGATGCATTGCTTTTTTTATGGATGACACAAAAATATCATTCTTTTAGGAAGCAGAAAAATACAAAGAAAGGTAATTGAAAATAATGAGATTCTGAAAGATATGGATAAGATGAAAACAATAGCTTTAGTAGTAAAGCTCTAAAGACATAAATGAGACTCTTCTCAGTGGATATGATCCTTGACCCACTGGGATATGAAAGCAATGGGCACCTTCACACAGTTCAGGTGAGAGTGTGAATAGCGCATTTTTATTGGAAGGACTGTTTGGCAATAGTGACTTGTACTCTTTGCTCCCCCCACCGACACCTCACCACCACCAAATTAAACTTCCCAATGAATATTCTTCCTGAAGTTGAGAGATCATGTTTGCAAAGATGTTAATCACAGCAGGCTTTTTCATTCCAAAGACTGAAATCAATCGAAGTGCCCACCCTAAGGAGCTAATATTGTAAATCCAGTAGGTTGCTATCATGAGACACTATTTAGTAAACGTGAAGAATGAGATGTGTCTGTGCTCATATGGAAAGATTCCAAAAATAAATTACTTCATGAAAAATGTAACATTAAGAATGGCTTGCCTTTGTTTACCCTTGAATAAAATGTTTTATAAGTTAAGTACATAAGGTTATATATGCTACCACATGCATAATGTTTCCCCCCTGGAAGAAATTAAATTTCTATATCCATGAAGAAGAACTGAAAAGGTGTCAAGAGATTCTGTTGCTTTCTGGTTAACGGTTCTGTACTCCTTGAATGTAATGTACCATGTATGTATTACTAAAACCCAGAATTGGAATGCTCACACACTGAAGGCTTGGGAATAAAGGTCAGATTGACCAAAAAGGCATCAATCCACCTGGAATTTTGCAGCTGCCTGTTCCCCTTGATTTCAACCCACTTGGTTTTCTGCTTTGGGATTATTTTTCCACTTCAGCTGCTTATTTCCTGTTGAACTTTGATTAGCTGACTCCTACTCTTTAATTCTTCCTGGCATACAATTTATCCCTCCTGCCTTAATTGACATTGCCTCTTTTGTCCTCGGACCTAAAGTCTGACTGCAGCTGTTTCTATTCCCAAGTCAGCCCATTTTGGCCTCAGTATATCCACTTCACTCTGGTCTCAACTCTCTCACTCTGGCAATTTCAGCCAATATGTCATCTTGCAGAAGAAAATTATAAATAACTTTCTCAAAAGACAAGTATGCGCTGTCATTTTGTCTTTTTAAAAATAAATTTTAAGAATTTTAATCTAGGCATTCTTCTGGATTCAAAAAGTAGGAAAACAGCCTTGTAAATCAACGAGCAGCAACAAAAGTTCAAAGGGACAGGTCTCATCTCTCCTCAAATAAGAAAGATGACTTTGGAGAACTGAATCCTCCTCAAAATCTGGTAAACTTGTATTCCAGTGATGGCTCATTAAAATAATCAGGACCTGAGGTCTTTGCAAATGTCTTCTACCTAGGATCAGAGTATGTGTGATCCTCCTATACTGGGGAGAATAAATCTGGATAAAAGTGTCATAGGACAGTCTTAGCACCCAGTCTCAAATTTCCTTACTTTGAGCTCAAAGTAAGCCAGGTGGATGTACAACAAGATGCAGGACAATAAGTCTCTATGGGGCACAGAGTCTCAGCAGGGTGAGCCATTATGGCTGGTAAGGCAACAAAGGGATTCCAGGGACATGAAGAAAAGGTGCCTTGGTCTTTAAGTGTGCCCACTTGAGCTTCTCTATGGCAACCTCGTGGTTCACTAGTCCGGTCCCTTTTTTCTCTGAATATGACAACAATTTCCAAGCTGTGCCTGTCTAGCCCACCAAAACCAGTGTGTTAGGGAAAGGTCAGAATCTTTCCAGAACTAAATGTTCTGTGACCCTAGTCAGTCAGACCCCTTGACAAGGAAAATCTGGCCAGAAGCCATTTAAGAGCTCAACCAGGAAGAATGTATTGTTGCCTCTGCTAGAATCATACAAAGGAGAGCTTGTTATGCATGTAACTTCTACACTGATCAAGCCTGAGACCTTTTGACTTATGGTTTTAGGTGCCACTGAATCTGTGAAATATACATTTTTAAAAATTCCATAACTGGCAGCGTCACTGGAACCCTGAAGGCCTCCTAAAGCTGGCTGTCCATCTAGGCTCCTGGTCACTCTCAGAGAGTTGGTCTGTTCCTGCAGGATCTACTCCTACTCCCCAAACTCTCTAGCTTTTCAAATGAGGAACCAAACCCATAGATATCCAACCACTTCTCGAATTTCAGAGAAACCAGAGAGGAGCCTTGAAACATATTAGCACAAAACTAGCTATGGACCAGAGCCAGAGTCATAGCCCATAATTAGCACTTAGACCATGCAGCTTCTGGAAGAACTTGGAGAGTGAGAGGCTCGTGGCCCGGGAGCCTCACTCTGGCATCTCAAGCAGATAGGAAGGAATATTCCATTTAACACCATAGATTCAACCAGGGACCATCACTGTCCTCCCCTCACCCAATCAACATCCTCTGATGTTCTAGTTTAAAACCAAATGCCCTGACCCAATTTCAGCCTTTTAAAAACAGTATTTCCCTAGGCAGGGCCCTAACTTAATTAAGCTTTTGTTTGATGCTGATACAGTCATTTTGGCAGTTGGCTGCCACCACAGAGGTGGTTATCCTCAGCCTGCATCAGTCTGAGTCAATTCAGTCAGAAATACTATGTACACAACAGGGATATCTGTTGGCCAGGCAAATGGGGGTTCTTCTGTCAGATGGAGTATAACCAGAATAAGGCCGATTTATAAATAGCAATGATTGAACAAATTCATGGAAATCATAATTCCACCTGGGCCAAGAGATAGAGACCGATGGAAAAATATCCCTAGAAGCCATGAGATGAAAGCTTCCTCTGCAGTGTTAAAGGTTCCTTCTTTCAATGTTGTAGAGGTGAGACCTTGCTTACCTGGCCTTGATGGTGAGTGACTGTGCATTGATGATAACTAGTCAGGGTGGGCAGGGTTTACACATGTCCTCTCACAACTGACCAATGTTGAGATGGTTAGTAAAAATAATAGGACCAGACTCCCAGAAATCAAGAATGTCCTTTTTATGCTAATGCCCCCACCATATGCTTTCAAGATCATGAGTCAGTGTCTGAAATGCCTCATTTATTGTCCAGATCCTGTTATAATGAGATCTAGGGTTGGGGTGTATTAGGATATTTCTTCCCTAGGTAGGAGTTGAGCAAAATACTGTTGTTTTAATTTCCAGTGTGCTTTAGGCCTGTATTTATCCTCTCTGATCAAGTTATGGGAGTATAGACCAACTACCCTCCCAGAGCTTCTCCAACAGGACTCCGTTCCCAAGTGCCTGGCTCTACCACCCACTCTCCAATGGAGGCTGATGGGCAGTGGCAGGTCATGGGACCTGCCCACATCATCTGGGATCTGTTGGTCTCTCTTCCTGAGCCCAAGTCTAATTTTAAGATTTTCTCCTATTGTTTTAAAGATATTGATGGGAAAGAAGGGGCTCAGAGTACTTCTTACCTAAGGGCAGGTTTTAATTACTCCCCGCCCTCCAGAGTGGATTATTTATGCATAAACTCTGATTTTTCCCATATTAACTAATGGATTAAAATACATTCAGCAATAGCCAATTTACTTGATAGTTTCATTCCAAGGAAATAAGACCATATGACTAAATCAAAATTTAAAACTAAAAAGAGAAAGTGGCTAAAGCATACGGTGAGAGCATTCAAAGGTGTTAAACATGAAATGTTGCAAGGATGGAAGCTCACAAGTTAGAATATACTTGAAACTGTACAGGTGGCAAGAGATCATGACCTGAATGTGAATTTCACTTCCTCTAGTGCATTCCAGTGAGGCCTGTGAAAGCTCCTTTAATTCAGATATTGAACTTGACTTAAAATGAGAGCTAGAATAGTGAAATAAATGTACAAAAAACATAGAAAAATCCTTTATGCAAAAATAACAGTGAAACATGACGTTACCTTCACAAAACTCTTCTGTAATTAGTCCTTACCAGAATATAAATTTTTGATATGTGATTTACAAATAAGAAATATAAAGCTTAATCAAAAGTTAAATAATTTGCTTCACTTTCACATAAATGGAAATCATGTTTTATTATTCTTAATCTCAGCCTTCTTCATTGGACTTCAACTCTTCATTCATTAGCTAGGTAATTACTGACTAATTACTTGTTAGGAGCCTTATCTGCTTGACCTGTAATTTTAATAAGGATCCATGTAGCTGGTATAGTACCCAGGATTTTTTTTTATTGGGTCCAGCTTTCTTCTGCTTGTGCCATAAACTACTCTCCTGAACAATAGCCAGGAAGAAAAAATAACCGCAAAAAGGAACCAACCAAACTCCTTCCCATTTCAAGAGATTTTTCTGACCAATATCCAAACTTCCATCCATCATTTCCACAAATGGAGCCCATCACTGTCATTCCACCTGTATTCACCATTTATCCTGCTTTGACTGGTAGGTACCCTGAGTATTGGAGGCAACATATAGCCAGAGTCACAATGAATAATCATCGCTTCTAAAAGAAAACCTCCAGACGTATGCATTTTACAGAACTGATCAATGAAGGAAAACAGCCACAACCCAAGACCTGTTGATCCAAACAATACCAAAATGCCTAGTAGTCTAAACTAGGCACAACATTTCCTATCACATCTATGCCTCTAATTTTACACGGTCAGTTCTTACATGAAAAGCACCAATCTTAAAATCACTAAGTTACTTAGAATATGAGGCAAAATTTATTAGGAGAAATATGCTCCAGCCTACGTAGGTGTCATTCCTTCTCTTCTATTGTGTCACGTGACCTAAAAAACATTGACAAGTAGGGTTTCTAGATATGTTACACTAACATAACTTCTTGGTTTCAGAAGCTTACCTGGTGGGATGAACAAACTGATCACACATACCTTGCAGAGCAAACATCCACAGGCCACTGCTGCTCTCAAAAGCAGCTCTCTCAGTTCCTGTCCAGAATCTATTAATCGCCTGGGGCGTGTATGGGGTGGGGTCGGTGGGGGGTTGGGTGGGAAAGACTGGCTCCTGATGACTCCCTCCTGGGACTGCGCACACAGCAAGGAGAAAACACTTACTTGCTCCCATGTGATGGGTCTCCGTCAGCACTTGGGCTCCTTGGAGCCCTTGGAGCTGGGCTCCTTGGAGCCCCTTTTTCTCCTCCTGGGCTTCTCTTTCTGATCTCTCTGGCTTCCTGGGCTCCGGTGGCTTAGATGGTGTTGCTAGATTAGCATCTGCCCTCACCTAGGTAAATGGCCCCACTGAATTGCCAGCTAGAACGCCAGTCACTGGGGCAGCTGCCCAGCCACTAACCCAGGGAAGCCCTCCAGCCAGATGCGCAGTGGAGCCGCGCCCGACGCCGGGAAGCTGTTTTGTGTTCTTCCCACTCCTCCCCCCTCAGCTCCAGGCCAGTGTTGGACTTCAACACCCGGGCGTGGGCGGGGTGATGTTGACTGAAACCGGCTGCGGAGTCTGCTGCCGGCTGCAGGAGCCTGGAAGCTTCGGGGTCTGGTGCACCAGCTGCCTCGGGAAGGGACGGGGCGTGGGGAGCGGGATCTATAAGGAGGTGGAGCTGGGAGAAGACTTGGACTTGAAAAAATTGGAGGGGCGATTTAGAGCAGGGATGCAGTAAAGGTGGGAGGTTTGAGAGGATGGCAAAGAGATGTGATTGGGAGGGAGAGGGAGAGGGAGGGGAAGAGTGCGAGAGGAAGGCAGCAAACAGGTTCTTGACCCCCAGTTGCTTTCTCCGTCGCCTTGCCTAGCTGCCCCCGGGAGCCTGCAGCAGCATTCAGATCTGGACCTGGCTGAGGTGTGGCCCTGTGATGTGTATGTAGGTGTGTGCAGGTGTGCAGCTGTTCGGAAACAAAGGCCTGGAGCTACAACCTCCTCCCTCTAGATTTCTTTCCAGCTCTGGCGATTTGAATCACAAAGGACACAGGCGAAATTATGCATTTTGGAAATTTTGGGGAAACTGGCGGACAATAGTAATTTGATGGTGAAGGGAAAGTTGTTGAACTCTCTCAAAGGGAGTTTGGAAATGTTCCCACACCGTAGCATATTCATTTTATAATTCCAATTTGTTTGGAAGGGGTAACGTTCCCTTAAAAAAAAAAGATTCCTGCAACACACCAGGAAGAGAAATCATGTATATTTATGAGATTCAAATTTTAAATTGCCAGTTATAGAACAGAAGAGTAAAGTGGAATTAAGCTAACACCGTTTCTGTGCAAAAACATCTTAAGGACAAACATGTTTTATTCACGACTCACAGAAAGGGTCTGTTGCATGTATTTTGTTTGTTTAAAATTACATTTTTATTATGGAAAATTTCATAATATACAAAAATTCAAAGAGAATACAATAAAATCCTATGTACTCAGCCTCAATTATTGTGAATACATAGACAATCTTGTTTTTCTGTGTTCTCCTTCCCACCTTAAATTAACTTAAAAGTAGTTTAGATGTCATATCATTTTATCCAAAAATACATCCGCATATGTCTCTGAAGTATAAGGATTTTTAAAATATATAACCCAAGACCATTATCATACTTAAAAATTAACAATAATTATTTAGTGGTGTCAAATATGCTCTTGATTTTTTTCTAACAGAAAACATATGAATCACCAGCTTTCTTCCGCATGCTTTGTGGTGACAATGCAAGTGAATGTTCCAGTGCATAGACCATTTCCTTGGAGCAATCTGACACATTCCTTCTCATTTAGTAAAATCCTATGCCTCTCTCAGTACATTTACACATAATATAACTTAAATTTTTTAATATCAAATATTTGACAGCTTAAATAAGCTATTTGACAGTAGGCCCCTTGACCTGTGGATTCTCTTTCTGTGGTTTTAGTTACCTTATTGTCAACTACAGTCTGAAAATATTATGTGGAAAATTCCAGAAACAAACCATCCGTAAGTTTTCAAGTGCCATTCTCAGTAGCATGAGGCAATCTTGAGAATCCCATTCTGTCCCGCCAGATGTGTGTCTTCCCTCTGTCCGCTCCTGGACCACCACCAGCCATCTTGCTTATGGGAGCGATTGTCCTGGCATCACAGGGCTAGGGCGGGCAGGTTGGGGTTTCAAGTACTGCTAGTGTTCTTTGTAATGGCCCCAGAGCGCAAAAGTCATTATGTTGGCAACTTGGATACCCCAAAGAGAAATTTTAAAGTGTTGAGTGAAAGGTGAAAATTCTCTCCTTAACCAGAAAGAAAAAGAAATCGTATGCTGAGGTTGCTAAGATCTACAGTAAGAATAATTTTTTTTTTTTTACCCATATAATGGTAAAGAAGAAAAAGAGAAATTTGTGTGAGTTTTGTTGTTCTTTGCACCTCAAACTGCAAAAGTAGTGGCCACGGGGTGTGATAAGTGTTTGGTTACAATGAAAAAGGCGTTAAGTTCGTGGGCGGAGGACATGAATAAGAACTCATTCTGACTGGGGACCAGGTGTTACGCCAGAAAACACAGAGCCTGCAAGAACCCTTCAGCAAGGGAGACCCAGAAACACGTGGCACCAAACCGCATGGTTTACCGAAAGTGAGGGTGGTTACACAGATAGAGGAAGAAGTTTGGTATTTTGTCATCTCACAACATCACAAGAAGAAGGGTGAGTAACTACAATAGGATATGTTCTTGAGTATGTGTGTGGGAGACACCACATTCACATAATTTTGTTACAGCATATTAGTATATTTTTCAATTTTATTAGTAGCATTTTTCTTAATATTTTATAAATTTATAAAATTATTGCCTTATTTATAAATTAAAATGTATCATGCATGTGTACATATAGAAAAACATACAGTATGTATAAGGTCCAGCAATGTCTGTGGTTTCATGCTATCCACGGGGGTCTTTTATTTTATTTTATTTATTTATTTATTTATTTATTTATTTATTTATTCATTTTCATTAACTTTCTTTTTTTAATTAAATCTTTATTATTCAGATTATTACATTTGTTTCTCTTTCTTCCCCTCCATAGCTCCCCTCCACCCACCTCCCACCCCTCCCTCTACCCTTACCTCCCCCACATTGACCTCATCCATAGGTGTATGATTTTTGTCCAGTCTCTTCCTAAGCTGCCATCTTGGATTCTCGACCTGGATCTGATAAATTTTAGCAATTATTATGCTCCTAATAAGCTGATGAGATCCCTTTGATTTGCTCAGAGGTGTATGTGGTGGGAGGGGTCATTTGCTATTTGTTTCCCACACTTCTGCCTTAACACCCTTGTTCTATGCTGTGTTTTCTAAGTTTCTATAATAATAAAAGCATAATATGCTAATTAGACCAAACGTCCTTCTGTATGACCTTCCAGATGAAACTGGGGCAGTGAGGGAAGCCTGTGGCTGGAGGGAAGCCTGGCAGCCGGGGGAAGGAAGGCATACTCTTGCATGGATTTAGTGCATTGGGCCTTTAGAATATTCATAAGGTGGAAGCTCTAGACCCACATGTCCTACCTTGTCAAGATAAAACTGCTCTATCACACTGCACTTGAACCAGATAAACCTCTTGGGAGAATTACTTTCCTTGCAGTGTGCCACAGTGGGGCCAGTTTATTCTAATCATAGATGTCAGTTTTAGAAATGGGGATAAGCCTAGTGTTTTTATTTCCATTTCACATCACTATATCCTCAGTTGGTAAAACCTTGTGTAAACATGATCAACAATTCTCCCCAAATAGGAACAAATCAAAACTCTTCTTTCAAAGATAGGACCTCTAGCTGTCTCACTCTTCTTCTGCTGCTGTGGCAGCCATCTTCTTACTTTGTGGACATTCTTACTAAGAATTTATTTTCTGGTGGAAAATATTCTCCTTTGTCTGAATTCTTAATACAATTATGAGCAGATTTTTTAAAAATATATATATTTTATTGATTTTTAAAAAATATTTTATTGATTTTTTACAGAGAGGAAAGGAGAGAGATAGAGAGCCAGAAATATCGATGAGAGAGAAACAGTGATCAGCTGCCTCCTGCACACCCCCCACTGGGGATGTGCCTACAACCAAGGTACATGCCCCCGACCGGAATCAAACCAGGGACCCTTAAGATCACTGAGCCAAACCGGTTTCGGCATGAGCAGATTTTTTATCCATTTGGATGCCAATAATCATTGTGAATAAAATACAAGCTTCTGATTTCCTCCCTAATAGATGATATTTTCCTCCACTGCCCCTCACTTATTAATTCCCACACTCACTAAACAAGAATCATTGGACATTTGGAGAATGCCTTTGTTATGGCACAGAGAAACTGAAACAAATCTATTGAAACCAGTAACTCTATGAAGGTAAAGACAGAGCAATAGAATTAATGTGAGAAATAAGTGTGATG
Organism: Lasiurus cinereus; assembly: GCA_011751065.1. Taxonomy (NCBI): domain Eukaryota; kingdom Metazoa; phylum Chordata; class Mammalia; order Chiroptera; family Vespertilionidae; genus Lasiurus; species Lasiurus cinereus. The sequence continues at coordinate 20,056,727 of JAAGEH010000393.1, read as the reverse complement.
CATCCATGAAACAAGAGTAGGATGCTCTATATATGAAAGCTTTTGTAATATTAATTTATGAAGAAGAAAGAGGAGGAGGAGAAAAAAGAGGAAGAGGAAGAAAAGGAGAAGGAGAAACAGGAGAAAAAGTGGAGTAGGAGGAGGGGAGAAGGAGGGAAGTAGTAGAGAAGGGGAGGGAAGAAAGAGAAGAGTTTGGAGAATAAAATTGTGAAAATCACAAAGAATGTACAAAGAGATGGACAATAGGATAGTAAAGATAAGAATAGATAATAAATTCCAAAGGTTTAACCTTCTGCTTACAGGAATTTCAGAGAGAACAAAGAACAGAGAGAATCAATCCTCAAATAAATAATACAAGAAAATTTCTCAAAATTGAAGGACCCAATTCTCCTAAACGAATGGGCCTACAGAGGGTCAATCAGTTTAAATGAAAATAGTTCCCCATTCAAAGAAAATTATCATGAAATATTAGGATCTTTGCATAAAGACAAGATTTTAAAGCTTTCATATAGAAAAAAATTAAGTTAAAAAGAAGGATGGAGAGGATAGCTATTTTCCAAATTTTGGGTCTAATATAATTTTCCAATTAATATCAACCAGGATTTCTTTGAGAAATGACTGATTTTAGGATTGTGGTAGGAAATTTACAAGGAGAGTCTATAGCATCTTATAATTCCAGAAATTAAGGAAGTGTTCAAAAACCTTCACATTACTGGAGGTATAGCAAAAACAATTGGGCTTGGGAGCCACCTGCGAACGAACAAAGCTGGAACAATTTGAGCTACAAAATAAATGAAGTAGTGTTGGATTATAACGTAAAGTATAAAATATCCATGAGACCATACTGATATAAATAAATAATTGGATAAATTAATAAATGTGGGAGAAGAGACAAATTTTTCATGCAGAAGAATTCTAAATAATTGATGTAGATACTCCACACTAAAGGAAAGGGAGCATAATTCATCACTTCTTACATGTGGGCTGCACATAGAGAATTATTTTCAAGATGTACAATATGGCAATAGGGAAAAAGAGAAACTTTATTGTGTAGAAATCTGAAAAATATTTTTTTCCTCAGCCTGGTAGTCAAGATTAATATCCACACTCATAAGTCATGTTGATAGTATGTACTCTTGATGCGATTTGATGAAATGGTGATTTACCTCTTTGATCCTCCTACTACCCAAATCAACAGAATAATAATTGCAAAGTGGAAAATAGCAACTTTTCAGTGACATATCCTGGTACAAGCCAATATAATAAAATAATTATAGTTAACACATTGCAGGCGGATCACGAGAATTCTTGCTTCATATTACACAGTGTTTTACAAATTATCATACATGAAAAGGATATTAGCTTGTAAGACTATGTAATAAATAACTTGAATATGCAATGGGTATTGAATTTTAATGTGTTTTTAACATTTATGTAAAATGTTTTTATACTCATTCAGTAGAAACTTATCTGGCCACTGGGTAAAGCTAGCAGTAAAACTACTGGTCCACAATGTGTTAACATTTTATATAATAAAATGGTAATATGCAAATCAACTGAACAGTGAAATTACTGGTTGCTATGATGCACACTAACCATCAGGAGGCAGACACACAACACAGGAGCAGGCCATCAGTTGAACATCCCCGAGGGCTCCTGTATTGCAAAAGGGTGCAGGCTGGGCTGAGGAAATTGCCCTACCCAACCCCCCCGACTCAGTGCACAAATGTCGTGCACTGAGCCTCTAGTCACCAATAATTATATATTCAGACATCATGTTCCTCCTGATATAATGCATCGAGAAGACATCAATATTACTTCTGAGGTATTTTGCCAAATATGCATTAAACTTAATCTAATCAGTAGGGCACATAAGACAGTCTTCAAATTGAGACACAGTCTACAAGATAAACTGGTCAATATTCTTCAAAGGTGTCAGTCATTAAAGGCAAAGAAAAACCAAGGAATTGTCTTAAATTATAGGAGACTAAGGAGACATCTCAAATAGATAAAATGTGGAATTTTGTATTAGATTCTGAACAAGAAAATGACATTGATGGGAAAACTAGTGAAATTTTGATAAAGTCTGTAGATTTAAAACTACAACAACAGGGGATTGGGCTACAATGGTATAGGATTCAGCAATAGCATCATTGGAATCCAGAAGGCAGTGGAATGGTATGTTCAAATTTCTGGCAAAAAAAAATGATCTTCAATCTAGTATGTTATATATAGCCAAACCATTAGTCAATATAAGAGAAAATATAATTAATTTTTAGATGTGGAGATTCTCAAAAATTTATTTTCCATACTTTTTTTTCAACTCCTATTAATTCTTATATAAGAAGTTATTAGGAAATGTGATTTATTCAAGAAGAAAGCAATACAAAAATGTTTCTGGCATCCAAAAACCAGGATTTCAACACATGAAAAATGAGAAGAAATACTTCCTAATGATGAAAATAAAACTGCCAGAATGAGAGCTGCACAATAGATCCCAGGAGCATCCAGTCTAGACTGGAGGTGGAAGTCCATGTGGTTTTTTACAAAAAGTTCGAAGAGTGTGAGTAAACTTAGTCAAAAGATAAAAATACATATATATTAAGCTAAAAAAGTTATTAAAGTATTAATTTGTAAAAACAAAAACACATTTTTAAAAAAATATATTTTTATTGATGACAGAGAAGTAGAGAAAGAGAGAAACAACAATGATGAGAGAGAATCATTGATCTGCTGCCTCGTGCAGGCCCACACTGTGGATTGAGCCTGCAACCCAGACATGTACCCTTGACTGGAATCGACCCCAGGACCCTTCATTCTGAAGGCTGTTACTCTATCCACTTAGTCAAAACAGCTAGGGCCAAAAACACATGTTTAAGGAAATATAATTACAACACTCTTCTTTCTTACCAGAATAAATTATGAAAGCTACAATGGAGATTTAATTACTATCATATAGCCACATTTGCAGGATGTTTGCATGAAAATGAGATGAGAGGGGAAACACTTATTTTCTATAGTAGAAATGTAATATGTAATAATATAAATTGATGAATCAAAATAGTTCTATATATTATTTGTAAATTTGGTAGATTACAGATGAAGCAGCTAAAATGATTTAAACAATTGCCTATTGGGAAGAAAAGTCAAGAAGATGGGAGGGCGTTGTTATACTAGTATAAACCTTTCAGGACTATTTATAGTTTTAAATCTTTATGCTTTACCTTAATAAAAATAAAATTTATTGAAAATAAAGTTAATATATAATTTCCCAGATGAAGATTTAAACAATGTCCAGCATGAAGATTTAAACAATCCCGCCTCTCCCCTCGATTGCTCCTGTTTTCCACCAGAAGAATAAACAGCTTTGTAGTGATAGATTTCACAAAACAACTATTCAACTGATGATTCTACATGACTCTACAAAGAGATGGTATTCTCACCTCACCAGAAATGAGAGAAATTTCCAAAATACCACCAAATCTTAAACTGTCTCTTCTCTTATTAAGTTAATACTGTGCATTTATAGCCATAGCCTGAGAAATTCACATCTACTTCCTTCAAAACTCCATTCCCACATTCCCTGAAGCCTATCTGCAGATTCCATCTTGTAACTTCTTTTCTGTTGGCAACTCCCTCCCAGAAGTAATTCCACCCCTTGAAGAAACAATGTAATTGTCCTCAGAACCCCCACACTACAGCTGTTGAAGGGAAAAAGTCTTGAATGAACTTGGAATGAAACTCTTCAGGCGAGTTCATATGCTGTCAGCACTGTCTCAGTTTGTACAACATCAGCTCAGAAAAATAGCTACTTATCTAAAGCCAGCCTTCTCAAATGTTTAAAATGGTGGAGTATTCAGATTTTTTTTTCTTCAGCATTATATACAAAATTAAGAATGAACTCTTAATGCATTGTGAATCACCGTCTCCAACAGCATCTCAAGACATTTTGCATCTTGCTTTATTTTCCTTTCAACTGTTTATCCTTAATTTTTCATTTATTTTAAGATTTAATTTATTAGGGTGTCATTGGTTAATAAGATTACAGTGGTACCTCGAGATACGAGTGCCCTAACATAAGAGATTTTTGAGATACGAGCCGTCCAGCAAGCGATTTTTTGCTCTAAAATACGAGCAACATTTGAGATAAGAGTAATCTCTCGGATTGGCCGGCTGCACACCACCCACCAGTTTACCTCGACTCGAGCGTCTCATAGTTTCCCAAGCCTCAGTCAGTGTGCTTGTTTACCTTGTTGTCGAAGCATCTTTTGTGCATTTACATACTTTATCACATTTCATTTTATAACCATGGGTCCGAAGAAAGCAAGTGGAAAGGTCAGTGCTCAGAAGAGGATGATGTCTATTGAATTAAAGCGTGAAATCATAGAAAAATATGAGCAAGGAGAGCGAGTGGCTGACTTGGCGAGGCAATACGGGCATAGTACTTCAACGATATGCACTGTGCTAAAACAGAAGGAGTCGATAAAGGGTATAATGCCAGCTAAGGGCGTTACAATAATTTCTAAGCTCCGTAGCTCTCTCCATGAAAAGATGGAGAATCTATTGATGATGGTGTGGGTGACAGAGAAGCAGATTAAAGGAAATACATTAACACAGGGCATCATATGCGAGAAGGCGCGAGCAATTACAGTGATTCGCTGGAGCAGACCCCGGGCACTTCCACGGAGAAGCATCGAAAGACTCATTTAAAGCCAGTAGAGGCTGGTTTGATAACTTCAGGAAAAGGTCCGGCATTCATTCCATCGTCAAGCATGGTGAGGCAGCAAGTTCGGATGTGAAGGCAGCTGAGGATTACCTCAAAACTTTTTCCCAACTGATAGAAGCCAAAGGATATATCCCCCAGCAAGTCTTCAACTGTGACGAGACAGGGTTTTTCTGGAAGAAGATGCCGAATAGGACTTATATAATGGCAGAGGAGAAGGCGATGCCAGGCCACAAACCCATGAAGGATAGGCTAACTCTCGCACTGTGCGCCAATGCGAGTGGCGACTGCAAGATCAAGCCTCTGCTCATATACCATTCGGAAAACCCCAGAGTCTTTAAGTCACATAAGATTTTAAAAGATAAACTGCAAGTTATGTGGAGGGCAAACCCGAAGGCATGGGTCACCAGGCAGTTCTTTGTGGAGTGGGTAAACCTGGTTTTCGGCCCTTCTGTTAAGAAATATCTACAGGGAAACAACCTAACCATGCAAGCCCTCCTCGTCCTCAACAATGCTCCTGCTCACCCACCGAACCTCAAAGATGAACTCCTCGAAGAGTTCAAGTTTATAAAGGTTGTCTACCTACATCCCAACACCACTCCTATCCTGCAGCCCATGGATCAGGAGGTGATTTCTAATTTTAAAAAAGCTGTCCATCAAGCACCTGTTCCGGCTCTGCTTTGAGGTGACGGAGAACACAAACCTCACCCTTCTAGAATTTTGGAAGAACCACTTTAACATCGTGATATGCCTCAGAATTATTGATCAGCCCTGGCTGGGTGTTACAATGAGGACTTTGACCTCTGCATGGAAGAAGCTGTGGCCTGAGGCCGTAGCAGAAAGGACCTTTGAAGGATTCGAACCCAAGGTGCCAGTGGAGGAGGAGATAGTGTCTCTGGGAAAATCCATGGGCCTGGAGGTGGATGAGAGAGACGTGAATGAGCTCGTCGAGGAGCACTCTCTGGAGCTCACCATGGAGGAGTTACAAGAGTTGCAGTCTCAGCAACATGCGGAGGTTCTCCAAGAAATTGGTTTCGAGGAGGAGTCAGAGGTGGAGGACATCTCTACAAGTGAGATAAAGGAGATCTTAGGAATGTGGGAGAGATCTTAGGAATGTGTCACACTTCGTGGAAAAGAAATACCCCAAAAAAGTTGCTACTGGTCGTGCATCAGAGCTGTTCAATGAAACTTGCCTCACCCATTTCAGAAACATTCTGAAAGGGAGGAAGAGGCAAACCTCGTTGGACACGTTTTTTTTTGAAATCGGCCAAAAATGCAAAGACCAGTAGCAATTAAGTTCAGTGAAGATTAGTTAAGTTACATTCAGTTTAGGGATAAAGTGTAGCATTAAGAGTTTAATGAGTAGGTAAATACACTTTATAAACCAGTTTATTCCTTTACATTCTCTTTTATTATGTTTTTATACAATATTTGTAATTTGTAAATACATTTTTCTTATTCAAAAACACGTAACAAGAACAACTGGGGTGGCATTTTGAGGGCTGGAAGGGATAAACAGCATTTCAATTGATTTCAATGGTGAAATTTGTTTTGAGATATGAGCAACTTGATATACAAGCAAGGTTACGGAACGAATTAAACTCGTATCACTAGGTGCCACTGTATATACTTTTCAAGCGCACATTTCTATGATACATGGTTGTTGCATTGTGCATCCATTACCTAAAGACCTCATCTTCCAGCAATCCCTTTTTTGATGCCCTTTATCTTTTATTATCCCCCACCCCTTCCCTCTGATAACCACCAGACTGTTGTCTGTGTCTGTGAGTTTTTGTTTGTTCATTTTTCTTGTTTACTCATTAGTTGCTTTCAATTTCATGTCTCACATATAAGTGAAATCATATGATTCTTTACTTTTTTTTGTCTGACTTTTTCGCTTAGCATATTTAAACAATGTCCATGATATTTTCAAGGTCCATTTATGTTGTCCAAAATGGCAGTATTGGACATTTAGCATGATATTTTCAAGATCCATTTATGTAGTCCAAAATGGCAGTATTTAATCTTTTCTTGTGGTTTAGCAGTATTCCATTGTATATATGCACCACATTTTCTTTATCCAATCATCTATCAAAGGACACTGGTTGTTTCCATGCCTTGACCACTGTGAATACTGCTGCAATGAACGTAAGGGTGAATATACTAGTATCTCTGTAAATACATGTTTTCATTCATTTTTTTTTAATCCTTAGGGAACTTTTGCTATTTCTCCTATCAGACAGAGTTAGCTATGGACATCCGTATTACTTACTGTAATTAAGTTATTGTGTCACTGTTTAATTTATATATCTTTTTCCTGGAATCCAAGGAGTCAGAGTACTTACTGTTCTTACCACTAAGCCTCAGTATGAGTTCTGGAGATTTTAGAATTGTTGCATATATTATCTGTAAAACAAAATAATAACATACTAAGTCCAAAATTATTGGTATTCAATGAATGTAATCTTCATTAATGTAGATATTACTTAGCAAATGTTGTATTGTTATTGGCCTTTTTACTACAGATTATTAAGGAATAATCAGAACAATAACAGAATGATAATAAAATTAGATAATAAACATCTAAAGTAAAAGAATATAAACAGATGAAAGGAAATGATGTCACATTGTAATTAGATAGGCTATGTAGGTACTGTAACTATTTAATGTAAAGTACAATGAAGATTTTTGGATAAGCTGAAAGAAAGGCAGAAAATAAATTAATTATGTATAGTGAAATAGGGGAGAAAAGTAAGAGTCCAAAATGTGTGAAATATACTAAAAATATTAAAGTTATACTGCATGAGGTCTTTCTTTGCATAGTTCTGGTCTTGGTACAAGTAAACATATGTAAGAATATTAAAACAGTACTGAACATAATCAGCTTAATTAGTATATGTCGGTATATTAGTTTATAATCCGTGTTTTTAAATATTTGCCACAAAATGTACTGTTTAATAGAAACAAATTTCTATGTAGAGGTCATATTTGGCAAAAATATTTGGAGAAAGCTGGCATGAGACCAAGAAGAAATTTGAAGCTCTTTTCAACAGTGTTGCAAAATTTCTCAATTCGATTATTCAAAATTATCTCTGCTTATGTGACCTTACTTCCTATGATGACCAAAACTGAAGCTTTTGTACTCTTTTCTAAGATTTACTTCTCCCTCTCTACCTGATTCCTTTTCTTACCTGCTTCCTCTGGGACCTTGCTCGATTGGTTTTCTGTATCTTCAAATTCTCCTATCTGAAAACCTAGGTTATATATGGTCCACACTCTATCTCAGAAAAAGAAACAAATTCACAAACCTAGAAAGTTTTGCACTGAGTTTTGTAAGATTCTTGAATGAATCTGAAACTCATTTACTAATCTTCAAGTTGATAGTGCAGTAAAATGAACTCCTGATCTCCCAAATGCTGCCATCCTTTCTTTTCTCTGTCACCTGTTTGAAGAATAGGTTGATGCTTTTGCTTCCTCCCCATTTATTCTTTCTTTCTTGGGTCTTGGCTTCAGGGTGTTTCTCTCCCACTGAAATGCAAATGCCAGGATCACCAATAAGAGCATCTTCTATGAATAACTTTCCAGAGTGCACACAGGTGGTGGTCTCCCAAAGAAGCCATCTTAGTTTATCTTTTCTTCAGTGTACAGTTTCACAAATATTTCACAAAGTTTACATCATAGAGGTTAAAATTGGACATGTTGCAATGCGGATTAATTGATATGTCTTATAATTCAGTAATTTCATTTGTTGCAATTACTTCCCCTTTTTGGGAAATCATGATGTTATGTTAAAAGCCTGGGAGGTGGGTAGGCACTGTATACTGTTATGGTAAAGATTCCCTAAATTTCAGAATCAATGGACTCCTTTTAGTTTCCATCTGCCTGACACCTCTGTTGTATTATTATTTCCCTCTGGAAACTATCTTTTGCTTTGTGTTTGCTGACACCACATTTTTCTGATTCAATTTCTCTGGCACATCATCTCAAGAAATCTTGTTTTATTCCATCTCTTTCCTAGTGCAGTGTGATCCAAAAGAACCTTCTGCTGTTATGGAAATGTTCCATATCCGCCTAGTACAGTAGCCATTAGCCATATGTGGCTATTAAGCATTTGAAATATAACTAGTGAAATTGATGAACAGCACTACAAAAGTTTAACTTGTTTTAATTTATTTAAATTTAAATAGCAACATGTAGCCAGTGGCTACAATACTGGACATGCTAGGAAACAGTGTGATATTGTAGTCAGAATAGTTGTTTTCAACTATTCTTTCTATCTTCTAGCTCTAAAATTTTGATTGTGTTTCTTCACATGAAAAAAAAATAGATTTCCTGGAAACATAAAACCCCAAAGATTTTCCTTTTTATGATTTGAAGTAGTTTGAATATTGGAGAAGAGAATTAGCACTCAGTTTTTGGCATTTATTCAGAAAGCATTTGCGCAAAGAAGGTAGAAAGCCACTCAAGAAATTATACTTTAGTTGCTAAGAGAGTAAATCTTAACAATTTTTATAACAAGAAAAAAATTGTAGCTATGTGTGATGATGGGTATGATTGTGGTGGTGATCATTTCACAAGATATACATATGCCACTACGTATATGGCATACCTGAAACTAATATAGTGTTGTATGTTAATTATGGCTTAATTTTAAGAGGCAATTATTGTTTGCAATTATAAGAGGCATATGCACTAGCTACTTTAATTTTAATTAAATTAGAAAGCATTGACTTACATAAGTTAACATTGGAGGATAATGAATTTAATAATTATTCCATTTTAAACACCTGTGAATTGTGCACTACTTCTTCAGTATTCTCAAAATACATGGTGGAGCAAAAGTATGTTTACAGTTGTTCATATTGAAAAGAATACAATAATTAATAAATAACAATATTAGGATAAACTATTTTTTGTCCTGACAACTGTAAACCTACTTTTGCCCTTCCTATATTTTTCAAGAGTCTGCACACAGTGGGCACTGAGTAAATGTGGCTGATTAAAACTGTTTCAAATTCTTTTTGATACATTATATTATATTTCATTTTTAAGTGATATAAAGAACCTTATATTTCACAGGCTGTACTTTGATAGCATTATATTTTAAATAAGAAAATACCCTACTGCCCCCTGGTGTTCAAATTAAGTCTTATTTGCTACACTGTCTACCTCCGCCTTGCATCCCCATCATTTTAATAAGCATATCCTCCTTGGAGAATAGGGTGTTGTGCAAAGTTTTTATTCCAGTAGATCTATTTTCATTCAAGCTGTTATTTTGGCAAGATTAACCATAATATGTGATACTTTTTCATTGATTCAATTGGTATAACTGACATAATTCCTGTGTAAAATTTAAATTTCAGATTCTGTTTGCTCTCTCTTTATCTCACTCTTCTTCCATCCTTGCTCATTTCCTGCTCTCTCCCTCTCATTAGTTACTCAGTTTATATGTACATTCATACACATTTGCAAGAATGCACATTCATTTAATTTGCCTTCTGCCCCTCCTGTTCAAATTAACTGTAAGGAACATCAGAAATCATGTATTATTTGATATTCATAGCTTGCAATGATCTCTAGACAGCATCTAATTTAACTTCTCATTTTAGAATAAGATGTATTTCATAAGCAATATTTAGAATAACAGTATCAGTGACAGAGTGTTAGATATCCTGCACACTTTTAAGACTTTTTCCTTCTTAATTTTCCAGAAGCAAACACAAAGGAGATTTTTACTGTTGATTTTATATAAAAACTAGAGGCCTGATACATGAAATTCATGCAAGGGGCTTGGCTCTCACAGCCCCAGCTTCATCCAGAAGTTTTTTCAGCTATCCGGTCTAATTAGCATGCTACATTTTTATTGTTACAGATATTTGTAGGATACCTACTGTGTGCCAGATATTGAGTTAGGCACAAGGTATAGACCTCTTTTTTGCCTCAGGAAAATAGTCTAGTAAAATTATAGTCTACAGATAAACAGGATTTACAGTACAATGTGTTAAGTGCAATAAAAGAACAAATAGAAGATACTCAGAGGATCCATGAAAGCAAATTTAGAACCCATTCTCTTCCTGATTAAATACTTGAACCTCCCCTAATCCAGGTATGGGGAAAGGTAAGGAAAGAAGAAGAGAGAAACAAGTTGGCGGAAAGGACATTAGAAGGTTTTAAATTTATGTCAGTAAAGATAACAGCACTAAAGGGCTTAAGAAAGTGAATTGCATTTGAAATTCTAGGTACACTATAGGGAATTTGTATCCAAACAATTCTTAAACATTATTTTAATAAGAGAATTTGTTTCAAGAACTCAGAATTTCAGGAAATTTTTGTTCCATTGTGTTGGGGGAGTAGTTGTGAAAAAGGTGACTATTTATATTGGGAGCTAGGAAAAAAGAACAACATTTTGAGGGTCAGAATTAGTTACAAGTTCCAGATATTGTTTTAGAAAAACACTTCTTTTAGAAAATTATATTTCCTATTTTAATGACAATTGAGAATTTGTTTTCTTAGACACCGACAACTGCAGATTTTAAAAGTTATAACTAAAAGAGCCTTCTGCATATAATCAATTGCAATTGCTTTTTGGCTTCTGCCCTTGTAGTCATTAAGAATAAATGTCATTATGTGTAATAGCACAAAAATTAGTCTTGCTGCAATGGTAATGATTTTCAATAGGCCAAGAGCAGGGAAGAAAACTGAAAATGCATTTGGAGAGTGAATATAATGTAAAAAATGTATTACTCCTTATGCAAGTCTCTGAGCCTTTTGACTAAGAAGATTGTGATTATTTCAGAACTCACAATTGAGCCTGAAATATGATGACTTAATTTCCCTTAAAATCAGTTGTTTTAAGAGTATTACTTATAATTTAAAATGTTTTGATAACATTATATACAATACATATTTCAGCTCAAACAAATTTATGGTAGTTATTTATTTCATGGAGGATTAATTCTTTCTTGAAGTCTGAGGCATAAATAATGCTGCATATTGGACTCTTCAATTATTTATTTGTTTGAAAATGGCCTAAATTCTCCTTTGAGTGGGGTTCCTCACTCCTCACCCAGTTCCTTTATTCCCTATTCTTCCAGTATCTACTTATATTTCACTTGTTTTAAAATTTCAAATAATCCTGAATTGCTTACCTTGGTCCCAGTTATCTGGCAGACAACTCAGTCTATTTTTCTCTGACATTTAACCCAGCTGAACAATGATGACTCTAGTCTTCCTCTTGTATAGAGAAGTAACTAGACCATAATAAATAAATCCCTGACTCCAGAAAGATTCATAATATCTTTTCTTTTCAATTTAAAACATCCCTAATTGTGCAGGTTTGAAATAATAATAATTGTCATTCAGAGAATTCTTAAAGGGAAAACAAATTCATTAATATCAACATGTGCGTAGGCCCATGTGACTCAGTGGTTGAGCAATAACTCAGGAACCAAGAGGTCACCGGTTTGATTCTGGCCATGGCACCTGCCCTGGTTTCAGTCTTGAGGCCCATAGTGGGTATACAGGAGGCATCTGATCTATGTTTCTCTTTCATTGATGTTTCTATCACTCTCCCTTCTTCTCTCTCTAATATATAAAATTTTTTAAAGCAACATGAAAGAAGCAAAGGCATTGGAAATATGGATCTTTCCCTTTGCAATTATAATTTTAACCACCATTCATTGATAATTTTAACCACCATTCACTGAGCACATATTATGTGCCAAACTAAAGGCTCCTAAAGGAAGTAAAAATTGTCATCCCAACATAAATAGAGAGTGCAGGTAGCCTTATTTCAAAGACCATGTTCTTAACCCCTAGTGGGTAACTTTTAACCTTAGAGTCTAAGCCACCTCTTAGTTCCCAGCCTTCAATTTGCATACAAATAGCTTGAAGAACCTTTTGTAAATCTAGTAGATATGGAGTGGGGTCCAGAGAGCTATATTTTAACTGCAGTTCCTATCACACATTTAGACACACTAAAGAACTGTGCTATACTGGTTTGGCAATGATCATGAATATAATAATGGAATCATTTTGCATATGTGGGCATTAGATATCTGTTTTCTACCAGTTGGAGGAGCCAGCTTCTTCATTCAGGACCATCCCTCTGTGCATCACTGCCTACCCAGTAGCAGTCAAACTCCCTCCTAGGTCTGCTCTGTTTACTTAGGAAGAACAGTACTAGCTTCTTCCAGATATTCCCTTTTCCTAATATAAATGCTTTGGTTAAGCATTGGCATCTTAGAACATAATGCCAAGAGTTGGAAGAACATAATACTCATCTCAGGCTCACTGGTATTGACAAGTGGAAAGTCTTGAAAGCAACTCTTTCCAAGCTTTACTAACAGCTATAAATGACAGGTTAAATTTAAATCCATTTTCTAAACACAATAAATGGAGATGCTAAAAGGAATGGAAGGATAGAAGTAACCATCTTTTATGGTAGTAACATAATTTTCAGTTGTATTGTAACTTAGATATAAAAGAGAAGTGCTACCTTGCAAAACCCATTGGCATATTGGCCATTTTTATTCCTTACTTCTAACCACCCAGTTCACTGTTTGCTAAATGTTTTTAAATTTACTATGGATATTGCTTATAACTGTCTAAACAGGATCCTGTTTTGTCATCACATTGTTTTATAATGTCTGAAAACTGTATTATGCACTCAAGAAATGTTAACACAATCACTGAGTGTATGTTAAGAAGTCCTATAAAATAAGAAACAAAAATGTATTTGGGTACAATTAAAAATTTTTGATAAAATTGCTATTAGCACAGGTCTTTTTAATATATTCTGAATGTCAATGAATGATTTATATTTTTTGAATGATAAATTATTTTAGTATATTAGCCTGCTAGGATATTTGATGTTTGTCTCAGACTTTAAAAATGAGGTAATACTGATTTTACAAATAGTTTGGGAGACAGTCTAATAGTGTTCTTGAGTATGATGTTGAACACCAGCAAGTAATTTCATTCATTAGAAAGGCAATACTAGGCCAGCTGGTATGGCTCAGTGGTTGAGTGTTGATCTATGGAGCAGGAGGTCACAGTTCAATTCCCATTCCGGCCCTATGCCGGGGTTGTTGGCTCAGTCCCCATTGTAGCAGGTACAGGAGGCAGCTGATCAATGATTCTCTCTCATCATTGATGTTTCTATCTCTCTCTCCCTCTCCCCTCCTCTCTGACATCAATCTTATATAATAAAAGAGTAATATGCAAATAAACGGAACAGCAGAGCATCTGAACAACTGATCAAAGCATAATATGCTAATGAGATGCTAAGACTGCTCAACCGCTCATTATGACGTGCACTGACCACCAGGGGACAGATGTTCTGATTGGTAGGTTAGCTTGCTGCTGGGGTCCAGCCAATTGGGACTGAACAAGATGGGCCTGACATGTTCTGGAGCTCTGCTATGGTCTTTCCCCAGCCTGATTGTGCACCAGTAAGGTCCCTCAGCCTGACTGCACTCTCTTGCAATCTGAGACCCCTCAGGAAATGTTGGAGAGCCAGTTTCAGCCTGATCCCACAGGCCACTACCCCTGGGAGAGTGCCAGAAGCAGAGCTCGTGGCTGGTGAGCACTGCTGCGGCAACTTAAGCCTCTCCCTATTGGGACAGATTGGGTGCAAGCCCACGGCAGGCACAGTGAGGCCAGGATAAGTGGGAGTGACATCTAGGAAATGAAGGCAGTGTTGGACTGCGGGTTCTGGCCTGATACCTGTATGCCATACAGAGGGACCCCACACATGCACAAATTCATGGACCAAGCCTTTAGTAAAATATATATTTAAATTTAAAAAGTAAAAAGAAATAAAAAGAATTCTAGGAGTATGGATTATATTTCCAGAGTTTAACAGACAGACTTGGGTTATAGGAGTACATCTGGCATGATTTATTGCCACTACAGATCTTCTTGGATTTATCTTGTTTCCTAAACCAGTTCTTTGGTCCCAGTGGTTTTTGATCTACCACCTTAATGTGGACCCTGTCCCAGCATTGCATTATGATACCATGCAAAATTTTGTGATTGCTTATTCCTCCCACCCCTTCTAACTCAACGGAAATTCCACACAGCAGTCAAAGGAATTGGGTTTCCTGCAGTAGTTGAAATAATCAGGTGAGGAACCTGGAAATGAAGGTAAGTTAATCTTTTATTGGGGGAAAACTTTGGCCTGTGAGGGATAGGAGTCCAGAATGAAGCAGAAAACATCACCTGTCAACATCCTTCTGGTTTGGATTATTTGAGACACAGTAGTTCCCTACTTCTGTGACTGTAGCCAGCAAGATAAAGGAAAAACTATTCTGTTTCAAAGCTGTTCTCTTATCTTAAACTGTTCTCTCATCCCTTATGGACATCACAACCTGAAGCAAAAGCTATTAGCCTATGCTTTACTAGAGGCCCTGTGCACAAAATTCATGCATGGGTAGTGTCCCTAGGCCTGGCCAGGGATCAGGACCTTGGGGGGCGTTCCTTCATTCCATGCTGCCCGTTGATGGTCAGCGCACGTCATAGTGAGCAATCAAACTCCCGAGGAGACAACTTGCATATTAGGCTTACATATCTACTAGAGGCCCGGTGCACAAAATTTGTGCAGAGGGGTATGTGTCCCTCAGCCCAGCCTGCACCCTCTCTAATCTGGGACCTGTAGAGGGATGTCCGACTGCCTGTTTAGGCCCGATCCAGGTAGGAATGGGACTAAACAGGCAGTCGGATATCACTCTCACAATACAGGATTGCTGGATCTCAACTGCTCACCTGCCTGCCTTTATGATTGCCCCTAACTGCTTCTTCCTGCCAGCTTGATCACCTCCCCTGCCAGCCCAATTGATGCCTAACTGCTTCCCTGCTAGCCTGTTTGTCCCTAACTGCCCTCCCCTGCAGGCATGGTCACCTCTAACTGCCCTCCCCTGCAGGCCTGGTCCCTCCCAACTTGTGACAGCCATCCTGTGTCCAAATGGGGGCAGCCAATTATGACCACATGGAGGCAGCCATCTTGTATGTTGGAGTGATGGTCAATTTGCATATTACTCTTTTAGTAGATAGGATAGAGGCCTGGTGCACCGGTGGGGGGCAGGCAGCTGGTTTGCCCTGAAGGGTGTTCTGGACCAAAGTGAGGGTTCCTTGGGTCATGGGGCAGCCTGGGTGAGGGGCCTGTGGTGATTTGCTACCCAAGTGGAGGTCCTGGCATCTGGTATTTATTTATCTTCTATAATTGAAATTTTGTAGCCTTGAGTGGAGCCAAGCCTCCTGTTTGCTTGGTGGCCACAACCATGTTTGTTGGGATTTATTTATCTTCTATAATTGAAACATTGTAGCCTTCAGTGGAGGTGTGGGCTGGCCAGGGTGTGTGGAAATCTTCGCTTCCTCCATTGCCAAGGAAAACCATGGCCACAGCCATCTTGGTTGGGTTAATTTGCATACTCGCTCCTGATTGGCTGGTAGCTTGGCTTGTGGATATAGAGGAGTGATGCTTAATTTGCATATTACTCTTTTATTAGATAGGATACTAATAAAAGCCTAGGTGGTCCTCCTGCCCTTGCATGACACCCTCATGTTATCACAAGATGGCCGCCACAAAATGGCCAACACAAGATGGCTGCCATAAAATGGTCATCACAAGATGGCCTCCACAAAATGGTTAGCAGGGGAAGACAGTTGTAGCCAAACAGAGCAGCAGGGTAGGGCAGTTGCCAGTGATTGGGCTAGCAAGGGAAGGCAGTTAGGGATAACCTTGTCAGCAGAGGAGGGCAGTTAGGGGGGATCAGGCTGGCAGGAGAGGGCAGTTAGGGTCAATTGGGCCAGCAGGGGAGCAGTTAGGCATTGATCAGGCTAGCAGGGGAGTGGTTAGGGAGTGATTAGGCTGGTAGGCTAATGAGCAGTTGGGATCCAACAGTCCTGGATTGTGAGAGGGATGTCTGACTCCCCTCGAGGGGTTCCAGAATGGAGTGGGTGCAGGCTGGGCTGAGGGACACCCCCCCCATGCACAAATTTCATGCACCAGGCCTCTAATCTAGAATAAACTGCTTTATAATCTCACACCAATTTTACGTTATTGAAAAGATTTGGTTTCATTTATTTTTATATATTCTTGAGTTTAATAATATTTTGCTTAGTGTTTTGCATCTATAATCATGAGAGACATTGCATTAATTTGCCTTTCTTATAATAGCCTTAATCACATAGTGGATACATAGCTATGTTGACCTCATAAAAGAATTTAAGTCACTTTTCTATTTTTAGAAAGTTTATACATACTAGTATATTTAGAAAAGTTAACATGCAAAACTATCTGGTTTTGGATTTTGTTTGGGATAATGATTTTAATATCTTATTCAATGTCTTATTATCTACAGAACTATTCATGTTTTTCATTTGTTCCCATGGCAAGTATGAAAAATTACATTTTTAAGAAATTTGTCCATTTATCTAAATGTTTTATCTATTGAAATAAAGTTGTTCATTATGCTCTCTCCTTATCTTCTTATACCCAAAGAATATGTAGTGATGTGTATTTTAAATTCTTGATTTGGTAATTTGTTTTTCTTAGTCAATTTTTACATTTTTTGGTCTTTTAAAAGCACTAATTTGTTTTTATGGAGTCATCTATTGTTCATTTGTTTTATATTTTATTGCTTGTGTATCTAATCTTTGTTTTCTTCTCTTTCATTTTGGCTTAATTTGCTAATATTTCTCCAGCTTCTTTAGATGGGTTCTTTAATTTTTTTTTGTTGTTGTTAATCCTCACCCTAAAATATTAAAAAAAAATTTTCCCATTAATTTTTAGAGAGAGTGGAAGGGAGAGAAAGGAGGGGAGAGAGAGAGAGAAACATCAATGTGAGAGAGACACATCAATTGTTTACCTCCTGCACCTGCTTAGACCTGATCAGGAATCAAGTCTGCAACAGAGATGCCTACCCTTGACCAGAATTGAACCTGTGACCCTTCAGTCCATGGGCTGGTGCACTAACCACTAAACCAACTGGCTAGAGCAGATTCTTTAATTATTACTGTTTAGGCTTAGTTCCTTTTTCACAATACATATTTAAGGATATAAGTTTCACTTAGCATTGTTTTAGCAACATTGCACAAGTTTCTGTTTCTTTTATTTTATTTAACTGAAATATATTATTTTCTGTAAAGTTTGTCCAATGGGCTATTTAGAAATGTACTATTTAATTACTAAGTAGATATTCCCTTTTTGTTGTTGTTATTTACTACTAGTTTAATTCCATGGTGGTCAGATAAATATTTGGTATGATTTTGAAACCCTGGGCTTTATTTTGAAAGATATGATCCATGTGCCCTTAAGTAGAATGTCAGTCAGTCATTTTTTTTTACGGTGGTGTTCAAGTATTTTATATGCTTCCTGGTTTTTTGTCACCTACATTTACGAGTTACTGAACAAGATATGGCAAAATATCCTAATATTATTGTGGATTTATGTGTTATTTCATATATTTTGTCACTATTTCCTTTCTATATTTTAAAACTATATTTTGGATATACAAAGATTTTGTGGTATTTCTAGTATATTCAATCTTGTCATTATGAAACATCATCTTTATTTCTAGTGATACTTCTTGCTTTAAAGTATTTTATGTAATTTTAGTAAAGCTGCACACTCTTTTAGTTAATATTGCATGGCATATCCTTTTACCTTCAATCTTTCTTAAATTTAAGGTGTATTTATTGTAATCAGAAAATAGGTCTACTTTCATTCAGACTGAAAATCTTCATGTTATCACTGGTGTGTTTTGATTTTGATTTATCAGCTTACCCTTTTTTCCATTTTCTCCTTTTGTTCTTGCTTCCCTTTCTTTCTACTAAACTTACTATGAATTAATCAAATGCATTTTTAAATATTTCTATTTTCCCTTATATAATTTTAGCTATAGATTTTGTTGTTTTGGGAGAAGCAGGAAAAAATTTCCTAGAGATTATACAATTGATCCTTAAATTATTAAGTCTATCTTAGATTATTACTTTACTTTTTCAGTCAGTACAAATGGACACATAAATGATGATATAGTTTAATTACTGCTACATACAACAATTTGTATGAATCTCTTAATCATAATATTTAGCTAAAGAAGATATACATATACAAAAATGTCACATGCTTTAGGATTCTTTTTCTATAAAGTACTGCAACCAATAAATCTAATTCATGGTGATAAAAGTCAGAATAATAATTTCTTTTGGGGAAGGTGGTAAAGAGGAAGCATAAATGGGATTTCTTGCTGATTATTTTATACATTTGATCTGTGTAATGGTTATTTGGTTAACTGTATCCAATGTAAATTTATTGAGGTATGCACTTACATTTGTACTTTCTTTAGGTATATCATATTCTATCTAATAAAAAGGAAATATACTAATTGACACTCATATTGTCACAAAGATAGCATTGCCCAGAGTCAATAAGAAGGGAATATGCTAATTGACTGCCATACCCTCAAAGATGGTGGCACCCACAGCCTCAAGATGGCAGTGCCCAATCCCTTCAGCCCCGCTGGGACACTTGCATCTGAAGTCCCCCATTCCCTTCAACCCCCAGCTGCCCAGGGCTTGCCCGAGGCACAGGCAATCCTCAGATGGTGACTGTGCACCTGCTCAGGGCCACCTGAGGCTTGAGCTGCTGGCAGTGGCAGCAGCAGAGGTATGATAGGGTGTTGCCTTCCCCTGATCACCAGGTCGCTGCCTGCCCCTAAGGTCTCCCAGACTGTGAGAAGGGGCAGACCAGGCTGAATTTTCATACACAGGGCCTCTAGTAAATGTACACTGAGTGGCCAGATTATTAGGATCTCTGAATGCATAATAATCTGACCACTCAGTGAATATTCTATGTAATAAAAGGCTAATATGCAAATTGTTCCCTTGACTAGGGTTTGACCAGCAGGCAGGCCAGCCAACCGCCCATGACCCCTCCCCCTGGCCAGGCTGGCTGGACCCTACCCATGCACGAATTCATGCACCAGGCCTCTAAAACACACACAAACACACACACACACACACACACACACACACACACACACACACTGAGTGGCCAGATTATTATGAGTTCAGAGATCATAAATATCTGGTCACACAGTGTGTATTGATCCTTAATAGATATAAAATAAAAATCTAGTTTATTAACATCTCATCTGGGTTAACTTCTGTCAGTTGTCCAGAAAGGGTAAATCACTCCCTTTTGTTTATGACACACTAGTTGTGTGTTTTTAAAAAATATATATATTTATACCGTTTTTATTGATTTCAGAGAGCAAGGGAGAGGGAGAGAGAGATAGAAGCATCAATAATGAGAGAGAATCATTGATTGGCTGCCTCTTTGACCAGGATCAAACCCTGTGCCCTGTAGTCTAGAGGCTAACGCTCTATCCACTGAGCAAAACTGGCTAGGGTGATTGTGTGCCTTTTATGGAGCACTAATATAGGTGTATTGAAATGTGCCAGTTTACTCAACAGATTCACAAATAAGTTATTTATTTTTCAAGGAAGATTCTGTGAAAATCAGGGCATGGGTCTCTAAAAAATATAATAATTTATCTTATAATAAACCTTTATTTCAGGGGGGAAATGTAAGTAATATTTTTTCAGCTATGCCATAGGCTTGCTGTGGTGATCCTAGGGACATGGAATGGCAAAAAAGCTCACTAGGAACTTGTATTTTTTCTACAAAAAACTGACACTTACCTGCAGGGCATTTAGTTCTTCAAATCTGCCTTCTTTTTTCTTAGTTCTAGACTCTGCCTCAGTTCTTCTCTTCTTTCATTCTTTACTAACTTTACCAAGTAGTCAACATGTGTGTTAGATATATGATTAAGACAGATTTCTTCCTGAGAGATTCCTCCATCTCTTGTTTCAACTAGTATTGATCTTCCAAAATATTGATTGGCTTCTTGACTTGCAACTCAGAGTAGAAGTATTTTCTCTTTAAACTCAGAGGCAGATTATTTCTACCTTTCCTATTGAAAGAATTATAAATTCTGAACATGAATCCAAGTTACTGTGCTATCTGTAGAATAAAGAGGGCATCCTCTGCTAAAATATTGTCTACTAATGTCTGACTCTGTAGCCCTTAACACAACCAGCAACATTTTTGTGTATCTTACATGGTTTTCATCTTTCTTCTATAAGAAAAGTTTATTGTTTTTTTAACTCAAATTTCTTTTCTCCTCTTCTTAGCACAGAATTACCTACAAATTTTTTAAATTTCTTGTAGAAACAGCCCTTACTACCTTCAAAATCTATGGTGGCAGTCAAATCTCCAGCCTTAGCTAGCAGGGCAGCATAATGGCTTTAAATTCATCCAGTCATGTCTAATATCATCTCTTTTCAGCTAAGGAAAACTTACACTCGTTTAGAATGGGTTTCCTTTCAGGTTGGGTTGAAAAGACTGTTTAATTGGCAATTTGGTTTTGTCTGTGCAATGCAAAGAAACAAAATATTGCACAGAGTATTTTTTATCTTCTACCTTGTTAAATAACCTTTTCCCCAAATATCAACTTCAGCCTCATCAATGTGCATACCTTTCATTAGTAAATTTTAATATCCTATGTTCATAGTTAATCAGTATTATCAGCTCATCGCTAAGTTGATGATTTGAATCCTAGATAATTTGTGCTTTCATGTTGAGGAAAAATTTGCCAAAGAGTAACAAATAACTTCAATACCAATTTCTAGTCTTCTCTAATATTCCCACAGATATAGCTGCTACCTATTTAACTCAAGGTAGAAAGTTCTGAGTCATCCTTGATACTCAGGTTTATTCCATCACTAGAGGCCTGGTGAGCAAAATTCATCCAAGTGTAGGGTCCGTAGGCCTGGCCTGCGATCAGGGCTGACTGGGGCCTTCCTTCCCCTGGCTGCAGGCTGCCAGCTGGGGCTTTCCTTCATTCCGTACCACCCATTGGTGGTCACCACATGTCATAGCAAGTGGTCAAATTCCTAGTTGGTCAAACTCCTGAGAGGACAATTTGCATATTAGTCCTTTATTATATAGGCTTATTAATGAAACCTGTTGATTCACTCTTAAACAGTTTTCAAATCCACACACTCACATTCATGTACAATATCAGTACTTTATTCCTAGCTACTATCAGCTCTCACCCATACTAATGTAATACTTTCACCCATACTACTTGTCTATCAAGATATTATTTTCTATCCAAGGTGTCTTGGAATAAACATTTTTCACAATATAAAATAGATTATATCGACCCATTTCTTCTAAAGCCAAAAATCAAAATCACTAATAATACTCGCATGGCCCTATATGGTCTAACCTCTCTCTAACCTAATGCCACTTTCATTCCTAGTACGAACTCACTAAATTCTCCCCAGCCACACTCCCTTCATTTCCTAGAATGGGTTGTGCCAACTCCCTTAATCGAACCCAGGGAAAGCTTTGCTGATCATTCTGAGCAGATAAAACTATCTACATTTACAATAACAGCAATTGTAACATTAATAATTTAACATACGCATTGCTGAGTATTCAATCAATGTTTGTTCATCTCCCTGAACAAAACTAAATTCAGACAGAAACGTGAGCCTAGAAAGTCTGAATCCACTGTCTATGATCTTCATCACTAAGCAGTATCCCGGTGTCTCCCTACAGTAGCAAAATCATTCTCAGTGGTGGTGAGCCTGGAAAGGATGTGAAAACTCATGCATTTATGTACTCATTGTGTCTGTGACTTCCCGCCCCACCCAGTGTCTAGCACAAATTATAGAAAATGACCAATAAAATATCAATAGAGTGAGCAAATTAATGAAATAATTGGTTAAACAATGAATCAGTCTGTCAAGAGATATATAATTTAAGGGGTTGAAGCAACAAACTGATTGGTAAATAGCATGTGTTAAGAATAATAATCTCTAGGTGATAGCTTTGAAAAAACACTAGTAACTAGACACAGTCATTTACATAAAAGTGGTGGGGCTTGGACCAGAATATAATTTTGAAGCTGGTCAGATAAATGCCTTTAGAGAAAATTTTTTAAATGTGAAGTTCTTTTTTATCTTTCTCCTGTGGCTTCTATTTACATATCTATAGGACAGACCAGACAAATAATAGGAAGGCAATTCATATATTGTTTAAATATCTCATGGCCCAGACTTAAAAATCTCCCAAAAAGGCTGACTTCTGCCTTAATAGAACGTATTCCTACTTCATATCTGACAGGGATTATATTAACCTCTTTCACTGTAGCTTTAGCAATAAGAAATAAATTTAAACTGTCCCAAATGGGTCTTTTTATTTTATTCATCTCTATTGCTTTCTTTCTCATTAAATTTAAACTCAAATTTCTAAATGCTGGTAGTAGACAGAATAATGTCCTCCCTCACCAAAGAGGTCCAGGTCCCTATCTGCAGAAACTGTCAATATGTTACCTTATCTGGCAAAAAGTGACTTTGTATATGTGATTAAGCTAAGGATCTCATGATGGGGAGACTATCCTGGATTATCTGAGTGGGTCCAATGTAATCATAAGGGTCCTTAGAAGAGAGAGGCAGGTCCTGGCTGGTGATGCTCAGTGGTTAAGCTTCAACCAGGCTGTCACAGTTCTATTTCTAGTTAGGTACATGCCCAGGTTTCAGGCTGGATCCTCGGTGGGTAAGGGAGTGTGCACAGGAGGCAGCCGATCAATGATTCTCTCTCATCATTGATGTTTCTATTTTTCTCTCCCTCTCCCTTCCTCTCTGAAATCAATAAAAATATATTGAAAAAATAAAAATACAAATAAAAAAGCAATGGAAAAATTGCTAGGGTGAGGATTAACAATAAGTAAATAAGAGGGAAACAGGTTCTAATGTCAACTCACATAGCCACCAGGAAGAGTTTTGCCACCTTTTTGCAAGGAGTCTGAATAGATATTTCAGATTACAGTATGCATACTTTTTTTGGTATAAAATGGACAGATGTAGCCCATCAATTTCTGTAGAATATTTTCTTTAGAATCAGGTCAACTAGACAATATCAAATATTCATTTCATCTGGATTGGATCTCCTGTCTTCTGGAAGCAAATTACTGTGTGGTGATATTTTCCCCTGCTTTTTAACTTAAGTTCAGTAGATGTTGAATGAGACTTTCCTATACTCATATGCCTGAATGAACTTTAATGAGACTTTCCTATACTCATATGCCTGAATTTGTGTTTCCAGATTTAGAAACCGGAAAGTGGACAGACCTTTATTTTACTTGAAAACTGCATTTTTAATATCACCAGGTGGACACAAATATATAAAACATGTTCTATAAGCTTTTGGGGAGCATTGGGATTTCTGCACAACTTTTTTCTTGTTCAATAACAGCCTAAGTGCTCATCAGCAGATGACTGGGTTAGAAAACTATGGTACATCTACACAATGGAATACTATGCTGCTTTAAAAAAGAAGGAATTCTTACCATTTGCAACAGCATGGATGGAACTGGAGAGCATTATGCTACGTGAAACAAGCCAGTCATTGAAAGAAAAATTCCACATGATCTTACTCATTTATGGATAATAAAGAACATTATAATCTGATGAAAAGAAAGATAGATACAGAGACAGAGAAGCATCAGACTGTCAAATTACAGTAGAAAGGCTGGGGAGTGGGGGGGTGGAGGTTAGAGATCAACTGAAGGACTTGTATGCATGCGTGTAAGCATAACTAATGGACACAAGACACTGGGGGTGAGGGCATGTATGGGAGTGGGATAGGGAGGGCAATGGGGAGATATGGACACATGTAAAACCTTAATAAAAAATTTGAAAAAAACACAATAATAAATAAATGTTTCATGAATGATTAAAAAATAATAATAATTTTAATTTTGTTTATTTGCTCCTGATTGGTGAATGAAGTTAAAATATTGTGGACTTTTTTGGGTCACTTTCAAATCATTAATTTTAACGCAACTTGTGTGTTTTGTTTTTGTTTTTGTTTTTTTTGTTATATATTTTGATGATAAAGTCTCTTTGTAACTATTTTAAAAAATACTTAATATACTCAAGATCAAAAATTAAACTTGGAAAAAAAAAAGAGGGAGGCAGTAATGTCAGAATCAGAGATAGTTTTGAAGGTGCTATGCTGTTGTTCTTAAAGATGGAGAAGGGGCCAGGACCCAAAGAATGGAGGAGGCTTCAGGAAGCTAGAAAAGGAAAGGAAACATCCTGCTCTAGAGCCTCCAGAAAGCATGTATCCCCTCTGATACATGCTTTTAGGATTTGCTGGAAAAATTTTAGGATTTCTAATCTCTATATTGTTAGATAATGAACTTACGTTGCTTAAAGCCACTAAATTTGTGGTACAATAGCAATAGTAATCTAATGTTCTGATGTTTGCCTTAACTTTATTTTTTTAAGATGGGCAAAGGAGCAAAGAACTAGTATTGGCTGACCTCAAAGTCAATTATTTTGCTGTTGCTAAAGACAGAACAACTAAAGCAATTATTGGAACAGTATGAAGTTAAAGATATCCTGGTGTAGTTTTTCAAAATTGGATTACCTCTGGAGAAGTAAGTAATTGATAATGGAGGAAGACGCAATGTCAGTGTAAACACATGTAGATTACTGATTTAGATACGTGCTTAATTTATAAAGTACCAATTTTTAATTCTAATGTTTAAGATAATCAGAGGAGAAAAATAATACCTCCTGAAAGATAATGATATATTCATGCATATTTCAGTTTGATATACAAACTTTACTTCATATAAAACATTCTGAAATTATAGTGTTCAAACCAAATTTTTCTAGCAAATTAGAAGCAATATTTACTTTCCTTTGTGCTAACTACTCCCTTTATCCAAATCCTAAGCTAAAATATAATTTAAAATTGTATATTTTTCACTCTATAGTCTTCTATTGATTACTCAGAATCTAAATACTTAATTTTTCCTTTGTATCCAATTAGTAGATGTTTATCTTTCCCATCTGTTGTACAGCTAATCTATCTTACTGGTCAACCAAGACTGATGGAATACATTCTTTTTTTTTTAATTAAATCTTTATTATTCAGATTATTACATTTGTTTTTCTTTTTTCCCCTCCATAGCACCCCTCCACCCAGGTCCCACCCTTCCCTCCCTCCCGTTGACCTCATCCATAGGTGTATGATTTTTGTCCAGTCTCCCCCTGTATACCCCTCACCCCTTTCCCCCTGAGAATTATCAGTCACGGGTGGGTCTGGAGCAGCAAGGCCTCCGCGGGCTCCGCTGTGAGTGACTCTTCCTCGACCTTGCCGGCGAGCCCGCCTCCGGGCCGGGAACGCGGGCGGCTCCTTCCCCAGATCCCGGTCCCCCTCAGTCATTATTTCTTTAAATAGGTTTTCAGTATCTTGCTCTCTCTCTTCTTCTGGCACACCCACAATTTTGATGTTGGCACGCTCGAAACTGTCCCAGAGGCTCCCCACATTATGTTCACACCTTTGGATTCTCCTCTCTTCTTGCCTTTCCAGTCGAATGTTGTCTGCCTCTTTATATTTCAAATTTTTTACTTGATTCTTGCCTTTCTCCAGTCCGCTGCCAGGACTCTGTACAATATTCCTTATTTCAGTCAGTGTATGTCTAATTTCTATTTGGTCCTCTATCATCTCCAGTTGAACCTTTTCTATCCCTAGTTGGCTCCCCTGCATCTCTAGTATGTCCTTTTTCATCTTCTCTTGGGTCTTGCTAAATTTATCCATCTTTTCTAGCATATTCTTGAAAAAAAAAACATAAGCGTGGTTTTGAACTCTATATCCAGTCTTTTTTTCCCCCTCCATTTCTTTTGTTTGTGATCCCTTCCCCTGTCTCGGCATCCTCACCATGCCGGGGAAACTTCTGTGTTGAATTCAGTTTTATGATACAAGATGTGCAAAGCCGCAGAAGCCTCTGTTGAGCTTGGGAGGGGTGGAGTCTCAGGGCTTAAGGGACCGCCTTGCCTTCCAGTCGGCCCCGCCCTCCACGGCCCCTGAGTCTCACGTGACTGGGTAATGGCTGGAGCGGTCCTTGTGCGCGCGCGCACCCAGAGTGCCTCCAACCGCTGCCTTTCCATCTCCCCTGCGCGCCAGGACCACACGAGTCTAGGTCCCCAGGGTTTCGCCCGAAACAGGGGCTCAGTGGAGTCAGAAGTGGCACAGTTCGGAGGGTCTGTCTCCCGCCCACTCGCGAAAGCCAGCGGCACAATCAGCAATCTGTCCTCCGCGCAGCACCGTGCGCGTGCGAGACCGGACCCGATCTTCTGCGACTCCCCTAAATTTCCGTGCACCTCTCCCTTTTCACAGTCCAAACTCCCCCGTATAAGTTTCGGCTGGATCTGGGGTTTAGTGTCGTAAGATAAGGGGTTCAATGCCGTTGGGAGTCTCCGTTTCCCTCCCGCCAGAGAAAGCCAGCCAGGTCCTTCGGCACCCGCTCTCTCAGCGCGCGCGTCTCAGTACCTCGGCTTTTTGCAGCTCCTCTGGGTTTCTGTGAGCCCCTCTCTTTCCTTCTAGTTGTAGAATTTCCACTCAGCCAGCTTTCCTGTGGTTCTAGATGATGTCCGTTCTGTCTTTTAGTTGTAGTTTTGAAATTGTTGTGCGAGGCAGCAGTGTAGGTGTTTACCTATGCCGCCATCTTGGATTCTCTCCATACATTCTTAAATAATGGTGGAAAGGATTCATGCCTTAGTATAATCCTCCTGATGTGGGGAAAAATTAATGTATAAATGCTTTATATGTTATTACTGATGCTATTGTTGATGAAAAAGAAAACAAAACATTGAAACCTGTAAAGAATTTTTGTGACTTTATTTGAGCCAAACTATCGACATATGCCAGGAAGAGAACCTCAATGAATTGTGATAATGCTCCAGAGAATGGAGGGTTACATCTGTATTTATACATTGCAATCAAACAAAAGGGATGTAGGTGAGTTACATGAAATTTAATGGTGATAGATTAGGGAGGTGGGATAAAGCAAAGCGGGGAACCTCTGGGATAGGGTAAAAAGTGAAATAATGGACATGTGCTTCTTTTACAAAGATGGATACAGGATACTTTAATGTTATTAACAGTTGACAATTAACTTGATAACAATAACAATGAGGGAATGTCCTGGTGCCATTTGTTGTGTCCTGAGGGCTAGGGGTAAAAAGGAAGTTACAATTTACCCAGACATTTCACAGATAGTTATCTTAGAGGCAAAAAAAGGCAAATGGGCTCAGTAAAGAAGATCTAAGTCCATCTTTGTCAGGGAAAATATCGGCCTATTTGTAGTTAAATATTTAATTTTCAAACCATCGTTGGTGGTTATTTTAGGTCTCTGAGTTTGCAAGACTGCCAGGCAGGCCTCCCCTGAGCTTGTCAAGTTAGCATGTGGCTCCTTTCGTCCACACTGTGTAGATAAACTGGAAATAATTCTACAGCACCTTCTGTGTTTGTTAAATGATATGTGATTAGTAGGTTTTTGTTCTCAAGGTAATTTAAGAAAAAAACTCCTACCTGCAAGACAACCCTCTCATGTCTCCTGCTCTTACTTAGAAAAGAATTTTCACAACCCAAAGTTTTGCTTTCCTAGTTGCTGCAGAATGCAGACTAACAGGTTGTCCTCTCACTAGATAATACCAAGAGAATCTGTTATTTCTGCCTGATTGCATGAACATCTTTTTCTGATGACTGTCCTGAGTCATAGGCTTAGACAAGACCTTTAGAATTTATAATCTAAAAGGAGCCAGTTTAAACGTTGATTTAAAATACAGTCAAATGAGTTTTTCCTCACCTCTGTAATGTGTTAGTCAGCCACCATTTCTTTCAGTTAAAAAATGTATCTTTGTGCCCGCAATAAATTCTTCTTACA
The DNA here is from genome assembly GCA_011751065.1 of Lasiurus cinereus. Classification (NCBI taxonomy): domain Eukaryota; kingdom Metazoa; phylum Chordata; class Mammalia; order Chiroptera; family Vespertilionidae; genus Lasiurus; species Lasiurus cinereus. The sequence goes on along the minus strand of JAAGEH010000393.1, from coordinate 20,028,188 downwards.
CAAACATTCTAAATCAATGAAAACAGAATTGATAACTATCCTTCCTGTTTTTAGAAATAAAAAATAACTTTCATTTGAAAATATAATTTTCTTTTCCAACTTTTACAATTAAAGGTTTTTAATATAAACTTTAGAATAATACCCTTTAAAAATATAGTATTTGCTTAAAACATAAATTGTTATAAACAGTTGCCAGACAGCTTCATTTGAGGCCCGGTTCCCTCCTGCTTCTGTGGAGATCCCTTACCTTGTAAATAACACTATGTACATGAGTCTTTGTAAATGCGTACCTGCTATCAGTATAAATTGTTACTGATTTTTCTTTTGTCTACCAGAGAGCCTGAAACTGGGTAACTCAAGTGTTTGACATCCAGTGCTCTAGTATATTCTTGAGTAAAGCATCGACCTCAAGTGTAGCAGTTAGGATTAGTTACTGCTGTACGGTTACCTTATTTGCTTTTTTGATAAGCATAGCTGTGGCTGCTACCACCTAGAGGCAAGTATGTCACCCAAATACAAAGGGGTCAGATCTTTTGGACAAATAGGCTACTGGCTTTTCTAAGGGCTGAGACTTTTGGTGAATACCTCTCTGGCTATGCCCCTTGTCTCACATACATAGAGGTGGAAAGACTTAATTACATCTGGTAGCACTAGTTGGCCTATCATCCTTGCTCTGCTTATGTCTGTCTAACTGCCTAATATATTACCTCAAGGATCCTGGCTCTGAATTCTTTTAGGGAAAATGGACTTTGAATTTCTTCTGTAGCTACTTCGTGCTGAGGAGGGACAGAGTTTTCCTCAGAGCCAAGAGATCCTTGCTGTCTGTCAGAAGGACGATGAGGCCTAGGCACAGAAGAAGGTGGGCTTGTAACCTTGCAGACAAACTAACAAATGGTCCAGTGGAAGGGAAAGAAAACATTTCAGTTTTTTTTTTAAATATATTTTATTGATTTTTTACAGAGAGGAAGGTAGAGGGGTAGAGAGTTAGAAACATCAATGAGAGAGAAACATTGATCAGCCACCTCCTGCACGCCTCCTACTGGGAATGTGCCCACAACCAAGGTACATGCCCTTGACCAGAATTGAACCTGGGACCCTTGAGTCCGCAGGCCGACACTCTATCCACTGAGCCAAACCGGTTTTGGCGAAAACATTTCAGTTTTAATAACCTCTATTGAAATAGAATTTTTCTGCATAAAATTACCTCTATGTTTATTAAAAGAGCCAAATCAAGACCAATTTACCTATCATATATAATTTGGCCTGATTGTTTGCATAAACACCACAAGAATGGTAACTGACTACCTTTGCCAGAATTTCATGATTGAATCTTAGTGTGCCCCAGAGAGCTATGAAGCCAAGCAATCCAGCTGCTCTCTGGCCTGCCTGCTGTATCTGCTGAGTTAGGTGAATCCCTCACCTGCAGTGACTCTACCTGGGCCCACATCCTACGTTTTAAGGCCCATCTCAGTAGCCCTCCTACTTGTCACAGCCTAGGGTGCATGGAGGTTCCACAGGGATGCAGAGTCGTCCTTATTGCTCCTCTTCTACTCTGACCAACTGCCAGTGATGGTAGGTCATGGGCCTGACACTCCAGCATCAGCCATTTTCAGGGCTCCCAAGCAGGATACCAGGCTTTTCCTTGGCACTCTTATTAGCTTCAAGTCTTCAGAGTTCAGACAAGGCTCTTTAAAACATGATACTTCAGTCAAAGTTTCCGGTCAATAAAACCACTAATAGAAACCAGTCTTACTGAAATTTATGCAAATAAATGTATTGGCATGATTTATTAAGCATTATCAAATTTCAAAGGAATTATATAAGGAGAAAAATATACTGACCTGCTTTAAGATCTTTTGATTTTCCTTTTCAGTCCTTTCTATGGATTCTTCAGAGTAATATAACTGTCTTCAAAGGACAAGGAGAAATTCAAAATGAGTCTATATTCAAGTAGACAATTATAGCTGTCCTTGTAGTAGGGTTCCCCCTACTTGACTTGTCCTTAAAATTTCATATGGTCTCTGGGAGGAGTGGCATGCCCTTTGAGAAAGGACTAAGGGAGCTTTATTGATTTACAGGATCTCACATGTCATAGGACCTCACAGGGTCTGTAATTCCTGTAACAAAGGGCTGGTACTCACCACATCCCTCTGTTCCAATCAGGCCTTCCCCAGTTTCCTGAAGTTGAGGTTTGTGCCAGATCTGACATGGGTATGGCCACACAGGCCTGCAAGACAGTATACAGGCTGCCAACGTCTTTCAATAGAGACCAAAACCAGATGGGTATTTTCCTTTCCAATTTGGGCACTTGCCCTTTTGGCAACTGCATTCAAATCTGTAAGGTTAATGCAATATTATTAACACAATGAAGTATAATATTGGCACTGTGGCCACCTTAGGTAGCCAAATCTTCTGTTACCATATATGACACATGGTAGGGCTATACAAATATCTTAGGGAGGTGACTAAAGTCTATTCTTGTCCTTCTCACACAAAGCAAAATTGTCCTTGTCTTTCTGGAGTCATGTCCATGAAGACGCAGGCATCATCTAAGTCTATTATACAGTTTTCTGCAGGCCACTGTCAGGGCTGGGCATGGTGGCCAGTTCTTTCTAGCCACAGACGTGGCCTGTCTAATTTCCCTAAAATTTATTCTGGCACGGCAGAAAGTTGTTTTGCTGTAAACAGGCAGCTTAACCCCTACATAACTGGGCTTGGACATCTGCCTAGAAAGCCGTAATTTGTAAGTTTAACATGTGACCTTAGGTCCTTCCAACTCAACAGGGTCTCTGCCATCCTTCAGTCAGATTCCTCCTCTCTTGGAGAATCTCAAAGTCCTGAAGGCTCCCTAGTCCAGGGAGAGTGCCTTTCCTTTGCTCTTTGACTTTAAGCTGCCAGTCCAAAACAGTCAGAGTTGCAGTTAGAAACAGCTTTGCATATTGCAAAGCGCTTCTGTAGCAGTGGCTTGGGTATTAGGCCCTTTGTCTTCCCACCAGTCCCCCTTGTGGCAGAGCAGAGAACGGGCGTCTCAAAGGGAGTGCACTGGAAAGGAATCTCAGCCCCTCCTCTTCCAGCAGCAACAGGTACTGAACCCTTTCAATACATTTGCAAACAGGGAGTTTTCACTAGCTCTATCTGCTGCTTTTATAGATCCCGGGCTCGCTGCTCTAATCCTAGGGCTGCAGGAAGGCCAGTAGCAGTCACTGGCCTCTGGTTTAACTGTTGTAGCCAGCAAGCCAAAGGTCTAAGTCTTGTATTGCTTGTTGTAAAACACTCATTACTCACTGGGCAGCAGCAGGGCAGCTCTAGTGTCAGGTAAATGTCTGCTGTTCCCTGCTTTTCTCACTGCTGCAGCTTCTTCCAGGGCCACTGCAGGCAGCTTAGGCATCCTTCCACTCCCCCTTCTTTCACCTAGCTCTCCAGGGCTAAGTCTGCCTAGCAACCAGTTTTAAATCACCAGGGCAGCTAGATTAATTATGCTTGCAGAAAACTTGCAACTTTGAATCTAGTGAAGTTCTGATAAGACACCTGGACCAGACCCCTATGCCAGCAGAGTAGTCTGCAGCCAGTAAAAATCAACAAAAACCTGTCTCTCTCTGCTTCATAATTAACTGTCAATACCCTCCCTGCCTGTTTTTCTGCATTAACCATTTACTCTGTCCTGAAACAAGGCAAATGGTCTGAGATCCTGTATAATTAGGCTTTTTACATTTAAGGATACATTTTTCTTTCTGTAACCATTATTTTCCCTCATAGATTTTTCTTCTTTACTCTAAGCCCCTAGAGCACCGGTTCTCAACCTGTGGGTCGCGACGCGACCCCTTTAGGGGTCGAACGACCCTTTCACAAGGATCGCTTAAGACTATCAGAAAACACAGATATTTACATTACGATTCATAACAGTAGCAAAATTACAGTTATGAAGTAGCAATGAAGATAATTTTATGGTTGGGGTCACCACAACATGAAGAAATATATTAAAGGGTCACAGCATTAGGAAGGTTGAGAACCACTGCCCTGGAGTATATTAAATCCTCCTTCTTTACTACTCTTGATTTCTCCTACCATTCCCATTCCCTAGTCCAGTTGCTTGTCTCCCTTTTCTATTGTGACTCAGAGGAAGACAATTCCTACAGAGGGGAGAAATAGAAACAGTGGGAATTTTAGAGAAAATTACAGACTACCACTGTGGTAGTCTTCCCTTTCGAAGGCTGAGGTCTGACCTGTGGAGAAAAATGACTCTTAGCCTGGAAAGATAGCAGATGAAGTTAAGGGTATTTAGGGAGATTTCTTGCTAATTGAAATCCAGGATGGCCTCCTGAAAGAAAAGATCTTTAATTCAATTACAGATGCTATTGGAATCATGATGAGGGAGGAAGGGAAAGACCAGGTTATGTCCTCTATGAGGATCCTAATAACTGAAAACAAGTCAAACAAAACATATAACCATGAAGACAACAGACCACACAAGACACAACTAGGGTTAACGGGGTCCATAGACAGTTAATAATAACTTTAGCCTTAGTTCCAACTCAGGTAGCTCATGTTGGACTATGATGTCACAGTCAGGAACAGGGTCTGTAAATCTCTCCACCCTTCGGAGCTGTAAGCCCTGCCCCTGGAAGTCTCCGACCATTAAAAGAGATAAGAAAGCCATAAATAAAAGTTCTTTGTTCTTTGAAATGTCACAAATTTATACCTTTAAATTAACCCTAGGACTTTAAAATTTCAATTTACTACAGCAAATTCACAAATCAGAGCAAACTGAAACCCTTACTTATATAAACATAGACAAATTTTTATTAGCTAAAAATTTCACAGAGAGCAAAAGACTCTGAGAAAAAGAATTCTCTCAGCTGCTAGAGACTTTTGCATTCAGACAAAGCAGTCCACCCTATCTTTAAACAAATTAAACAATAGAAAGAGATAACAAATTCTCTCATGTACAGCCAGAAGCCACAAAGTAGCTTTCACTTTACACAGACCACTTAATGAACAGATAATTAAGCCAAGACGGACAAACATCCCTACTCACACTCTCTCAGTAGACTAGCCCAGACTGGAGCTGAGCAGATAAATGAAACAATACCCAACTCCCCAGATGGGCTTGGGGGCACTCCTGGCACCCATGCCCCAGAACAGAATTCTCAACCAACATCTTGGTGAGAACCTACTGGAGGAATTCAGACTGTGTCCAGTCCCCCTTCTCGGTAGCAAATTGGCTAGTCCCACACAAACAAACAGAAGAGTGAACTCATAATTCCTTAATTGAATCTGAATTCATTCACCTCTGTATAGGTTTTTGACTTCTACCAGATATTTACCTAGAGTTTAAATAGTCCACCTGATTCCTGATTCCTGATTAATTTGCCTGAGGAAGCCATATGGCTTCTGAAGAGGTGAGCAAGCTCCCCTATCTTCTCACTTGGAGTGGGCTGAACTGACGGGGTCCCTACCTTACCGATTCTGTTGACAGGTCCAGAAATGTCCGTCCACTCTCTCCAGATGCCAGCCGGGTCCTGGGCTGAGGTCCAGGAGTGCCCAGAGTCCCCTGGTTCAATTCTGCTAAATCAGCAGAGCAGCACTTCCCAGAGGCCTATCCAGCTCCCCCGGACCCCAAATCCGCTCCACTCACCAGAGGCTAAAAAGCCAAGCATGGGTTGGTTTTCCCAGAATCTCAGGGAACCAATAATGTTACAGAGAACAAGAATAAATCAAGCACTGCTCAGAGAGTTTGGAGTTACATTAATTACTCACAGGTCCAGAGGAAAATGTCTCTCAAATCTGGCCCCCAACATGGAGGAGTTTTCCCTATTTATATGTTTTTACCTTCTTTGTCTCCCAAATATGGGATATTTATCTCCTCTTTTGCAAGTTCTTAAAGAGCTCCTATGTGCTAGGGCCTTGACACTTCAACCAAAGTACTGGCCTGGTGCTATCACTGATAATTTTGTCTTGGGAAGGTTTAATGGCATCTCTGAAGTGGGAGTAGTCTTAATTTCCTTGTTATTTAAGCAAGCAAGCATTTACAGAAGATAAATAGCAGGGTTAAAATTTCAAACAACAGTTTTTATATAAGATGAATGCTTCAATACTAGTACTGAAAGAGAAATTTTTAGGGATGAAAAAGACAGGTTTAGGAAGTTTTAGAAATCAAGGGGACCATGGAAGAAGCACAGGGCTTCAGAGCAGCAGCAGGTGTATTTCCATAGAATAGGAAAGCTGAAAAGCTGCAACAGGTACATTTCCATAGAATGAGGGAGCTGGAAATAGTAAAAGGTCTATATTTACAAAATAAAGGGAAGGAAGCCCTTCATCAAAAAGGAGAAGAAACCCCAAAGGGAATAGGAAACAGTAAGGAAGGAGGTGAGGAAGTTATTATTGTAACCAGTCCCAGGAAATAGTGACCTATCAGAGGGGATATCAAGGCACCAAAATCTACAGCCTTTACCAACTTTGGAAATAGGGATTCTTTCCCCCTTCCACATGGGAGTCTGTACTTGTTCTTTAATAAATTTCCACCTTTGCTATACCACCTTCTATCCATGATTCATTCTTTGACTCTGGTAAACAAAGAATCTGGGACATCCTGCCCAGTCCAACAATTCTGCTTCAGTACCTACTTCACAGGGTGTTGATATTAAATGAGAAATTACATGTTGTAAGGTTGCAAAAATCAGGATTGGGCTGGGAAAGAGTTAACACAGCTCGGCTTAAAATTATATCCCCCAGTTACATCCTATTATTGCAGTCTCAGGTTTGAGAACAGGGTGGAAACTCCCAGGATGCTGTAACCCAGGTGCAGGTTGATAATCTTGTGTAGCGAGACAGCCTGTAGCCAAATTGCAGAAGGAGACATGGCCCAGATGTCTCAAGAGATTAACCCAGAGATAACCGCCAGCCGCATCATGTTATCGTAATCCCATGGTAACCAGAATTTATCGGGAAGTTAATGTGTGAAGGTCACAGGGTTCTCAGGTAAAACCACAAATTTGCTAACCTGGTAGAAGTCTTTGTTTCCAGACTGCTATAAAAATACCCTGTAACTTGGTTCAGGGCTCTCAGCCTCTGCTCTGCTTTCAGAGTACGTTGTGAGCCCCAGCATGCTTGGTCTGCAATAAACCCCTTGCTGTTTGCATGAGAACATCTCTTGGAGTCTTCCTTTGAGCGAGCGTTTCGACCCTAACAATGTAAAGCACTATAGAAAATGTCTGACCTGTAGAAAAGCCCTGCCAAAATGAGAGTTATAATTGTAATTGTTATTACTTTATTATGATCATTATTATTATGCTCAAATGAATTATCTTTATTTTGAACTGAACTTGCTTGTATAGTCACATATAGATCAATGGTTGAAATTTAAATGCAGAGTTAGTGGTGCAGATTCATTCTCATGGGCCCTTAACCAACAAAGTTGAAGAATAAACTTATGGACTAACAGATTTCTTTAATACAAATGTAGATGTTTATTGGAAAGATGTACAAACTCCATCTGAGCAGTCGTGTCCCCAAAAGGGACCCAACTGTTCTCCCCTGTAGGCTTGGTCCCCGCCCCCCCAACTGTCCTCCTCTGCAGGCCTGGTTCTCCCCAACTGCCCTCCCCTGCTGACCTGGTCACCCCTAACTTGCTCTTCTCTGCTGACCCTGATCACCCAAACTGCCCTCCTCTGGAGACCTGGTCCCTCTTAACTGCCCTCTGCCTGGTCCCCCCAACTGCCTTCTCCTGCTGATCTGGTCACCCCTAACTGCTTTCCCCTCCTACCTGGTCACCCCAATTGCCCTCCCCTGCTGACCTGGTCACCCCAACTGCCCTCTCCTGCAGGCATGGTCCCCCACAAATGTCCTCAGCTGGTTCCTCCCAACTGCTCTACTCTGCTGACCTGGTTACTCCTAACTGCTCTCCCCTGCTGGCCTGGTCACCCCAACTTCCCTCTCCTGGAGGCTTGGTCCCCCCTAACTGCCTTCCCCTGCTGACCTGGTCACTCTAACTGCCCTCCCCTGCAGGCATGGTCCTCCACAACTGCCCTCAGCTGGTTCCTCCCAGCTACCCTCCTTTGCTGACCTGGTCATCCCTAGCTGCTCTTCCCTGCTGGCCTGGTTCCCCGCCACTGCTATCCCCTGTAAGCTTGGTCCCCCCTAACTGCCCTCCCCTGCAAGCCTGATTGCCCCAATTGCCCTCCCTTGTAGGCCTGGTCCCTCCCAACTGCCTTCCCCTGCTGGCCTGATTGCCCACAACTGCCCACTCCTGCTGGCCATCTTGTGGTGACCATCTTGTGTCCACAAGGGGGCAACCATCTTGTGTGTTGGCATGACAGTCAATTTGCATGTTACCTTTTTATTAGATAGGATTGTGTTTGGCCCTTACAAAATGCTACAAATAGGCATGCTTTTGTTTTATACAATTATTTCTTTAAAAAACCCACAAATTGATTGGGGATGACATATTAGCTAATAAAACAGTAACATGCAAATTGACCATACCTCTGCTACACCCACAAGCCACACCCACCAGCCAATCAGGAGCGACTATCTAAATTAACTCAACCAACATGGCTGCAGCCATGGAGAGAGCAGTAGGCTTGGGTTTCCTCGGCAATGGAGGAAACCAAGCTTTCTGCCTTCCCTGGCCTGCCTTGGCCTCTGCTTAAGGCTACAAGGTTTCAATTACAGAAGATAAATAAATCCCATTACTAGGGTCTCCACTTGGGTCACAAGGGGGTGTGGCCAACCTAAAAACCACCACAGGCCCCTCGCCCAGGCAGCCCCATGTCCCAAGGAAACCCTCACCCTGATCCAGGACACCCTTCAGGGCAAACCAGCCACTCCCAATCATTCACCAGGCCTATATCCTACCTAATCCTATCTAATAAAAGAATAATATATAAATAGCTGTCACTCCAATACACAAGATGGCTGCCCCCAATGTGGCCAAAGATGACTGCTCCCATGTGGACACAAGATGGCTGCCACAAGATGTCCAGCAATGGAGGGCAGTTGGGGATGATTAAGCCTGCAGGAGAAAGCAGTTAGGGGTGACCAGATGGGCAGAAGATAGAAGTTGGGGGCACCTGAGCCTGCAGGGAAAGGCAGTTGGGGGGGACCCAGGCCTGTAGGGGAGGGTAGTTAGGGGTGACCAGGCCTGTAGGGAGGGTAGTTAGGGACAAACAGGCTGGCAGGGGAGTAGTTAAAGGGTGATCAGGCTGACAGGCAGAAGCAGTTTGGGGCAATCAGGAAGGCATGCAGGTGATCAGTTGGGAGCCAGCAGTTCTGGATTGTGAGAGAGATGTCTGACTGCCCATTTAGGCCAAAATGGGCAGTCAGACATCCCTCTAAGGGTCCCAGATTGGAGAGAGTTCAGGCTGGGCTGAGGGACACATTCTCCAGATCACAAATTTCATGCACTGGGACTTTGTTTAATTAATAAAGTTATATGTTTCAAGTTTATAATTCTAGAACAAATCATATGTATATTGCATTGTGTGCCCATCCCCCAAAGTCAAATCTTCTTTCATTGCCATATATTTGACCCTGTTTACCTTTTATTAACTCCTTCCCTCTCTTTCCTCTTTTTTTTATTAATTTTTTATACATATCTCCCCATTGCCCCCCCTCCCTCCCAGGCATACCCCAACCCCCCAGTGTCTATGTTCATTGGTTATGCTTATATGCATGCATACAAGTCCTTTGATTGATCTCTTATCTACCTCACCTAACTTTAATCTTCCTGCTGTAATTTCACAGTCTGTTTGAAGCTTTACTGTCTCTGTATCTATCCTTTTGTTCATCAGTTTATAATGTTCTTTATTATCCCCCAATGAGTGCGATCATGTGATGCTTCTCCTTCATTGACTGGCTTATTTCACTAAGCATAAGGCTCTCCAGTTCCAACCAGGTTGCTGCAAATGGTAAGAATTCCTTCTTTTTAAGGGCTGCATAGAATTCCATTGTGTAGATGTACCACAGTTTTCTGATCCACTC
>JAAGEH010000393.1:19985559-20013210 GCA_011751065.1 Lasiurus cinereus | reverse complement strand
TCTATCTCTTTTTTCAGTGTCCTGTAGTTTTCTGCATAAAGGTCTTTTACCTCTTTAGTTAGCTTTATTCCCAGGTATCTTAATTTTTTTGGTGCGATGGTAAATGGGATTGCTTTTTCAGTTTCTCCCTCTCTTTCCTCTTTAACCACCATACTGTTCTCTGTGTCTATGAGTTTTTCTTTGTTTGTTTTTCATGTTTGTTCATTTGTTGCTCTCAGTTTTATATGCCATATGTGAGTTAAAGTATTATGGTTCTTGACTTTTCCTGCCTGACTTATTTCACTTAGCATTCTAGTCTCAAGGTCCATCCAGTTTGTACAAATAATTTTTTAAATATATTTTATTGATTTTTTACAAAGAGGAAGGGAGAGAAACTCAGAAACATTGATGAGAGAGAGACATCAATCAGCTGCCTCCTGCACGCCCCACAGTGGAGATGTGCCCGCAAGCAAGGTACATGCCCCAGACCGGAATCGAACCTGGGACCTTTCAGTCCTCAAGCCGACGCTCTATCCACTGAGCCAAACCGGTCTTGGCTGTACAAATAAATTTTGATTGGGAGCCAAAAACATACAATGGAGAAAAGAAAGCCTTTTCAATAAATGGTGCTGTGAAAATTGGAAAGCCACACGTGAAAGAATGAAACTAGACTACTGTTTGTCCCCATATACAAAATTTAACGCAAAATGCATCCAAGATCTACATATAAGACCTGGAACAATATATTACATAGAAAGTACTATTGCTTTTTAATAAAATGCTTCTAAGCATATTAATCCTTTTCATTTTTACTAATTGTCTTTCCTCATTTCTTTGGGATTGTTAATCTCTTCTAATAATTTAAGGCAAGCATGTCAAATTCATGGCTCGAGGGCTGTGGGCCTAGTTTTAAATAAGGTCTGCGACCCATGAGCTGTGAGTCATGAGTTTGACATGCTTAGCTTAAGGTATATACCAACTCTTTTATTTTTAATCTTCATTAATAATGGAGTATTGTAAGGGCACAGATTTTTCTTAATCCTGCTTTTTCTGTATCCCCTAGGTTCTGTAATAAAGTATTCTCCTTTTCATTTTTTTTTTAGTTTATAATTTTCTTTGTTTCCTTTGATTGAAGACTTAAGAGTGTGCTTCTTAATTTCAAAATAATTATGATACATCTTAAAATATTTTAAGTCTTGTTATATTATGAGTATGTGATATATAAACACTATATTTTTGGATTTATGGCATTTATTTTATCAAAGTGCAGGATTTGTTTCTGTAAATGTTTTGTAGATACAGCATTCCTCTCTATTTGGTGAAGTTAAGCCCCCTAGATATAGACATAGTTATGTAATAAAATATGTTGATACATTCTTGATGGCCTGTATGTCTTTACCACTTTTTTGTCTACTATCTCAATCCAATTCCAAAGGAATGTATTGAAATCTTCCACTTGCCAAAACAAAACAAAACAAAAAACACACATGATAAATATTATTCATGCATATGTAAAATTGTCCTTTGATGTGTGTGAACTTTCTTATTTCAAGGTATTACTGCCATATGACATCCATTCTTATTTTGACCAAATCAGGGTTTCTATCATCTCATACCTTCCTAATTTTAAAGCTGGCATATGAATACGTACTTCTAATGTTTGGCCCTATAAATATTTGGAAAATTCCTTCTGCCTAAGAATGGCTACTCTTATATGGCCATTATTCATGACAGTAACTAAGAAACATAGTAATCTCCCTTGACTGTACCTGCTTGAGTTACTTACTGCCCAGCTTTGCTCTTGATGCCTAGTCTGTCTTTTCCATGACAGGTTTTCATTTCCAACATGTAATCCCATTATTGGACATTAGGTGGGGCTAAAATCTCACTTAATGTTTCTCATAAGGCCAGGGATTTTCTTCCTGTGTATACTCTTGATTCTCATATATAGATCACAATCCAGAGTGATTTCTTTTTCATAATAGACTTCAACAATTCTTTAAAATTTAGAAAAGATAAATAAATGCCGGGCATTGAGTGTTCAAGACAGAATAGTCTGTTTTATATAAACCAAAAGAAAAACAAAAAACAAAACTATGTGGTTCTAGAGAAAACAATGTCAAAATATCTATTTATGTATATAAATATGAGGTATATAGTATATATAAATGTATAATGTACTTAATATATATTTAAAACCAGGAGTATTATCTAAATTAAGAAAAAATCAACAAATGCTATCCAACAAATTAGCTTAGCAAGAGTTCACAATCTTTATTTTTAAAAGTTGTATGAAGTTTATTAAACAAATTTAAATAAATAAAAGGTTATATTACACTCATGGTGGAATAACATAACATAGTAAATGTGGCCAATATTATCAATTTTATTTCAATTAGCTTATAAATACAATGCATATTCAAAAAAAATTCTATCTATTATATAGAAATAACTTAATCAAGAAAAAGACTAAATCTCCAATGAGGGGAAAATGGTGAATGAATGAGACAAGCTACCATAGATCAAACTTCTTCACAGCTAATTAGTACACAGGAAACTCTCAGACTCATTCAAATGAAAATTAAAACAGTGTGAGATCACTTTACTTTTACCAGAAAGATATTATTAAGAAAGAGATGCCCAATGGTCCACAAACTCATTAGTCAACAGCCAAATATCAAGAATACAATGATTAAAATTTCTTTTGAAAGCCAAATTTTTTAAACTTATTTTAACACAACTTCTTCAAAATAGATTCCCCCAGACCGTGGTATTTTGTGGAAGAGCCACACTTAAGGGGCCAAAGAGCTGCATGTGGCTTGTGAGCTACGGTTTGCCGACCACTGCCCTAATCAGTTTGGCTCAGTGGACAGAGCTTCGGCTTGCAGACTGAAAGGTCCCAAGTTCAATTCCAGTCAAGGGCATGTATCTTGGTTGTGGGCACATCCCCAGTAGGGGGTGTACTGTAGGAGGCAGCTGATGATGAGAAACATTATTGATGTTTCTAACTCTACCCTTCTCCCTTCCTCTCTGTAAAAAATCAATACAATATAATTTAAAAAAAAGAGAGAAAAATTTCAAGTGTTAGTGAATGTATAGAGAGTGCTAATGAGGACAAGGATAGCGAGAGTGGTATTGTTTGTTGACAGTTGGTGGCAACCTCAGTGTCCATCACGAATAGATGGATGATTAAATGTGGTGGATGTTTACTAAGGTTCATTATGAAATGTTAAGAATAAAAGAACAAGTTCCAGCATTGTAAACCTATAGTTATAGTTTTGGATTAGAAAAGTAGAAGACAGAATGAAGTTTACACCATATAGGTCCATTGGAAACATGCACAAAAATCTTATGCATTTTATGAAGTTATTAGAGGCCCAGTGCATGAAATTTGTGCATGGGATGAGGGAGGGTGTCCCTTCAGCCCAACTTGCACCCTCTCCAATCCAGTACCCATTGGGGGATGTCAGACTGCCAGTTTAGGCCTGATCCTGGGGACATCCCTCTCACAATCTAGGGCTGCTGGCTCCCAACTGCTTACCTGCCTGCCTGCCTATTGCCCCTAACTGCCCTCCCTGCCAGCCTGGTGGCCCCTTACTGCTCCCCAACCAGCCTGTCACCCTTTATTGCCCCCCTGCCAGCCTGGTAACCCCCAGCTTTCCCCCCCTGCAGACCCGGTCCCCCCTAACCCCCCCCCCCCCCCACGGGCCCCCCTTTTCTCCCCCCCCCAGCCTAGTTGCCCCCCACCAGCCTAGTTGCCCCAATTGCCTCCCAACCTGCCTGCCTAGTCACCCATAACTGCCCCCTGCCAGCCAGGTTGCCCCTTACTAATCCCCATGCCAACCTGGTCACCCCTCACTGCACCCCTCCTGGCCTGGTCATCCCTCACTTCTCCCCCATGTGGGCCTGGTTGCCCCATGCAGCCTGCTGCTTGGTTGTTTGGTCGTCCTTCACTAAACCCTCTGCCAGCCTAGTCACCCCATGTAGCCTAGTTGTCTATTTGGTTGTGATGGTCACTTAGACTTTTATATAGATAGATTTTTAAGGGCATAGATCATGCACTTTAGCTATGGGATAAGGGGAATAGGAATAGTGATCATGAAAGAAAGGTAAAAATAAAATAGAACAGGTGACTGGCAGAAATAGATGATGGCAAAATGCTTTTTAATTTAGAAGTATGATTAACTCAGTTCTTTTAAACTGAGCTCCAATAAGAAAAAAAGGAGAAGAGGGAAGAGAAAGGAATGAAAAACACCCTTAACATTGGATGTTTGCTACTTGGAGTTAAGAATGTTTTATTTAATTCTTTATTTTAAATGAACATATTGATCATTTTAGTTTATTGGGTCTTGTAGGGAGAAAGGAACACCCTTTAATATATTTTTAAATGCAAAGTTCGTTTTTATTACTTATTTTATACTATTTATTGTTACTGTTGTTTATTACTGCACTACTAATATTATATCATCACAATGCATTGATATCGTGATTAATCCTTGTTTATACTACTTGTTATTCTGTGTGTACTTTCCATCAAAAGACTCAGGTCTTCCAATTGTACATTAATATTCTCAGCCTTACTTCTTCAAATGTTGTTTCTCCAATACTTCTTCAGTTGTCTTTCTTCTGAATTCTTATTAGAGATAAATTAGAAAATCTAACTATATGTATCCCTTTACATGTATCTCTGAACAACTGTTTTGGGGGGTGACTTTACTATTTTACTAGTTCTTCTAAGTTTGGTGTGCTTGTTTACAATAATAAGCAAATAACTCTACTCTTTTCTTTGATTTTTCCCCTTTTCAACCTAAACAATCTCTTAATTTTTAGATTTTAATGATTATATTTTAATCCTTGATATTTGCAATTATTTATTTTTTATATTGTCTTGCTTTGTGTTTCATGGTTTCTTTTCACCTATGTTTTTGAGAATCTGCAACACACTTATTAATTTTTGTAACATATTTTTTTATTGATTTTTTACAGAGAGGAAGGGAGAGGGGTAGAGAGTTAGAAACATCAATGAGAGAGAAACATTGATGAACTGCCTCCTGCACACCCCCTACTGGGATGTGCTTGCAACTAAGGTACATGCCCTTGATTAGAATTGAACCTGGGACCCTTCAGCCCACAGGCTGACACTCTACCCACTGAACCAAACTAGCCAAGGCTGCAACACACTTATTTTAATATTATCTTAAATTTATTATTTTGTACTGTATCTGTAGTGATAATTGCTTGAATTTTCATTTTAGTTGTTATTCTCAGCTTTTTTTTTTTTTCCTCATTCACTATGGAATTTTGGGTTGCCTTTTGCTCTCCTGGAAATGTTGGGAAAACCTAAGATGTAGTCATGGCCCAGAAAACAGTTTGGTACTTATCCAAGGGGGAGTATTTTTCTGTTTTTATTTATGTCCATAGGCATGCCTCTTTTTTCTTCCTATTGAATTTTTTTTTAATTTAATAAAACTTTATTGTTCAGATTACTACAATTGTTTCTCTTTTTTCCCCCACATAGCTCCACTCACCTGGTTTCCACCCATCCCTCTGCCCTTACCTTCCCGCCACTGTCCTCATCCATATGTGTACAATTTTTGTCCAGTCTCTTCCCACACCCCCACACGCCTTCCTCCCCCCTTTCCCTCCCCCCACCCCCAGGAATTGTCAGTCCACTCCCTTTCTTTGCCCCTGATTCTGTTATATTCACCAGTTTATTCTGTTCATCAGATTTTTTATTCACTTGATTTTTAGATTCACTTGTTAATAGATATGTATTTGTTGTTCATAATTTTTATCTTTACCTTTCCTTCTTCTTCCTCTTATTAAGGAATACCTTTCAGCATTTCATATAACACTGGTTTGGTGGTGATGAACTCCTTTAGCTTTTTCTTACCTGTGAAGCTCTTTTTCTGACCTTCAATTCTGAATGATAGCTTTGCTGGGTAGAGTAATCTTGGTTGTAGGTTCCTGCTATTTGTCACTTTGAATATTTCTTGTCACTCCCATCTGGCCTGCATAGTTTCTGTTAAGAAATCAGCTGACTATCGTATGGGTGTTCCCTTGTAGGTAATTAAGTGTTTTTCTCTTGCTGCTTTTAATATTCTCTCTTTATCTTTTGCTCTTGGTATTTTATTTAATTTTATTTATTTATTTTTATTTTTTTAAATATATTTTATTGATTTTTTACAGAGAGGAAGGGAGAGAGATAGAGAGTTAGAAACATCGATGAGAGAGAGACATCGATCAGCTGCCTCCTGCACGTCCCCTACTGAGGATATGCCCACAACCAAGGTACATGCCCTGACCAGAATCGAACCTGGGACCTTTCAGTCTGCAGGCCAATGCTCTATCCACTCAGCCAAACCGGCCTTGGCTGCTCTTGATATTTTAATGATGATGTGTCTTGGTGTGGTCTTCTTTGGATTCCCAATTGTTTGGGGTTCTCTGCACTTCCTGGACTTGTAAGTCTATTTCTTTCAACCAGGTGGGGGAAGTTTTCTGTCATTATTTCTTCAAATAGGTTTTCAGTATCTTGCTCTCTCTCTTCTGGCACCCCATAATTCTGATATTGGTATGCTTGAGATTGTCCCAGAGTCTCCTTACACTACCTTCAAATTTTTGGATTCTTTTTTTCTTTTTGCTTTTTCAGTTGAGTATTTTTGCTTCTTTGTATTTCAAATCTTTGACTTGATTCTTGTGATCCTCTAGTCTGCTGTTAGGTCTCTGTATAATATTTTTTATTTCAGTCAGTGTATGCTTAATTTCTAGTTGGTCCTTTTTCATATCCTCAAGGGTGTCATTAAATTTATCCATCTTTTCTAGGAAATTCTTGAAAAACCTTAAAACTGTGGTTTTGAACTCTATATACAGTCATTTGCTTTCCTCCATTTCTTTCATTTGTGATCTGTTTCTTTGTCTTCACATTTTCACTGCTTTCCTGAATTGATAGAGTAGTTTTGTGTGATAGGTGTCCTATAGGGCCCAGTGGCTCAGCTTCCCCCAATAACCTGAGGTGAAAACTTTTGATGTACCTCTTTGTGGACTGTGTGCACAGCCTTGTTTGTAGATAAGTCTTGATTGTTGTTGGTATGACTGGAAGGAATTGACCTCCAGGCCAATTGGCTGTGAGGATCAGCTGTGTCTATGCTGGGAGAACTTCTGTACTGGAAACACCCTTATGGTGTCTTATGAGATAAGACTTATAAAATTGCAAAAGCCTCTGTGCTCAGCTTAGATGGGGCAGAGTCTCAGGGTGGAGCAGGCAGCCTTAGCTTCCAGTCAGCCCTGCCCTATGAAGCCCCTGGTGTTAGTGTCTCTCGACAATCGCTGAAATTTACCTCTGAGAGAAAGCTGCCCTTGAGTTTTGCCCGCTGCTAGACAGTCCAGTTTCATTTTGAATTAGTCTGGGTTCCCAGAAACTCGCCCGGAACTGGAGTTCAGTAGAGTCAGGCACTTCCGTCTCCCTCCCGCTTTAGGAAGCCACCTGTGCACTCAGCAGTCAGTCCTCTCTGCACACACACACTTCTGGACCTCTGCCCTCTGCAGCTCCCCTGAGTCTCAGTGTGATTTCTCTTTTCCTGACAGTCCAGATCCCCCCAAAATGGGACTGGGTTCCCAGAGTCTCACCTAGGACTCGAGTTCTGCAGTGTTGGGAGCTTCCTCTCTCTCCCGCTTGAGGAAGCCAGCCACGCACTCAGCCACTGGCATTCAGTCACCCATCCTCTTTGCGCACATGTGTCTCCATACCTCAGCCTTTTGCAGCTCCTTTGAGTCTTAATGTGCTTTCCTTTTTCCTTCTAGTTGTAGAATTTCCACTCATCCAGCTTTCCTATGGTTCTGGATGGTATCTGTTTTGTCTTTTAGTTGTGGTTTTGATATTGTTGTGTGAGGCAGCAGTTTAGGTGTTTATCTATGCTGCCATTTCATTTTCCCTGTTCAGTATGCCTCTTTATACAATGTTTGGGTGAAAGTTAAAGCTTTTCTTTGCCCCACTTCATAGGCCTGGGTACAAATAGCCTGAGTTCAGTGTCCACATTTAAGAGGCATTTTTAATCTCTGCTATTTCCTGTCTGCTCTGCTTGCTGCCCAATAGAACTAAGTTTCAATCCTGCTTTCTGTTTTCCGATTCCATTTCTGGTGTGATACGTTTTTATGTTATTTTTGAGGATTGGTATAATTTACATATTTTTTTTCCAGATTTCCTCTATAATGGATCTTTTTTTTTTAAATGTGCATACAGAGGCTTTTTCAAAGAATGAACTGGTCTTTTTCATTAAAAACCAAACAAACAAAAAAATAAGTAACTGTAAGATTTAAGAGATTCTCTTAAAGGCATTTAAAAGAATTCATTTTCTCAAAGTTTTCCAAAGTATAACTATGGTCTAGTTTTCATCTAATATCTTTCATCAGAATGATGTGTCAAAAATTATTTTTCTAAATTTATGTAAATTATTGTTAATCAGCTAGTTCTTAGTCAAGATTTTTAAAGTTTAAAATAACATAATTATAGCTTTTAGGACTTGTTACCTTTCTTTATGAAATACTAGCAAAACATAATTGCAAATAATATTGCCTGATAGATATTTTAGTAGTTCAGTCAAACTTATTTTTCTGAGTTTATTTTGTAAAAATATAATGGGATTTAATGCATTTTACCTTTATTATTAATTTGAGTCAATCTCTTCATTGGAAAGTAAAATTTTACACCACTTCTTGGCAAAAATAAAATTCTTAAAGTACATTAAAAATAATGTAATACTTATAATTTTGCATGAATATTTAGATTATAGACATGAATCAATAATAAGAAGAAAGATCTACTCAAAAATGTAGTAGCTATTTGTGGTGTGTTTTTACAACATTGCTGTAGAAATACTCATTTCTATGAATTATCTTTTCTATATAATTGACAGAGATATTTATTCATTTACTGTGTCTGACAGATTTTGGGACTACTAAGTACATATTAATTTTTTGACAAAGAAATTGCCAATGTTAACTTTATAAAAGATAATGTTGGAATTAAAGACATTAAAATATCTAATTTTACTAATTTTAAGGCACAATCAAAATTAATTCCTATACAAATAACCATTTGAATTATTTTTGTCCTCTTTTAGTCTTCAATTCCATATCCATTCATTGTCTTAACTGAACAAGTTTATAATAACAAATATTCTAAGCTATCCTCAGTAGTCTTTATCTTCCTATTTTAGTCTCCCCTTATATTAGAAAAGCAGCTGAGTCATTAATTCAGTACAGAAACAAACCTGGACAACTTTACATGAATTAAGTATGAAAAGAACATGGGGTCTGGAGTTGGACAGACCTGAATTTATATTCCAGCTTCATCACTTCATGCCTCTATGACTTTAAGAAAGTTATTGGAGAGGAGAAAATGGCGGCGGAGTAGACGGACGCGTCTGGAGCTTTGTCGCTGGGCAGAGGGAGAGAGAGCTGCTGAGAGATGCATTGGGAGTGTTTGTTGGCAAGCTAGGAGTCAGTTGTCCCCCAGGGGAAGGCGGGGAACTGCTGGAAGGGGCTCTCCGGGCCAGGCAGCCCCACTGCCACGGGGTTTTTGTCCGGCGGAGCCACCAGCACGAACTCGGAGCCCGAGCCATCTTGCAGTGGGAGGTGGATGTCTGCGGCGCTCTGAAGCCTTTGGCTAGGCACCCATCGAGCAGCCAGGAACCCGGGGACCCAGAACTCCGCTCTCCAATCGGCGCAGACACTTGGCGGAATCAGAGATCCACAGAGCACACGGAAAGGTCAGATTGCGCCTGACTTAAGGGGGAGGTGGATGTCTGCCAAGGTCTGAAAGCTGCGGCTGACGGAGGCACCCACAGAGCAGCCAGGACCCAGAGTGCGGCTTCCCAGGCGGCACAGATGCGCAGGCGGAGGATTCAGAGATCCACAGGGCGCGCGCGGAAGGGTCAGATTTCGCCTGGGCCAGGGTACGGTCTCCTACCCCCGCAGGGCAGAGACGCGCACACTGTGGGAGCCGGGCTGCGGGAAAGCTGCCTCTGGAGAGGTCCGCAGAGGTGGTCAGGGCGTGATCCCTGAGTGTGAAGGCAGACCCTCTGGGCTGTTGACAGAGGAGAGCTCCAGAAAATGACTCTTTTTTTTTTTTTTTCCTCTGGGGCAGAGGACAACCTGGGAGTTATTGCAGTGTCCAGGCTGCAAAACCCCCACAAACTGGTTTTGGGAACCATAGAGTAGCAGGATCTGAGCACAGCCTAGAGAGGTCCTGTGCTTTATCTCAGAGATCAATTCCGAAACACTGCCACCCAATGGATGACACACAAATTGACTCTCGCATAACCACAAAAGAATAAAGAGATTAAAACACCAAGAGGGGAACACAGGGAACTGCAATACCTCCCCTACTGGGAAAAAGGAGTGCCAAGCAGAATAATAGTGGAAGTGAAGGACCATTCTATTTTTCTTCTTTTATTTATTTATTTATTTATTTATTTTCCCTTTTTTCTTTTTTCTTTTTGTTAATTTTTAATTCTTTATTTTTCATTTTCACATATTTTAATTGAAAGAATATTTTTTTTCTTTCTGCCTCAATTGATTTTACCTTTATAATTATTACATTTTTGTTTTAAACTAGTATTATTAATTACTACTAGTACTTTACCGTTTTTGGAAAAAAAAAGTGTCATTTTGTTTTCTCTTTATTTTATTTCGGGATTAGAGTTCTACATTCTATTTTCATCTTCCCTTTAGCATAATTTTACTCCAACTCAACTCCACCTTTATGCCAACACTTTCCTCCTAACTTTCCCCATTTTGCTGTCCTGTTTCTCTTTCCCTTTTCCAACTTTAGATTCTCCCTATTTTTCTCTTTACCTGGTTAAAATTTCACCCCATTTATATATCTAATTTCAAATCCCCTACTACAAGTCCACACAAACCTCTCCCCTCTTGTCTTCACTAGCCAAAAAGTTGTTTTTTCTCTATGTCCTTTTGTTGCTATTTGCCTGAAAAGTGATTATATCGATTTTTTGAAAAAATTTTTTGAGAGACTGTTTTAGGTTATTCTACTTGTTTTATTTTGCTTTTTGCTTGCTTTGTTTTCTACCTCTCTTTTCCCGCATCTCCCTCGATACCAGTTGCTATTTACAATTTGCATTAATCTCTAGGTACTGGTTGCTGGCCTTTATTGGGATTAGTGACTGTTCTATTGGAGTTGTCTCCTGACATCTATATTTTGTTCCTCTTTTCTCTCTTATACACTTTCTTTTCTCTCTGACTTTTTTCTCTTCCTCTTTCCTTCTCCTTTTTCTCCTTTTTATTTTCTTATTTTATTTTATTTTATTGTTCATTTATTTATCTTTTTTTTTCTCACTCTCCCAATTTGATTTTGGCACTTCTTTCTTTTCTTTCTTCCTCATTTTCCTCTTTTTCTTTCTCTATTTACCCCTAATTTGTCCTTCATTGGTGGTCGCCTTATTTGTGATTATTAACATCTTGAATACATCTCTACTCAGTGCCTTGTGTGCTGTACCTGGTCGTGTTGTAGTTTGTGCCTTTCAATCAACATAGGAGAGAGCACTACATAACCAGACACCCAGAGAAGAAAGACCATGGGCAGAAAAAGAAACAGCCCACAAAAGACAGAAAGGCAGGTTTCACCAGAAAAGGAAGTAACGAAATAGAACCACAAATAAGCCTACCAGAGAAAGAGTTCAGAGAAACTATCATAATGTGGTTGAAAAGAATGGAAGACAAATTTGACAATATGAGTAAGAGCCTAGAGGAGGTGAAGAAGCATGAAGAAGAAACGCAGAAGAAACGAGAGGAGGTGCAGAATAAACAAGAAGAAATGAATAATGACATCACTGCTATAAAGAACTCAATAGAAAGCATCAAAAGTAGACTAGAAGAAGCAGAGGACCGCATCAGTGAGCTAGAAGACACGGTAGGAAAAAATACCCAAGTACAGCAGCTTCTAGAAAAAAAAGTTAAAAAGCAAGAGGGGAGTCTAAGGCAACTTTGGGATTTCATGAAACAAAATAATATCCGCATAATTGGGGTTCCAGAAAGAGTGGAAACTGAACAAGGATTAGAGAACGTGTTTGAAGAAATAATGACAGAAAATTTTCCCAATATAGAAAAGAAAAAACCCACACAAATCCAAGAAGCTCACAGAGTTCCAAGCAAAATGAACCCCAACAAACCGACACCGAGGCACATTATAATTAAATTGGCAAATACCGACGACAAAGTAAGAATCTTAAAAGCAGCCAGAGAGAAACAGAAAGTTACCTACAAAGGAACCCCCATAAGACTAGCTACTGACTTCTCAACAGAAACTCGTCAGGCCAGAAGAGAATGGAATGAAATATACAAAGTCATGCAAAGGAAGGGTCTGAATCCAAGAATCCTGTACCCTGCAAGACTCTCAATCAAAATTGAAGGTGAAATCAAAAGCTTCACAGACAAAAAAGGACTAAGGGAATATATTACCACCAAACCAGCAATGCAAGAAATGTTTAAAGGTCTGCTGTAATAAAAAGAAAGAGGTAGCGAAGAAGGAACTCGGGGGTAAGGACTAAAAATGGCAACAGATAAGTACTTATCAATAATAACTTTAAATGTAAATGGATTAAATGCTCCAATCAAAAGACATAGGGTAACCGATTGGATAATAAAACATGATCCATATGGTCTGCTGTCTGCAAGAAACCCACCTTAGGAAAAGAGATGCACACAGATTGAGGGTGAAGGGATGGAACATGGTATTTCAGGCAAATAGAAATGAAAAAAAAGCTGGGGTTGCAATACTTATATCTGACAAATTAGATCTCCAAGTGAAGGACATAACAAGAGATAAAGAAGGCCACTTCATAATACTAAAGGGAACAATCCAACAAGAAGAAATAACTCTGGTAAACATATATGCACCCAATATAGGAGAACCTAAATACATAAAAAAACTCTTGGGGGATATTAAGGGAGAGATTGACAGCAATACAATCATAGTAGGAGACTTTAATACCCCACTGTCACCATTGGACAAATCCTCTAAACAAAAAAATCAGTAAAGAAACATCAATCCTAAATGACTGACTAAACCAGATGGAATTAATTGACATCTTCAGAACATTTCACCCCAAAGCCACAGAATATACATTCTTCTCCAATGCACATGGGTCATTTTCAAAGATAGATCATATGTTGGGTCATAAGAAAAGTCTCTTCAAATTCAAGAAGATAGAAATCATATCAAGCATTTTCTCAGACCACAGTGGCATAAAACTGGAAATCAACTATAATAAAAACAATAGAAAGAAATCAAACACATGGAGACTAAACAGCATGCTTTTAAACAACGACTGGGTAACCAGAGAGATCAAGGAAGAAATAAAAAACATCATGGCAACAAATGACAACGACAACACAACAATACAAAATTTATGGGACACAGTGAAAGCAGTCTTGAGAGGGAAGTTCATAGCCCTACAAGCCTACTGCAAAAAACAGGAAACAATGGTAATAAATCACCTAAACCTACAACTCAAAGAGCTAGAACGAGAGCAACAAGAAAAGCCCAGTGTACTCAGAAGGAAGGAAATAGTGAAGATCAGAGCGGAGATAAACAACTTGGAGACCAAAGAAACAATTCAAAAGATCAACGAAACAAAGAGCTGGTTCTTTGAAAGGATAAACAAGATTGATGGACCCCTAGCCAGGCTCACCAAGAAGTAAAGAGAGAAGACCCAAATAAACAAAATCAGAAATGAAAGAGGAGAAATAACAACAGACCCTGTGGAAATACAAAGGATTGTTAAAAAATACTATGAACAACTCTATTCCAACAAATTGGACAACCTGCAAGAAATGGACATTTTCCTAGAAAAATAAAATCTCCCAAAACTCAATGAGGAGCAAGCCAAACATCTCAATAGTCAATAACTATGGAAGAAATTGAAGCAGTAATCAAAAAGCTTCCAGCAAATAAAAGCCCGGGTCCAGATGGCTACACAGGAGAGTTTTACCAAACATTCAAGGAAGAATTAAAACCTATCCTCCTCAGACTATTCAAAAACATTCAAGAAGAAGGAATACTACCAAACACCTTCTATGAAGCCAGCATCACTCTAATACCAAAACCAGATAAAGACAACACAATGAAAGAGAATTATAGGCCAATATCTCTCATGAACATAGATGCCAAAATCCTCAACAAAATTCTAGCAAACCGGATCCAGCAGTACATCAGAAAGATCATACACCATGACCAAGCAGGATTCATCCCAGGAATGCAGGGATGGTTCAATATCCGCAAATCAATAAATGTGATACATCACATAAACAAATTGAGAGGTAAAAATCACATAGTCTTATCAATTGATGCCGAAAAAGCATTTGACAAAATCCAACATCCTTTCTTGATAAAAACGCTCAGCAAAGTGGGAATAGAATGATCATACCTCAACATCATAAAAGCCATATATGATAAACCCACAGCTAACATCATACTCAATGGGCAAAAACTAAAACCATTTCCCCTAAGAACAGGAACAAGACAGGGATGCCCACTCTCACCTCTCCTGTTCGACATAGTACTGGAAGTATTAGCCATTGCCATTAGACAAGAAGAAGAAATAAAAGGCATCCAAATTGGAAAAGAAGAAGTAAAGCTGTCCTTATTTGCAGATGACATGATACTGTACGTAAAAAACCCAAAGGACTCCATTCCAAAACTAATTGACTTAATTAATGAATTCGGCAATGTAGCAGGATACAAAATTAATGCTAAGAAGTCTGTGGCATTTCTATACACTAACAGTGAAATTATAGAAAGAGAAATTAAAAAAGCAATCCTATTTACCATCGCACCAAAAAAATTAAGATACCTAGGAATAAACCTAACTAAAGAGGTAAAGACCTTTATGCAGAAAACTACAGGACACTGAAAAAAGAGATAGAGGAAGATGTTAACAGATGGAAGAGCATACCATGCTCATGGATTGGGAGAATCAACATCATTAAAATGTCCATACTACCCACAGCAATCTACAGATTCAACGCACTACCCATTAAAATACCAACGACATATTTCACAGACCTACAAAGAATTCTTCATAGATTCATCTGGAACAAAAAAAGACCATGGATAGCTACAGCAATTCTGAGAAAAAAGAATAAAGTAGGTGGGATCTCAATACAAGACTTCAAGCTATAGTACAAAGCAACTGTTCTCAAAACAGCCTGGTACTGGCACAAGAACAGACATATAGACCAATGGAATAGAATAGAGAACCCAGATATCCACCCAAACCACTATGCTCAATTAATATTTGACAAAGGAGGCGTGAACATTCAATGGAACCAAGATAGCCTCTTCAATAAATGGTGTTGGGAAAATTGGACAGATACATGCAAAAAATTGAAACTGGACCACCAACTTACACCAAATACAAAAATAAAATGGATACAGGACTTAAACATTAGAAGGGAAACCATAAAAATACTAGAGAAATCCACAGGCAGCACAATCTCAGATATATGCCGAAAGAACTTCTTCACTGATAC
This sequence comes from Lasiurus cinereus, assembly GCA_011751065.1. NCBI lineage: Eukaryota > Metazoa > Chordata > Mammalia > Chiroptera > Vespertilionidae > Lasiurus > Lasiurus cinereus. The sequence continues at coordinate 19,997,685 of JAAGEH010000393.1, read as the reverse complement.
TGCTCCAAAGGCAATGGAAGCTAAAGAAAAAATAAACAAATGGGACTACATCAAAATAAAAAGCTTTTGCACAGAAAAGAAACCATCAACTAAACAACAAGAAAGATCAATGCATGGGAGAATATATTTGCAAATGCTATCACTGATAAAGGTTTAATCTCCAAAATCTACAACCAACTTATACAACTTAATAAAAGGAAGATGAAGGATCCAATAAAAAAATGGGCAACGCACTTAAATAGAACCTTTTCAAAAGACGACAGAAGGAAGGCCAAGAGACACATGAAAACATGTTCAAAGTCATTAATCATCCGAGAGATGCAAATCAAAACGACAATGTGATACTATCTTACACCTGCCAGAATGGCAATCGTCAACAAATCAACAAACGACAAGTGTTGGCGAGGATGCGGAGAAAAAGGAACCCTTGTGCACTGTTGGTGGGAATGCAGACTGGTACAGCCACTGTGGAGAACAGTATGGAGTTTCCTCAAAAACCTAAAAATGGATCTCCCATTTGACCCTGTAATCCCACTCTTAGGAATTTATCCTAAGAAATTACAAACACCAATCAGAAAGGATTTATGCACACCTATGTTCATAGCAGCACAATTTACAATAGCCACAATTTGGAAACAGCCTAGGTGCCCATCAGCAGATGAGTGGATCAGAAAACTGTGGTACATCTACACAATGGAATTCTATGCAGCCCTTAAAAAGAAGGAATTCTTACCATTTGCAGCAACCTGGTTGGAACTGGAGAGCCTTATGCTTAGTGAAATAAGCCAGTCAATGAAGGAGAAGCATCACATGATCGCACTCATTGGGGGATAATAAAGAACATTATAAACTGATGAACAAAAGGATAGATACAGAGACAGTAAAGCTTCAAACAGACTGTGAAATTACAGCGGGAAGATTAAAGTTAGGTGAGGTAGATAAGAGATCAATCAAAGGACTTGTATCTATGCATATAATCATAACCAATGAACATAGACACTGGGTGGTTTGGGTATGCCTGGGAGGGAGGGGGGGCAATGGGGAGATATGTATAAAAATTAAAAATTAAAAAAAAAGCAAAAAAGTTATTTAGGTCTCAGTTTTATCATCTATGAAATTCTGGAAATAGCACATAACTCCCAGGTTTGTTGGAGTATAAAATGATAATGTAAAGCTATTGGCCTAACACCTATCCCATATAAGGACTCTCTCCGTGATAATTCTGTCAGATACGACAGTGCTATATTAGATTTATCTTATTCTTTGGAACCAAAGTACCTAAAGCAAGCTAATATCTTTAAAATGTATACATTTTAATCAATAACTATTTTTTGAGTACTCACTCTGAGGCCTATGTAGTCCTTGTTATTGGCTGTACAAACATAAATTTAAATTCTACTCTGGGGAGGAAGAACATTTATAACTAAAACAGAATTTCCAGTAAAAGGGCAGATAGAATTCAGTCATGAAAATACAAACCAAGAACTATAAAATATTAGATATTGTTATCCCTGTTTCTTGTTCTCTGTCTTTCTTCTGGGAGTTCATATTTTCACTCATCCCTGCTTCTTTTGTGGATCATCTTCTTTTATCCTGTTTTGTGTGTGCATCAGATTTTCTTGGTTAAGTTGCTCATAGCACCCAGTGACAGTCCTATAAAACTCTTTTGGTACAGAGACTGTCTTCTAAACTCTCTGGATAAGCATTCCATGTTCCTTGGAGACAAATCACAATGGACTCAGTTTTGGTTAACTGTCCACCTAATGCAATTGGCTGTGGCAGGTTGCAAGGTCATGGAGTTGTCTGCTTACTCAGAAGAAGCTGAGAGGTGTAAGGATTTAAAGATGTGGTCTGTAAAGATTGGAATGAGTTAGTTTCTAGCCATTAATAAATATTCTTAAAAAGGGAAAATATACTATTCAGATAAAGGAACTTGAAAAAAAGCTAGCATAGGCTGATTGGAATAAGATCAGCCATGTCATATCTGGCTTCATCTAAATTTTTCTACCTCAAAATATCTTATTAAACTGTAGGGACAAAAAGGGAAATGTATTTTGGGGAGTTGTTGAAACTGTTTCCTGAAGCTAAGAATTTCCTGGCAAAGATTTTTGGTGTCTTGACAAAATGTTAAAATTGTATAAAACCTTTTTTAGATACCTTTATAAACCACATTTATTTGTGAACTAATTTGTTTCAAACAGCTTGCTGATGTGAACAATACATAAACCATTTAGCTTTATTCTTTTCCAGTTGTACAAATTATCCCCCAAACTGCAGCTAAATAGAATCTATTGGCCTGAAAGATGAACAGGTAAAACTCTATACATATGTATTTTACAACATATGTTTATTTCATAATATATGAGAAAGGATTTATAGTAGCTTGTTCAATTCTGCATTAAAAATATTACTTCACTAGAAATGTATTTCAAACAGCATACCCTACTAAAAGTGGATAAAGGGCATCACTCTACATTACACACATACACAAAAAAAATCAATAGTATTATCTGGAATTTAGATCTAGGAAAAAATAAGTGGCATCCAAGGACAAAGAGTAAGTCAGACAGAAGTAGGAACATAATTTAGATTCTTAACACCAACTAATTCTGTAAGGAGTACAGTGAAATTTAACAACTTCGAGAAAAGAGGTTATTTAAATTTAAAAATAAAGCATTTCTCAGACTGTATGCCCATAAAGAGAATTAATAACATATGGTATACATGGCTGGAAATTACTCCCTTTTCTTGAACAAAATTACCTCTAGTAAAGTTTAAATCAACCAATACTGAATGCTCAGCATAAACTGAGTGGCCAGATTATTATGATCTCTGAACACATAATAAATAATCTGGCCATTCAGTGTATATCCTATATAATAAAAGATTAATATGCAAATAGGCAGGCTGGCCAACCATCCATGTCCCTTCCCCCTGGCCAGTCTGGTCAGACCCAACCCATGTATGAATTCATGCACTAGGCCTCTAATAAATAAATAGATAAATAAATAAACACACACACACACACACACACACACACACACACACACTCTGAGTGGCCAGATTATTATGTGTTCAGAGATAATAATAATCTGGCCACACAGTGTATATACGATTCCATACTAGGTTTTGAGGATAAAGAATTAACAAAAGTTATGATGTCTTCCTTTAGAGATTTTAAATGAGGATATTAGATGAGGAAGATATGATACACATAATTATTAACTCACTGTTACTTTCAGAAACATAAAAACATGTATACAGTATAAAATATTATAAAGAAAGGTGGAAATTACTCATATGTAAAGCACGGTATGGTTCAGCTATCAGATATTCTATCTTATAGATTCCAGATTTATGAAGACTGGAGATTCACCATAAATCTTTTTTTTTAAATATATTTTATTGATTTTTTACAGAGGGAAAGGAAGATGGATAGAGAGTTAGAAATATCGATGAGAGACATCAATCAGCCGCCTCCTGCACGCCCCCTACTGGGGATGTGCCTGCAACCAGGATACATGCCCTTGACCGGAATCGAACCTGGGACCTTTCAGTCTGCAGCCCGACGCTCTATCCACTGAGCCAAACCGGTTTCAGCCACCATAAATCTTAATGTCACCTTAATGAGGTGAAAATAATTGACAACAAATTTCTTTTCTATGGAGGTCAAAACTTTAAACAAAATACTTGAGGTTATAATATTAACTCAACAATCAGCCTGACTGATTTGGCTCAGTGGACAAAGCGTCAGCCTGAAGACTGAGGGGTCCCAGCTTCGATTCCAGTCAAGGGCATGTGCCTTGGTTGTGGGCACATCCCCAGCAGGGGATGTGCAGGAGGCAGCTAATCGATGTTTCTCTCTCATTGATGTTTCTAATTCTCTATCCCTCTCCCTTCCTCTCTGTAAAAAATCAATAAAATATATTTAAAAACATTAACTCAACAATCAGTTAAAGGGTAAAGAAGTTTTTTTTATTTTTATTTTTTAAAAATATAGTAAGACTTCCTCATGCATCTGAAATCAAACTTAGTAGACAATTACCTACTTCATGCCTTATATTTGTAATGGTTCCCTTTCCTCATAGCTCCATGTGGGACTCCTGTTTGCAACAGCTTTCAGTTTTCCTAGCTTTCTTGTCTTTATTTTTCATTCTATAGCCCTAGTTTATTCATGCTGGTGACCTTATGTGGTCTTCTTCTTATGATTTCCTGCTCTAGATATATTTGAAGGCTATCCCTCATTTGCCTATTCAAACTTGGCATCCATGATCTTACCTTTGTTTTGTTCTGATGACCTAAAGTCTGCCTAAACTTTTTCCAGTAGATTAATGTCTGTCCACATTATTGTGTATCGATTGCAACATGTAATTTTTCATGCTTTGATTACCTGGCCCAGATTCTGTCCTGTTCTTGCAGCTTGATCTAAAACTTTGAAATTATATTAGGGATATATGATAGTTCTCCTGTATTGCTCAAAATATGATTTTTATTTGGTTACTATATCAAGAATTTGCAAATTTTTTATTTTTAGTGTCATTGTATCTGTAGATTCCATCAAGCCTACTGCCTTCTTTTTCCCAGTGACACTGAAGCATCTTGGCTAAGTCCACTCCAAAAATACTCCCAACAGTCATGCAAGTGAATGGTTTAGTCATAGAGGAGTTTCTTAATACCAGGCTCATCCCATTGCAATGCTATTTTCAATGCTTAGATATTTGACTTTAGTGAACTCCATTAAGAATATTGGTATTATTTAGGAGAAAAAAATCCTTAAGAATTATTTGACACAACCTCAGCTATGATACATAATATTAATATTCTATTGGCATTCCCATTGAGGGAAGATGTGGAACACAAGACAAAGACATGGAGGGGTGGTAGGCAGTGTTAGAGGAGTTAACAGAGGACTTTAATTATACCATATGTACTAATTACTGGAACTGGCAATTAGGAAATTTCCATCCTAAATTTAAATATGCCTCTCACTATAATTAGAAAACCATTGAATTACTATATTTTCATAAATTTCTTTTGAAAATAAGTGAAATTAAGTTTAATACGAAGTTTTAATGCGAAGTTTTGCATGGGTGCTAGAGCTTCATTCCATTCTTTAGATAAATTTTAGTTGAAAATATAAATATTATGTTTTAAATTTATCTTTATTAGAAAGGTCCTCTTTTTTCCCCTATGGACACTTTTAGCCTGCACCCTCACCCCCCACCCCAGGGCTTCACCACACTATTGTCTGTATCCATGAGTTATGCATATATGTTATTTGGTTAATCTCTTCTCACCCACCCACTCCTGCCTTCCCTCTGAGGTTTGGCAGTCTGTTCCATACTTCTATGTCTCTGTATCTATTTTGTTCATCAGTTTATTTTGTACACTAGATTCCACACATATGAGTGAGATCATGTGATACTTGCCTTTCTCTGACTGGCTTATTTCCCTTAGCATCATACTCTCCAGATCCCTTCATGCTGTCTCAAAGAATAAGAGATTTTTTTTTATTGCTGCATAGTATTCCATAATGTAAATGTGCCACAGCTGTTTTATCCAATCACCTGCTGATGGGCACTTGGGTTGTTTCCAGATTTTAGTTATAAATTGTTCTGATTTGAACATAGTATTGCATATATTCTTTTTGATTAATGTTTCAATTTCTTAGGCTATATTCTTAGAAGTGGAATCACTGGGTCAAATGGCAGTTCCATTTTTAATTTTTTAAGGAAACTTCATATTGTTTTCCATAGTGGCTGCACCAGCAGTGTATTAAGGTTCCCTTTCCTCCACATCCTCACTAGCACTTGTCATTTGTTGATTTGTTGATGGTAACTATTCTGACAGGTGATACATCATTATCATTTTAATTTGCATCTGTCAGATTATTAGTGACTTTGAGGATTTTTTCATATATCTCTTGGCCATCTGTATGTCCACTTTGGAGAAGTATCTATTTAGGTCCTTTGCCCATTTGTTAATTGGATTGTTTGTCTTCCTTTGGTTAAATTATATGAGCTCTTTTAATATTTTGGAAATTAAACTATTATCCTATGTATCATCGGAAAGTATGTTCTCCCATTAAATGGACTCCATTTCCATTTTGTTGATGATTTATTGTATGTGCAGAAGCTATTTGTTTTGATATGGTCCCATTTGCTTGTTTTCTCCTTGGTTTCCTTTGCTCTAGGAGATGTATCAGCAAACAGATTGCTCTGAGAGATGTCTGAGATTTTGCTGCCTATGGCTTCTTTTCATATTTGTGTGGTTTCATAAATTGCATGTAAATCTTTTATCTATTTTAAATTTATTCTTTTGTATGGTGTTAAGTTGGTGGTCTAGTTTCATTTTTTTTTTTTTGCATGTACCTGTCTAATTTTACCAACACCATTTATTGAAGAGACTATCTTTATTCCACTACAGGACCATTTTATGTTTGTGTTATTTGAAAGTGGTATGAAAATCTGGGCCTGAGGAAATGGCCTTGTTGAAATGGTGTAAACACTCTCCAGAAAGGCAGAAAGTGATGGAGTTTAACAGAGCAAAGATTGCTGACCATTTTTATTATCTTCATTATAGATTTGTTGGTCTTAGTTTCTATGTTTTGGGAGATTTAATTTTATTGGTGTTTTTCCTTCTACTTCTAGTCTACTATTTATAAACAAGACCACAAGATAGCAGTTTGCAAATAGGATGTTAAAAAGCATAGATAACTTAATTTGATTTGCCTTTGAGGTTTATTACCTTGAAAAAAAGAGGCATAGGAAAGAAATTCAAGAACTTCATTCAGCAAATTGAAAAAGAATGAGAGTCGAGCTGTTCAAATATAAATTAATTGATTAATATGTAATCTTATAAACAAACTTTATGATGCTAACCAAGTTCATCTCCCTTAAAATAGATACATGCTTGAGAAGTATGCCTACAAATTAAAAATTTAGTAAAAGCATTATTCTGTGTTTTTATAATACGAATACATCTTGCTCTTAATATTTAAAGGAACACTTCACTTATAAAGACAGGTCTATGGGCCTGACAGTTGAATTAAATGATCATTGAGACAGAATTATTTTCCCATCCATTCCCAATATAATTATTCAATCTATATAAAGTATGGACTTCAAATTCAGCTTTCTAGAAGAAAGATTTATGTTGGTTTATATATGACCTTGTATATTTCATTTAAAAATATAAAAATATATAAATTTGACATTATCCAACACTCAAACCTTAGGCATAATTTGTAAGAATTACAACTTAAAATGATGCATGCAAAGAGCAAGATGAGTGAGTTTTAAATTACTTTTTAATTAGACATAAACTAAAGCTCTCTGACACACTTTAACTGATGCTATATTATTATCTTATATAATAAAGAGGTAATATTCAAGTTGATCATCACTGGAACATACAAGATGGCTGCCCCCATGTGGTCAAAGATGGCCGCCATCATGTGAACACAAGATGGTAGCCACAAGATGGACAGCAGAGGAGGCAGTTGTGGGAGACCAGGTCAAAAGAGGAAGAGGTCGTTGGGGGGTGTAGGCAGGAGAGGCAGTTGCAGGAGACCAGACCAGAGGTGGGAGGAGCTGTTGGGGCAACCAGGCTGACAGGGGAGGGTAATTGGGCGGGGGGGCAAGCCTGCAGGGAGGGACAGTTGAGGGGGACCAGGCCAGCAGGGAAGGGCAGTTAGGGGCAACCAGGCTGGCTGAGAGGGCAGTTATGGGTAACTGGGCTGGCAGGGAGGGCAGTTGGGAGGGACAAGGCCTGCAGTGAAGGCAGTTGGGGGTGATCAGGTCAGCAGGGGAGGACAGTTAGGGTCGACCAGGCCTGCAGAGGGTGTGGGCTGGGCTGAGGGACACACACACCCTCCACCCCCTTGTGCATGAATTTTGGGCACCATGCCTCTAGTTTTTAAATAACCACTGGAATTTATTGTGTTTGAAAATATGAAGATTCTCTGCTAAAACTTGAAAATAGCAAAGGCCACTCAGAAAAAAAATTACTGCTGGATTGCTTCATTATTTTAGGACTATTAATTTAAAATGGTTATAAAACAGTATGAAAACTTACATTTGAAAAATATCAAGCCTAATTTCTTTTTAAAAGATTTCATAAGTTGCCTGTTTTTGAGATATAAATATAAATGATTCAAAAGCTATTTTTGTTATTTTTAAAGTGATTATTTACTGTAAATCTGTGATGGTTTCAAAATAAAATATAAAATCACAGGGGACTATGGCTTCCAGCCTAGAAGGAATGGAATAGCATGATTTGCACTTTCATATGAAAAAAAGTGTGTGTGTGTGTGTGTGTGTGTGTGTGTGTGTGTGATTTTTTTTTCTAATTATGGAATATCAAGCAATGATCCCTAAGCTCCAAAAGGGGAAGGAAAATGAGGTGAATCCTGTAATTGCCTTAACTTATTGCCTATAACTTTCCAAGTTGCAGCACAGGAAGGGGGAACCCAGGGTGGATCCTAATGATGGTCCTGAGTTGAGGAAATGGAGCTGAGAGCTAAGGGACCCCAAGGTGTGTTCATATGTCACAGCATAGAGTTCTGGAAAAGCAGGATGTACTCCAGAGAGATTACTCTGGAGATTTTGAGAGTGGCTTATTTACTAGTAAGTGTTCAGCTTAGTAGAAAATACCTGACATCAGGAAAATCACCCTTAAATAAACAAAAGAACAGTCCAGAGAATTTGCACATGATCTGGAAAAGATGGTCTTCTCATAATCCAAAAGCCTCATATTTTGTTGACCATTGTGTATTGCCTCAGTAGTGGGGTATTTCTTCAATAGTAAGAAAAATTAGCCCTAGATTAGTTTGGTTCCAGATAAGAAATTTTAAAAATACAAATTGAAAAGTTCAAAGAGTTTTTAAAAGTATCCAGGTAAAAACAACAACAACTCAAAAAATACATATGGGGTAAGAATATATAGAGCACCCCAAGGGTAAAAGTCACAATGTCTGACTTGCAGTAAAAAATTACCAGGCACACTAAGAGCAGAAAAATATGACTCATAATGAAGACCCCCCAAAAATATATATAGAGAGAAATATCCAGAACTGACTCCTGATATAATTTGTAACAAGCATATTAAAAAGGTTATTATAACTATATTCTGTATGGCCAAGAAGTTGAAAAATATAAAACTTGAGCAAATTTAGAAGTGATATTGAATCAATAAAAAATATTCCTATAAAAACTTCTAGAAATGAAAACTAAAAATATTCTTAGATAAAAAGTACAGTAGAAACTGTCCAAAATGAAAATAAAAAAAGACTTAAGAAATATGAACAAAAGAGCTAAGAACTAAGTGGCCTAATATATGTAACTGAATCTCAAAAGGGAATAAAAAATATTTGAAGAAATAATAGTTAAAAATTTTTTCCAAATTTGATGACAATTTAAAAAATATATATATATTTTATTGATTTTTCACAGAGAGGAAGGGAGAGGGATAGAAAGTCAGAAACATCGATGAGAGAGACATCGATCAGCCACCTCCTGCACACCCCACACTGGAGATGTGCCCGCAAGCAAGGTACATGCCCCTGACCGAAATCAAACCCGGGACCTTTCAGTCCGCAGGCCAACGCTCTATCCACTGAGCCAAACCGGTCTTGGCGATGACAATTTTAAACCAACAAATCCAAAAGCTTAATAAAATCCAAGAATAAAAATCTTAAGAAAACTACAGAAAGGCATATTATAATTTGTGCCCAATATTGATGAGATAGTTTAATGCCAAATAGGCCAAGGAAAAAGATAAACAGTTTAAAAATAATTCCTGCAGGAGGAGAAAATGGCGGCAGAGTAGACTGACGCGTCTGGAGCTTTGTCGCTGGGCAGAGGGAGAGAGAGCGGCTGAGAGTTGCATTGGGAGTGTTTGTTGGCAAGCTAGGAGTCAGTTGTCCTCCAGGGGAAGGCGGGGAACTGCTGGCGGGGGCTCTCCTGGCCAAGCAGGCCCACCGCCAAAGGGTTTTTGTCCGCCGGAGCCACCAGCGCTAATGCGGAGCCCAAGCCATCTTGCAGTGGGAGGTGGATGTCTGCAGCGGTCTGAAGCCTTCGGCTGGGCACCCATCAAGCAGCCAGGAACCCGGGGACCCAGAACTCCGCTCTCCAATCGGCGCAGACACACGGCGGAATCAGAGATCCACAGAGCACACGGAAAGTGCCTTGTGTGTTGTACCTGGTCGTGTTGTAGTTTGTGCCTTTCAATCAACGTAGGAGAGAGCACTACATAACCAGACACCCAGAAAAGAAAGACCATGGGCAGAAAAAGAAACAGCCCACAAAAGACAGAAAGGCAGGTTTCACCAGAAAAGGAAGTAAACAAAATAGAACCACAAATAAGCCTACCAGAGAAAGAGTTCAGAGAAATTATCATAATGTGGTTGAAAAGAATGGAAGACAAATTTGACAATATGAGTAAGAGCCAAGAGGAAATGAAGAAGAGCCAAGAGGAAATGAAGAAGAACCTAGAGGAGGTGAATAAGCGTGAAGAAGAAATGCAGAAGAAACTAGAGGAAGTGCAGAATAAACAAGAAGAAATGAATAATGACATCACTGCTATAAAGAACTCAATAGAAAGCATCAAAAGTAGACTAGAAGAAGCAGAGGACCGCATCAGTGAGCTAGAAGACATGGTAGGAAAAAATACCCAAGTACAGCAGCTTCTAGAAAAAAAGTTAAAAAGCAAGAGGAAAGTCTAAGGGAACTTTGGGATAACATGAAACAAAATAACATCTGCATAATTGGGGTTCCAGAAAGAGTGGAAACTGAACAAGGATTAGAGAATGTGTTTGAAGAAATAATGACAGAAAATTTCCCCAATATAGAAAAGAAAAAACCCACACAAATCCAAGAAGCTCACAGAGTCCCAAGCAAAATGAACCCCAACAAACCGACACCGAGGCACATTATAATTAAATTGGCAAACACCGACGACAAAGTAAGAATCTTAAAAGCAGCCAGAGAGAAACAGAAAGTTACCTACAAAGGAACCCCCATAAGACTAGCTACTGACTTCTCAACAGAAACTCGTCAGGCCAGAAGGGAATGGAATGAAATATACAAAGTCATGTAAAGGAAGGGTCTGAATCCAAGAATACTGTACCCTGCAAGACTCTCAATCAAAATTGAAGGTGAAATCAAAAGCTTCACAGACAAAAAAGGACTAAGGGAATATATTACCACCAAACCAGCAATGCAAGAAATGTTAAAAGGTCTGCTGTAATAAAAAGAAAGAGGAAGCGAAGAAGGAAATCAGGGGTCAGGACTAAAAATGGCAACAGATAAGTACTTATCAATAATAACTTTAAATGTAAACGGATTAAATGCTCCAATCAAAAGACATAGGGTAACCGATTGGATAATAAAACATGATCCATATATCTGCTGTCTGGAAGAAACCCACCTTAGGAAAAAAGATGCACACAGATTGAGGGTGAAGGGATGGAACATGGTATTTCAGGCAAATGGAAATGAAAAAAAAGCTAGGGTTGCAATACTTATATCTGACAAATTAGATCTCAAAGTGAAGGACATAACAAGAGATAAAGAAGGCCACTTCATAATACTAAAGGGAACAATCCAACAAGAAGAAATAACTCTGGTAAACATATATGCACCCAATATAGGAGAACCTAAATACATAAAAAAACTCTTGGAGGATATTAAGGGAGAGATTGACAGCAATACAATCATAGTAGGAGACTTTAATACCCCACTGTCACCATTGGACAAATCCTCTAAAAAAAATCAGAAAAGAAACATCAATCCTAAATGACTCACTAGACCAGATGGAATTAATTGACATCTTCAGAACATTTCACCCCAAAGCCACAGAATATACATTCTTCTCCAGTGCACATGGGTCATTTTCAAAGATAGATCATATGTTGGGTCATAAGAAAAGTCTCTTCAAATTCAAGAAGACAGAAATCATATCAAGCATTTTCTCAGACCACAGTGGCATAAAACTGGAAATCAACTATAATAAAAACAATAGAAAGAAATCAAACACATGGAGACTAAACAGCATGCTTTTAAACAACGACTGGGTAACCAGAGAGATCAAGGAAGAAATAAAAAACATCATGGCAACAAATGACAA